>CM060910.1:89900000-90500000 GCA_030737875.1 Allium sativum | reverse complement strand
AGAATAAATACAAATTGAGCCGTTGTAAGTTAATAACGATAATATATTTTGTGTCATTATTATATTGAGTTGTTGTAATTTTATTACAGACAACATATTTATGAGCCATTAATTCATAAAGTCGTTGGAAGCTATAAACAGTATTATATTTTGTATCAGTAATTTTTTTGGCAGTTGTAAAATTTACATAACAGCTATATATATATACATACATGCTTGTATTTGGTTGAGCTGTTACAAAATAAAAATGGCATTAACATATTACCATGAATGATAACAAATTTATTAAATTTACTATCTTTTGTTATTTTTGGAATATAGATAATTTACATTGTATAAGTTATAATCTTTTGTCCATTTTCTTTTTTTTAATACATGGTATTAAAATATTGCAACGAATGATAATAAATTAATATTTATTAACATTCATCCCTTTTGAAACGTGCACAATTTACACTTTTAAAATTGCAATTTTTTTGAGCGTTTCTTTTATTTAATATGGCGTTAATTGTTGTTCAATTATCCTTCCACTAACATAGCTACCATTTCTTCTATATAAGAAATTGGTCATAGACAAGGAAATAGACAGAGAATATAGAAGAAAAGCATTCTCTCTTCTTCCTTAGAAAGGGAAAAAAACATAATTTTTTTTATATCTTCTCCTTCACCATTCCTTTACGAAATAGAAAAAAAAACTTGAGCAGTATTATTTTAGAAAGCAAAACCGGCTTCATATATGCAAATGATCCGATATAGAAAGAAAAAAGTAAGGAAGAGGCTGTTTTATCCCAGAGGCGGCGACGAATAGTACGACATACTTTGCACCTTGAGTAGATCGTCGAAACGTCTTCAAGAAATTAGCCTAGTCCACAACTCAGCCGAACCATTGTTTGCAACAATATATGAATACCATCAATTTTATTTAAGCTTAAGGAATTTTGGCTTCCTTTTTTTTATCTTGCATTAGGTTTTGTATGCATCATTAATTGGTCAATGTTTACATTTATTTTCTGTTTCAACTTGGGCCTATGACATGTTTGGCTAATTAATCGAATAAGAGTCCTAGAATAAGGTAGTGCTCTAATTCTGTATAGTTAAGTATTTTAAAATATTTTTCATAATTATTCTATCACAATTATTTACACTGTATGATCTGAACAAGTAGCTACCTAGCTGTCCTTTGCTCGATGGGAGCATTGGTCATGAACTAAGTGACAACTTCCTTCAAGCCAAGTAAATTAGATTTATATCATATTATTGTGTTTTTGTTAGCTTTCATCGGTGTACTGCAATAGCTGTGGCTTCTCTTTTCTCAGTTTCATATTCAAATTATACTTTTTCTAACAAATGTTATTCTATTTACGCTTCAATAAAATTGAACTCCTATGGCTTAATACATTGATAATGGTGCAACGCTGTTGTTGTTGAGAAATGGCAAGCAAATATTAAAGAAAGGGGTGGGAACTGTTGAAACTAAGTTAACATAACAGTTAATTACTTTCAAATATTCCAGGGAATAGTAAATGAATACATGCCTCCGAATCAAAATATCTATAGTTAATTTTAATGGATTGTCAGTTCAGTGAACTATGATGTAAAAATGTCAGATCAAAAATTTTATACCAATAGTACTAGATCTAATTTATCATCTACCGAAAATTGTTAAACTATCGTATATTGAGTACATATTGCAAAGAATCTGATTTTGTTCATTTGCTTATGGAATAGAGCTAACATATTTCACTGCTGCTTTTTCAATCTATCTTATATGCTAGATATGCAACTTTTTGACTGGATGCGTACTTCTGCTATACTATGTGCATGAAAGAAAAATATTACTTACCAATCTATCATAGGCAAATATTTATAACAATTTGACCTAAATCATTAATTGATCCTTGTTTGTAGCGAGAGATTCATGAGACAGACTTTAACTTGAATTTTCATGTTTACAGAGTAATGCACTGGTAGGATGTGCCTGAATCAGCCAAAAAAAACAAATAATTTAGGGAAAATTTGGCTTTTATTTAAAATTCTAAGTCATTGTGATGATGAAAAAATGAGGGAGGAGGGAATGGAGCAAAAACAAAGTTAATAAATACCCTCTTGCTTTTGGTATCACTGAAGGCATACAAATCCAAACAAATTTACTTTTTATTTTGTATGTTAATTTCATTTTCAAAAATAGAATGTTTTCAAAAAAAAATATGCACCTTGTGCAATCCTATTTAGATGGAAACTCTAAGCAATGACGAACAAAGCGAGACCTTAATTTTTACGAAACTTAAGCTTTGTTTAAGTTTCCATGTGAAATATCTTGTGAACAATTTAATTATGAACTTTGTTGTGTCTGCTTCCGTTTATAATCAATTAAATTAACAATAAAAAATAAAAACATCGAAACTTTTGTAAAGGTAAGATTTTCAACATTTAACTAGTATCGTTATTTCTATAATTTAACTGTTTTATTCAATGCCCATGAGTGGTGAATGTTAACCACACTTTTTTTGATACCAGACCAACATACTCACTGATAATAACTATTATCTTTTCATGTCTCGTTTACATAACCTACATCAACTATTAATGTTCATGTCTTATTTACATAATATACATATGTTTCTAGCCATAATATATGCTAAAAAAACATGGGATAACACTCTTTCTAATGCTACATTTCTAGTCCTAGAAGAACATATTTAAAAAATAGATAATGCAAATCCAGAGACACTGTGACGACCCCAAACTCCCGTGCCACGAAAGCAAGGATAATCATTGGAATATAACATATAACCAATAAAACCTGAACAGAAATATAGAATTACATCAGATAATGTACATCAAATTACACTAGAACAAATATAATCATCAGAGTTACACAACATAACAGGATCAAACTTAGTATAAATACAGTTTCACCTTTATATAAAATGTCTGTAGCGGAATCAAACATAATATACATAGCAAAGTCTGAACAGCATAATTGAAATGATAGAATCCATCTTCAGCTCCATAGCTATCCAGAATGAGCCTGCTAAAACCTGAATACAAGGTGGCCCACATAGAAATAAGGGTCACCCTAGTTTGCAAAGTGAAACAAACTACGAGTCAGTCATGGGACTGGTATAAGAAATCTACTTAACTTATTCGGTAATAAGGCTAATCACAGGACCACGCCGCTAACGCAGAACGGGTTTACTCCATTGGATTGCCAGTGCATAAAACAAATTAATCATTTAAACATCGCAATTCTTTTTACAAAAATGAAGCCGTTATAAGACTCAAGTCCCATCACTCAATGCAACGCAAACCGAAAGATAGAGTTTTACCTTATAATGGCCAAAATATGCTTGATACGTATAAAACAAAATTATTTGATATTATTATTAGTGTTTATATATTTCAAAAACAATTTCCATCATAATATCAATCATAGTGGCATATCTACCATCTACTATGTCGTCATATATAGGTTTACAATCAAAATCGCACAATGTCATATTGGGAGTTGGATTTCCATCGTGAACCAAGGCAAAGGATCGTCCTTACCGACTTCAAGACAATCTAGCCCATGTCTCAGGCAAGTACTTAGTTAAGCCTTTGGATCGTTAGGGCCAGTCCAACTTGGTGGATTAAAATGCCTGAACAATACGTTCCCCGCCCTATGGGGTGTAAACGGGTTAGTATATCGATCAAACCATCCATCGGCCCTGTAATGACCTATATAACCGAGGCGCCTCACTTTCCATCATCCACATAAATAAAAATGTCTGGGCTCCATGCCATGACACCACTCCTAGCTAGAAGGAAAAACATGTCCTCCCTAAGGTCATCTCCCGTTTCTGGTTCATACCCGGGGTGTGAGGCTCACGAATTAACGTTATATACAAAACTATGTTATATTAAAGTCGTGCTTTGATCATCAACCACAAGGCCCTGCTTTTCAACAAAACCCTTGATCACTGCATCTTAGCATGCCACATTGACATTCCACGCCATGCGACTGATGTCTATCGATATATAACCTCTAAGCTCGTACGTCTTAGAGAAGGGTGTTAAGCAAGAGAATGAATTCTCCGCCACCAAATAAACATATATTTAATAGAAATCAATTAGCATATAATAAAATCCAATGTCAGACACACATCCATTTAATAGTTCGTTCTGGGTCTGAACGAAACTGAAGGCACCTTATTCCTCATCCCATATGTCTAATACAGGAGAGAGGCCCTCGCACATCCAGACAATCATCAAATACGTCCGGACTACTACCACTGTAACCCCTCATGGGAGCTAACCGATCCAGGGCATCAGTAGTAATCCATTCGATGTGAAGATCACCGGTCTTGCACCGTCTTCATATCTTCGTCTTTTAATCATCGATCCATTATTTGAAATGAGAATTAACTCGGCCTTTACAAATAATTTACGTATTCATAGAATTCAAATCAATTCTTTTTCATGGTTAAATTATTCGACACTCACATTTCAATTTGATATAATAATTTTGTGTCAAATACATCTAACCATCAAAATGTCCAATAAACCAAGTAAAATCATTTTATTTCCATTCCATATCGTTTAAAATATTTTATAACGATTTATTGCTATTTTTATTTATTTAAAAATAGTCCTTTTTCATCGAATGACGTTTCAGGTTATTCGATGGCACTGGCACTACTCTCGTCCAAATTTGAATTTAACATTTCGCAAAATCTCACCGTTGGATCTTAACGAATTTTATATCGTTGGAAAGATCTCTCCAAAGCGAACCCGATGCTTCCAGTTTCGGGAAAATCTGACGGTCGGATCTCCCGTAATAATCATTTAAAATTACGATTTCAAAATGCGAACTACAGCATCGTTATTCGTTTTATTTTAATTATACCTCTATAAATATAAATATAATTAATTTCGATGATTTCCAAACCATTTTCACTTCAAAAATTTGGCTAACGCCTTTAAATTTCGAAAAATTTCGCCATAGCCTCCCTTGGACGGAGAGGGGTTTGGAAATTTATTGGGTCGTATTAGGCACCCAATAAATCCAGTATAAGCACACCCAATTTTTAGTGACCTATCTATGCCCGAGGGAGTGTGTAAAATTACTCTAGAGATAAATCTCGTTACCTCGTCTAGTGTTGGAAAATAAATAATCCTTGTGTTGTATCTAATAACTAGAGAGACGTGATTATTGTCAACTCCAAATACGTGTGGGGTTTTTACTTAATCTGGCGATTTACAATTATATTTTATTTAGTCCATATCAGTCCTCAATTCAACCTGTAATTCAATCATCGCCATACGAGCATCTTGCTCGTATGGTAATCTCAACCTCGTCATACAAGCTCCAAATTCTTATATGGAATATGATATGCTATGAAATCAATAGATAGTCTTCGGTTCAACCTGAAATACAGTCATCTCCATACAAGCATCTCGCTTGTATGGTAATTCCAACCTCGTTACATAATCTCCAAATGCTTATGTGGTATATGATAGAGTATGCTATCTTCATGAAGTATGCCATACGGTGTAGTTCAAAATTAATTGTTGTTATTATATGGTGTTGTTTATAATCTCACACAGAAACTCAACACAGCGCATCCAATGGCATTCACAGGAGTTCATATAATAAATAAAATTGCGTAGCCAACTCCTTAAGGCTTGCCAATTTGTCGGGAATGCAAATAAATTCTTTACTCAACAGCTAATCCATTTTTTTGCTCAACATATGTTTATATATGCATATCTACGCTAAAAATAATATTTTTAGCGAGCAAGTAATTATTTCCATAAATGACTATTTTTAGCAGTTCATATACATGTTAAAAATAATATTTCTAATGAACAAGCACTTATTTCAACCCGTGGTTATTTTTAACACTTCATATATGTGATAAAAATAATATTTTCAATCAACAAATATTTATTTCAACCCGTGGTTATTTTTAACACTTCATATATATGTTAAAAATAATATTTTCAATCAACAAATATTTATTTCAACCCATGGTTATTTTTAACACTTTATATACATGTTAAAAATAATATTTTCAATGAACAAATATTTATTTCAACCTGTGGTTATTTTTAACACTTCATATGCATTTTATTTCAAACATGAATATTTTATATAGTCATACGTACAAAAAAAATGTGATTTTTATTGTACGAACAATTTATTTCAAGCATGAATATTTTTAGTGATTCATATATACAATAAAAAAATGTGATTTTTATTGTCCAAACAATTTCGCACGAGTTTCCCGGCGCTGTGCTCCACGTCCAGCTCGAGCTGCAGATGGCGGTGCAGTTCTGGTCGATGCGGCCTGACTTCCCGAGCTCGATTCGAGCAAATTACTCAACGATGGAGGGTGAAGTTGGTATGGATTTGAAGCTCGAGATGAGATCTACAAATACTCCAAAGTAGTAGCATGTTTTGTTGCATGGATTGAGAGAAAACGAGGAGAGAGGGAGGGAAAGGTTTCCGTCTCCGATACTGGAGCGGATCGGGGGTTCTTTTTTTATAAAAAAATAATAATGAATGGAATATTTTGATTGGCTGGTTTATATATTTATCCAGAAAATAGGGTTTTCTTATTCGAAATCCAAATCAAACCCAACAAATGTCACCCTAGCTAAATATGCCTATTACGGACACAATGGAATATGTTACGTAAGCCTATTCGACTGTTTCAGTCAGTTATTCTTCAAATTAAAATATAAAACATTCAAATTCGGATTTGAACATACATTTTAATTTGCCGGGACCACATACCGATTCCAAAAATTCCTGACAAATAAATCTAGCTATATTTAGACGATACGGTCCTAAAAAAATTAATTTCGTCGAATTTGGAGACCGTTTGAAAAATGGTCATTTTCTGGTCGATCTAATTCAAACAGAAATTACCAAACGCATTTTAATTTACCACACTCACATATTAATTTGAAAAATTATGGAATTTTAAACCTAGCATTAAATTGACATTCCGGATCCAACTAAAGTGGTTTCGTCGAAAACGGAGGTCATTTGCAAAATGTTTATTTTTAAGGGCTATATTTATATTAAATTCCATAGCGACTGTTCTGAATATTCAACTGGCCATAACTTTTTATTTCCACTATACGTTAGAAAGATATTTTTAAACAGATTTAAATATTTCTGGTTTTACTGAAATCCGATTTACTTTGAATCTTGTACATTCAGTCAAAGTTCAACTTCAAATTTTCAAACTAATGCGCTATTTCTAGCTCCTTTTATAATTAAAATAAATATATTCGTTCTAACTTCATTTAAAATAAATTTCTGGTCATTATTATTTAAAATAAATTATTTTAAATATTCTAAATTCATTAATAGCCAAAATAAAAATTATAAATTGGTTTTGATTTTTCGGATTGTTACAATCTCCCCCACTTAAAACTTCTCGTCCTCGAAAAGGAAACAATAGTAAAGTAGGAAACAAAATGGAAATGCAAGATATTCTAAATGTACCTTGCACCAGAGCTAATCAGAGATGTCCACTCTGCACTTGGGATAAGCCTGCTTAATGCTATCTTCTGTCTCTCATGTACAGTCTCTAGGATCACCGCTCCACTGCACTTTGACTAAATGAACCTTCTTGTTCCTTAGTACTTTAGTTTCTTTGCCAATAATCTTTATCGGCTCCTTTCTTACAGCTAATTTCGGGGTAATCTCCAAATCTTATTGCGTTGCTTCTTCAACGACCAAGTCTGGATCATGCACTTGTTTACGAAGTTGAGACATGTGAAATACATCATGCACTCCAGGCAACCAGTCAGGTAACTGAACTCTGTAAGAAAGAGTTCCAATCCTTTCTAGCATGGACCAATAAATCAAGGCGCTGACTTCCCTGTCTTCCCGAATCTAACTACTCCTCCCATTGGAGAAACTCTCAGATATACATAGTCACCAACAGCGAATGCTAAATCTCTCCTTTTAGAATATGCATAACTCTTCTGTTGTCTTTGAGCTACTTGCTGTCGCTTCTTAATGAAATCGACTTTATCCGAGGCTTCACGAATCATGTCGGGACCCAATACTAGTCGATTGCTTGATTCTACCAAACATGTGGGAGATCTACATGGTCGACCATACAATGTTTCAGATGGCGACATTCCCAAGCTCGTTTGGTAGCTGTTATAATATGAGAACTCAGCCAAATGCAAGTGATTTTCCCACGATCCGCCAAAATCAATAATACATGCCCACAATAAATCTTCTTGTATACGATTCACCCTCTCAGTTTGGCCATCTGTCTGAGGGTGATATGTAGTGCTAAGATTTAACTTTGTTCCCAATTCTTCCTGGAAAGCTTCCCAAAATTTACTAGCGAATATCGGATCACGATCACTAACAATACTACTGGGAATTCCATGTAGTCTAACGATCTCTTTGAAATAAATCTGCGCCAGGTTCTGAGCCGTTATATTTGATCTGACAGGGATAAAATGGGCTTTCTTCATGAAACGATCTACGCTCACCCATATACTATCATTTCCTTTCTTGGCTCTGGGAAAACTATCTATGAAGTCCATGGAAATTTGCTCCCACTTCCTATTTGGAACCTCCAACGGTTGCAATAATCCGGCGAGTTTCTGTTGATTGCTTTTGACTTGTTGGCAAGTAGAGCATCTGCTAACATATATTGAAATGTCTCTTTTTATTGCACTCCACCAGAATGTGCGTTTGAGATCATTATACATCTTACTAACTCCTGGATGGATACTAAGCTTAGATTTGTGGCATTCATCCATTACTTCTCTTCGAAGGTCAGCAATATTCGGGATGCAAATTCAGCCCTTTAACCTCAGAACTCCCTTGTTATCAATCTGGAAACTCGAAGGTTCAAATTCCTTGATGCTCTTGCTAATTCTCTAAATAAATTCATCGTCTTTTTGAAGAATAGAGATCTTGTCAATCAGCGAAGGCGTAATAATAAGACTGGCGATGATCACATTCTTTCTGCTGAGCGCATTAGCTGTAACATTGGCTTTCCCTGAAGTATACAGAATATCTAGATCGTACGCTGCAAGAAATTCTAGCTAACGCTGCCGTCTCAAATTCAAATCCTTCTGGGTAAACAAATATTTCAATGACATATGATCAGTGTATAATTTGAACTTCTCACCCAATAGATAATGCCTCCATATTTTCAAAGCAAACATGACGGCTAACATCTCAAGATCATGAGTAGCGTATCTCTTCTCATGCGGTTTCAACTGACGGCTAGCATAAGCAACTACTTGGCCTTTCTGCGTTAATACCGCACCAACACCTTCAAGAGAAGCATCTATGTAAACAGTCAAATCTTGATTGCCATCGATAATAGTTAACACCGGTGCAGTGGTCAATCTTAATTTTAGCTCTTGGAAAGCTGCCTCACATTCAGGAATCCAATTAAATCTGGCATGCTTCTTAGTAAGTTGTGTTATTGGACTAGATAGCTTCGAAAAATCCTTAATGAATTTCTGGTAATAACTAGCCAATCCTAAAGAACTTCAGACTTCTGTGGGTGTCCTAGGCTGCTTCCAAACTTGAATAGCTGAAATTTGGCTGCGATTTACTGAAATTCCTTCCTTTGATACGACATGACCAAGGAACTTCACTTCTTCTTGCCAGAATATACACTTAGAAAATTTGGCTTTTAAAACATTCTTTCTGAGAATTTCCAAAACTTGTTTCAAATGTTTAGCGTGCTCGCTATCTGACTTACAGAAGATTAATATATCATCAATGAAGACTAGTATGAATTTATTCAAGACTTCTGTGAATACTCGCTTCATTAGATCTACAAAACAAGCTGCAGCTTTACATAAGCCAAACGACATTACTAACCACTCATAGAATAAGCCTGGACCTCTGAATGTTGTCAAAGGAACACATTATTTGGCAATACAAAGCTGATGGAAACCTGTAGCTTGGTCCATTCTTGAAAATACTTGCGCTCCATTCAAACGATCCAACAAATCATCAATTCGCGGCAACAGATATTTATTCTTTAATGTCTGCTTATTCAAGTCACGATAATCCACGCATAGACTGAGAATACCGTCAGACTTTGGGACAAACACCATTGCTACTCCCCAATTAGAGAAACTAGGCCTGATCAGACCTTTCCATAGTAATTATCGTGTCTGATCCCCCAATTCTTCTTTCTCCTTTGAAGTCATTCTTCGAATATGGTGAACTATTGGCCTTGCATTCGGAATCAGATCGATTCTAAAATCAATTTCTCTACGCGGAGGTAAGCTATCCACTTCTTCAAACACATCCGCATAATTTTTGACGATAGGAATATTTTCTGTTATGACAGGAGTATTTTCTATTGGAGCAGAAGAAACATCAAGAGATGACCAAAATTCCTTTCTATCCGAATTCGAACCTTCGCATGGTATGGTTATATACTCCCCTAATTTAGCCTTTGCCTTTACAACTCTCTTGGCACATTTAACCTTAGCTTCGTATTGGGTTAACCAATTCAATCTAAATCAGATCAAATTCGGTAAAATTCATGACGATCGAGATGGAAGGGAACCGATAACGGGAAAAAGAGACAGGCACCCCACAAATCCAACAAAGATTGAGGGAACCCCTAATCGGATTATGGATACTGATGGGTTCTTCGAGCCTTTTCAATTTTAAATCCAATTTCTTAACCACATTACTCGCAATAAAGCTTCGTGACGCGCCTATATCAAACAGTACATTAACTTTAATATTTTTGACGGTAAGTGTGACTTCCAAAACATCTGGCCTTACTTGACTGGCTGAGGGTGCAGGAATTTTTGCCACTTCATTTACATGTACTACTTCTGGTTTGTCTAATAGCCGGCAATCCCTTGCAATATGACCTGTTTGGTGGCACTTATAGCATTCCCTTGTACCATGAGATTTCTTTTGCTTCTAATTGGATTTAGAGCTATTCTTTCATCGTTTCTTTAAAGATCTGCAATTCCCTTGCAAATGCACTTGCTTATGGCAGTTATTGCATATGGCAGTCGTTAACGGTTCTTCCTTACTGGTTTCCGTCTTTGTATTTGCCTCTGAACTATCAGTTTCAAACTTCCTTTTGCTGCTAGAACAATCTTCCTCTTTATCCTCCAAAACACCCTGCTTATCGAGATTCTGATAGCGACAAGCCATTTCTATCATCTCAGAAAAGGGAAGCTTAACATGTGCAGTTACCTAACTTTCGTATATTCTTTGAAGTCCATTAATAAACCTCAGATTCTTTCTCAGAGGATCTTGAATTAGTTGCGGGCCAAAACGAGAAAGTTCATTGAATTTATTATGGTACTCCTAAATGGTCATGTCTCCTTGTTTCAGATTGTAGAACTCATCGTATAGCTGCTCAGTTGCTTCTGGAGGAATAAATATTTCTTTGAAATTTTCTTTAAATCTACCCCAGGTAATATTACCTTCTGGATTATCCATAGTAATCGTTTCCCACCTATTAAAGCTTCGTCTTTGAGTGCCCAAGATGCCACTAATCTTTTCTGATCATCTCTCAGCTTTAAGCCTTGAAAAATTCTCTCAGAAGAGTGCATCCACACTTGTGTTCCAATGACAGATTCTTTGCTGGAGAATTGCACTCCACCCAGATTTCGATACTTCTTTACTAAAGTTTCTAGGTCTGGTTCTATCTGTGGGAGCATGATTGGCTCATTAGATTGCTGAACCATAGAGTTACTTCTTCTGCTTCTACCACACATTTTCTTCTACGTCTGCAAATAGCAAACAAAGTGTCAGGCCAACAAAAACGATATTGTAAAAAATAGAGACATATATTTCGGTATAAATGCATCTATTTTGGGGGTGTATTTAATTATGCTATACTCATTCTAGGACATTACTGATCCTATCTATAATGAGTTATTCATTTTAGAATTCTACTGATTCTATTTCTGACGAGTTCGTTAATATGTTATATTCCAGAGCTAAGATTAACCAAAGCTCTGATACTAACTGTGACGACCCCAAAGTCCCATGCTACGGAAGCAAGGATAATCATTGGAATATAACATATAACCAATAACAGTAGAACATAAATATAGAATTACAACAGATAATGTATATCAAATTACACTGGAACAAATATAATCATCAGAGTTACACAGCATAACAGGATCTTGCTTAGTACAAAATATAGTTTCAACCTTATATAAAATGTCTGCAGCGGAATCAAACATAATATACATAACAAAGTCTGAACAACATAATAGAAATGATAGAATCCATCTTCAGCTCCATACCTATCCAGAATGAGCCTGCTAAAACCTGAATACAAGGCTGCCCCTGTAGAAATAAGGAGGCACCCGATTTTGCAATATGAAACAAACTACAAGTCAGTCATGGGACTGGTATGAGAAATCTACTTAACTTATTTGGTAATAAGGCTAATCACAGGACTACGCCGCTAACGCGGAACGGGTTTACTCCATTGGATTGCCAGTGCATAAAACAAATTAATCATTTTAACATCGCAATGCCTTTTACAAAAATGAAGCCATTATAAGACACAAGTCCCATCACACAAAGCAACGCAAAGCGGAGGATAGAGTTTTACCTTATAATGGCCAAAATATGCTTGATACGTATAAAACGAAATCATTTGATATTAGTATTAGTGTATATATGTTTCATAAACAATTTCCATCATAATATCAATCATAGGCGGCATAGCTACCATTTACTATGTCATCATATATAGGTTTACAATCAAAACTGCACAATGTCATTTTGGAAGTTGGACTTCCATCATGAACCAAGGCAAGGGATCGTCCTTACCGACTTCGAGACAATCTAGCCCATGTCTCAGGCAAGTACTCAATCGAGCCTTTGGGTCATCAGGGTCGGTCCACCTTGGTGGATTAAAATGTCTGAACAATATGCTTTCCCGCACTATGGGGCGTAAACTGGTTAGTATATCGACCAAACCATCCATCGGCCCAACAGTGACCGATATAACCAAGGCGCCTCGCTTTCCATCATCTACATAAGCAAAAATGTCCAGGCTCCATACCATGACACCACTCCTAGCTAGAAGGAAACACATGTACTCCCTAAAGTCCTCTCCCGTTTCTGGTTCATACCCAGGGTGTGAGGCTCGCGAATTAACGCTATACACAAAGCTATGTTATATTAAAGCCGTGCTTTGATCATCAACCACAAGGCTCTGCTTTTCAACAAATCCTTGATCACTGCATCCCAGCATGCCACATTGACATTCCACGCTATGCGATTGATGTCTATCGATATATAATCTCTAAGATCGTACGTCATAGAGAAGGGTGTTAAGCAAGAGAACAAATTCTCCGCCCCCAAACAGATATATATTTAATAGAAATCAATTAGCACAGAATAAAATGCAATGTCAGACACACATCCATTTACTAGTTCGTTCTGGGTCTGAATGAAACCGGAGGCACCTTATTCCTCGTCCCATATGTCCAATACAGGAGAGAGGCCCTCGCACATCCGGGCAATCAACAAATACGTCCGGACTACTACCACTGTAACCCCTCCTGGGAGCTAACTGATTCAGGGAATCAGTAGTAATCCATTCGATGTGAAGATCACTGGTCTTGCACCGTCTTTATATCTTCGACTTTTAATCGTCGATCCATTATTTAAAATGAGAATTAACTCGGCCTTTTCAAATAATTCATGTATTCATAGAATTCAAATCAATTCTTTTCCATGGTTAAATTATTCGACACTCACATTTCAATTCGATATAATAATTTCATGTCAAATACATCTAACCATCAGAATGTCCCATGAACCAAGTAAAATCGGTTTATTTCAATTCCATATCGTTCATAATATTTTATAACGATTTATCGCTATTTTAATTTGTTTAAAAATAGTCCATTTTCATCGAATGAAGTTTCAGGCCATTCGATGGCACTGGCGCTACTCTCGTCCAAAATTGAATTTAACATTTCGCAAAATCTAACCATTGGATCTTAATGAATTTTATATCGTTGGAAAGATCTCTGCAAAGCGAACCCAACGGTTTTGGTTTCGGGAAAATCCGACGGTCGGATCTCCCGTAATAATCATTTAAAATTACGATTTCAAAACGCGAACTGCAGCGTCATTATTCGTTTTATTTTAATTATATTTTTATATATATAAATATAATTAATTTCAACTATTTACAAACCATTTTCACTTCAAAAATTTGGCTAATGCCTTTAAATTTCGAAAAAATTCACCATAACCTCGTTTGTACGGAGAGGGGTTTGGAAATTTATTGGGCTGTATTAGGCACCCAATAAATCCAGTATAAGCACACATAATTTTTAGTGACCTTTCTATGCCCGAGGGAGTGTGTAAAATTACTCCCGAGAAATCTCGTCACCTTGACCAGTGTTTGAAAATAAATAATCCTTGTGCCATATCTAATAACTAGAGAGACATGATTATTGTCAACTCCAACCCCGTATGAGGTTTTTATTTAATCTGGCGATTTACAGTTATATTTTTTTTAGTCCATATCAGTCCTCAGTCCAACCTATAATTCAATCAACGCCATATGAGCGTCCAAATGCTCATATGGAATATCATATGGAATATGATATGAGCGTCCTAATTCAATCAACGCCACATGATTATATTTTATTTACAGTTATATTTTATGCTCCAAATGCTTATATGGAATATGATATGCTATGAAATCAATAGTTCGTCTTCGGTTCAAACTGAAATACAATCATCTCCATACAAGCGTCTCGCTTGTATGGTAATTCAAACTTCGTCACATAAGCTCCAAATGCTTATGTGGTATATGATAGAGTATGCTATCTTCACGAAGTGTGCCATGCAGTGTAGTTCAAAATTAATTGTTACTTTTCTATGGTGTTGTTTATAATCTCACACAGAACAACCAGCACACCGCATCCAATGGCATTCACAGGAGTTTATATAATAAATAAAATTGCGCAGTCAACTCATTAAGGCTTACCTATTTGTCGGGCACGCAAATAAATTCTTTACTCAACAACTAATCCATTTTTCTGTTCAGCATATGTATGTATATGCATATCTACGCTAAAAATAATATTTTCAGGAACAAACAATTATTTCCATAAATGACTATTTTTAACAGTTCATATACATGTAAAAATAATATTTATAATGAACAAGCATATATTTCAACCCGTGGTTATTTTTAACACTTCATATATGTGATACAAATAATATTTTCAATGAATAAATATTTATTTCGACCTGTGGTTATTTTTAACACTTTATATACATGTTAAAAATAATATTTCCAATCAACAAATATTTATTTCAACCCGTGGTTATTTTTAACACTTCATATACATGTTAAAAATAATATTTTCAATCAACAAATATTTATTTTAACCTGTGGTTATTTTTATCACTTCATATATATGTTAAAAATAATATTTTCAATCAACAAAAATTTATTTCAACCTGTGGTTATTTTTAACACTTCATATACATGTTAAAAATAATATGTTCAGTGAACAAATATTTATTTCAACCTGTGGTTATTTTTAACACTTCATATACATGTTAAAAATAATATTTTCAATGAACTAATATTTATTTCAACCTTTGTATATTTTTAAAGGTTCCTACATACAATAAAAATGTGATTTTTATTGTTAAAACATTTTATTTCAAACATGAATATCTGTAGTGATTCATGTATACAATAAAAAATGTGATTTTTATTGTTCAAACAATTTATTCCACATACGAATATTTTTAACACTTCGTATATACAATAAAAATGTGATTTTTACTGTTCAAACAATTTATTTTGAACATGAATTTTTATATAGTCATACATACAAAAAAATTTGATTTTTATTGTCCAAACAATTTACTTCAAACATGAATATTTTTAGTGATTCATATATACAATAAAAAATGTGATTTTTACTGTTCAAACAAGTTATTCCACATACGAATATTTTTAACACTTTGTATATACAATAAAAATGTGATTTTTACTGTTCAAACAATTTATTTCGAACATGAATATTTTATATAGTCATACATACAATAAAAATGTGATTTTTATTGTCCAAAAAATTTATTTCAAACATGAATATTTTTATATAGTCATACATACAATAAAAATGTGATTTTTATTGTCCAAACAATTTATTTCAAACATGAATATTTTTAGTGATTCATATATACAAACAAAAATGTGATTTATTGTTCAAATAATTTATTCCACATACGAATATTTTTAACACTTCGTATATACAATAAAAACGTGATTTTTACTGTTCAAACAATTTATTTCAAACATGAATATTTTATATAGTCATACATACAATAAAAATGTGATTTTTATTGTCCAAACAATTTATTTCAAACATGAATATTTTTATATAGTCATACATATAATAAAAATGTGATTTTTATTGTCCAGATAATTTATATCAACACAACAACTATTTTATATAGTCATTCCAGAAAATTTCAGCATTACAACGACAGGGTAGGTAGCACCGGCACCGTGTCCAGCGCGGCTCCTCTGCTATCCTAGGCCTTGCAGCATTACAATACTTTCATTTTCCCTAATACAATTCATTTTCATAATATAATGAATTCACCACAAACAATCAACTTTGTTGCAACCACAATCAATCATTCACAACCACAATCAATTTCTACAACACAATTTTATCAAACAAATCGTCCATGGTCTGGACGATGGTGTCAGGAGCTACTAAGCCCCGTCTACAACCTATATATTTTTATTCATTTGTTTTTGAATTTAGATTGCTCACATTGGGTTCCACTCCTCCTTAAATTGTAGACAGCTCCAAAAATTCTTCGGTCTCTTCTACAATGTAGCGTAAAATGTCACAGTCCCAATGTCTCTTGTTTCACTGGATTTCGACAACATACGAAAAAGATATGATTTTTATTCTTAAATCATAATTCACAACGCTTTAATGTGTTAAAACCCTTTTAAATAAAACAAAGCCGTTACCTTTCAGTTTTGTTCAAATCTAGGTTTGGATTTTTCGATCAAACCGTGTAGCTATAGGACGGTCGGCCTTCGCCACGGTGTAGATCTTCGCATGATCTTCTCAGCATTGTGCTCCACGTCCAGCTCGAGCTCCAGATGGCGGTGTAGTTCTAGTCGACGCGGCCTGACTTCCTGAGGTGGATTCGAACAGATTACTCAACGACGGAGGGTGAAGTTGGTATGAATTTGGAGCTCGAGATAAGATCTACAAAATACTCCAAAGGAGCAACGGGTTTTGTTGCGTGGATTGAGAGAAAACAAGGAGAGAGAGAGAGGGAAAGGTTTTCGTCATCGATACTGGAGCAGATCGGGTTTTTTTTCGATTTTTATAAAATAAAAATAATGAATGGAATATTTTGATTGGCCGGTTTATATATTTATTCGGAAAATAGTGTTTTCTTATCCGAACTCCAAATCAAACCCAACGAATATCGCTCCTAGCTAAATACCCCTGTTTCGGACACAATGGAATATGTTTCGTAAGCCCATTCGACAGTTTCAATCAGTTATTCTTCAAATTAAAATATAAAACATTCAAATTCGGATTTGAATAGCATTTTAATTTACCGGGGCCGCATATTGATTCCAAAAATTTACGAAAAATAAATCTAGCTATGTTTGGATGATACGGTCCTAACAAAATTAATTTTGTGGAATTTGGAGACCGTCTGAAAGATGACCATTTTTTGGTCGATCCAATTCAAATAGAAATTACCAAACGCGTATTAATTTACCACACTCACATATTAATTCTAAAAGTTATGGAATTTTAAACCTAGCAATAAATTGACATTCCGGATCCAACTAAAGTGGGTGCATTGAAAACGGAGGTCGTTTGCAAATTGTCTATTTTTAAGGGCTATATTTATATTAAATTCCATAACGACTGTTCTGAATATTCAACTGGCCATAACTTTTTATTCCTGTAATGAAATTTTAATTTTTCAGGTCCGTTAGAAAGATATTTTTAAACAAATTTAAATATTTTTAGTTTTACTGAAATCCGATTTATTTTGAATCTTGTACATTCAGTCAGAGTTCAACTTCAAATTTTCAGACTATTGCGCTATTTCTTGCTCCTTTTATAATTAAAATAAATATATTCGTTCTAACTTCATTTAAAATAAATTTCTAGTCATTATTATTTAAAATAAATTATTTTAAATATTCTAAGTTCATTAAAATAGCCAAAATAAAAATCTTAAATTGGTTCTGATTTTCTGGTTATCAAAGACACTTCGCCTTTCACAAAAACAACTGATAGCAATCAACCTGGATCAAATTTACTTACTGACATCTATTTTTATATTTGTTTTATACTATTCATAGATAGTTTTTACTTTACACCATTATTCTCTTGCTTTGCATGCTGTGTTGATGTTGTTGCTTCTGTTTTTACTACTTTTATTGGTACACATTATGACAATAATTAGTGATCAATTACTATACCGGTAACAAGGAATAAAAATATAATATAATATTTATATATATGCATTTAATATAAAGTTACATTTGTAAACATATTTTAATTAAATGTCAGCCAATTTTTTATGGGTTAATTCACATGTTAGCAGGAACTATTTTACCTTATAACTACAAATTTGAATGTAAGTGATGCCTACCTATTAAATTCATCCATTTCAATCTAAAATATAAAAACCATAAAGAAAAATATATCCATACACCATCATACTAGCCTCATACGAAAAATGATGCAAACCATGATTTGCGTGATGATCTAGTCAAGTTTTGTCATACTGACAAAATGGGACTGATCTTAGTTAGTTTGCACTCTTATGTAAATTTATTATAATTTCACAAAAGTGGCTTAAATGGGTAAATATTTCTACATACAATCCTGCATTTACTATATGCCATTGTATTTGGAAAAATATATTAAAATTTCAATTTAATTAATTGGAATGTACAAACTTTAAGTCAACTCTATTTTCAATTTTCCTTTAGACTGTCGTGTAGCAAAATGCCATGGTTGAGAAAAAATAATCAAAAGACTACTCATTTACAGCTTATTTTTTTTTCAAGAACAATAATGTAGACAAGTGCAGCTATATGTCCAAGAAATTGCCTTTATTACATATCATTATGCTCAATGATGAACTCAATTTGATATTACTAGTAAGATTTGCTTCTGTAGGTCGATTGATCTCTTGTTATATATTACAAAAGACGAAGTAATTTATGTGTATATTCAATTGTGATTGTATAACTTAGAATGGAAAACATGAACGCCATCTATCTTTAGATTATTTTAGATTCACTTTTTAAAATTTTATCATTGCTGAACTTTTATCAAGTCATTTTATTTTCATTTTGTCTTAGGATTACCTCAATGTTGTGACACAGTGCAGTTTCTAACCAATACAGTTTGTGCCCTTTTTTCCAACAGTGTAAATTATTGTTAATGATAGTTGTACTTTAATGTTATTTATTTAACTAATGTAATTCAATAATATTTGATTTATTTATTACATATATTTTTCTTTCTCTTTGATTAAATATTCACAAATATGATAATATGTTTTGAGCTAATATTTGTTTGGCTTATCCTTCTATTTTTCAAATTAGTTAGCGATTTAGAACTCTTAAACGCTTATTGTTTTGTAATGCATTTCATGATATACTGTGTATGTGCTTGAATGTGTGTGATGTATATTAATACAATTAATAATTCCTAGTTATCGAACTAACTTACATGTTTAAACCTTAGTGTAGTTTGATTTACACTTTTCTAAATATTTTAATTTCTCCAAATATTGCATTTAAATTTTGACTAAATTCACCACTAAGAGAAAAAATTAATGAAGACTTTTCTATTTAATATTACACAACTTAACGGTTGGTTCTTCCACTGTTGTGCAGTAATACTAATAATTAGGATCAAAGTGTAATAACCCCGTTAAAATATGACTATTCATAAAATTAGGATAGATACAGGAAAATACCCTAAAGGACAAAATGAACAAAAAATTGTTCCATAAGGAAAAGAGGCTAACATTTTGTCTATAAGGACAAATTTTATTGTAAATGGAGGAATTATAGTGGACCCCTGAATTCCTCCCTTTACGCTAAAATTATAAGGACAAATTTTAGTGTAAATGGAGGAATTACAGTGGGAAAACCGACCATTAAGTTGCATAACATTAAAAAGAAATGTCTTCATTAATTTTTTCCTCTTAATGGTGAATTTGGTCAAAATTTAAATGCAATATTTTGAGAAATTAAAATATTTAGAAAAGTGTAAATCAAATTACACTAAGGTTTAAACATGTAAGTTAGTTCATTAACTAGGAATTATTACTTGTATTAATACACATCACACACATTCAAGCACATACATAGTATATCACGAAAAATTAATGCATTACAAAAAATAAGCTTTTAAGATTTCTAAATCGCTAACTAATCTGAGAAATAGAAGGATAACCCAAACAAATATTATCTCAAAACATATCGTCATATTTTCAAATTTTTAATCAAAGAGGATGAAAAATATAAGAATAAATGTAATAAATAAATCAAATATTATTGAATTACATCATTTAAATAAATAACATTAAAGTACAACTATCATTAATAATAATTAACACTGCTGGAGAAAAGGACACAAACTGTATTGGTTAGAAACTGCACTATGTCCCAACATTGAGGTAATCCTAAGATAAAATAAGCTAAAGTTAAATCGAGATTATGTTTTGCATTCTAAGTTATACAATCATAACTGAATATATACATAAACTACTTCGTCTTATGTAATATATAACAAGAGATCAATCGACCTACGTTTGCAATTATTACTAGTAATAACAAACCAAGTTCATCATTGAGCATAATGATGTGTAATAAAGGCAGTTTCTTGGACATATAACTGCACTTGTCTACATTATTATTCTTGAAAAAAAATCATAAGCTGTAAATGAGTAGTCTTTTGATCATTTTTTCTCAACCTTGGAATTTTGCTACATGACAGACTGAAGGAAAATTGAAAATAGAGTTGAATTTAAGTTTGGTACATTCTAGTTAATTAAATCGAAATCTTAATCTATTTTTCCAAGTACGATGGCATATACTAAATGCAGGAATTATGTAGAAATACTTATCCATTTAAGCCACTTTTAAGAAACTATAATTAATTTAAATAGGAGTGCAAACTAACTAAGACAGTCCCATTTTGTCTGTATGACAGAACTTGACTAGGTCTTTATGGAAATCATCGTTCGCATCATTTTTCTCATAAGGTTAGTACACTGATGTATGGACATATTTTTCTTCATGGTTATTATTTCAAATTAAAATGGATGAATTCAATGGATATGCACCACTTACATTCAAATTTGTAGTTATAAGGTAAAAAAGTTTCTGCCAACATGTAAATCAACCCATAAAAAATTGGATGATAGTTAATTAATGTCTGTTTACAAATATAACTTTATATTAAATGTACATATATAAATATTATATTATATTTTTATTCCTTGTTACTGACTTAGTAATTTATCACTAGTTAATATCACAATATGTACTAATAAAAGTAGTAAAAACAGAAGCGACAACATCAACGCAGCATGCAGAGCAAGATAACAACATTGTAAAGTAAAGATGATCTATTAATAGTTCAAAAAAATAGATGTCAGTAAGTAAATTTTATCCAGATTGATTATTGTCTGTAGTTTCTGTGAAGGGAAAAGTATCCCTGGATTTGCATTGTCTATTTTTTTTAATATGTTCTTCTAGGAGTAGAAATGTAGCATTATGAAGAGTGTTATCCCATGTTTTTTAGCATATATTATGTAGCAAGGAACATATGTATATTATGTAAATGAGACAGGATGTGATAACCCCAAACTCCCATGCCACGGAAGCAAGGATAATCATTGGAATATAACACACAGACAATAACAGCAGAACAGAAATATTGAATTACAGAAGATAGTGTATACCAAATTACATTGGAAATAATATATCATCAGAGTTACACAGTATAACATGATCATACTTAGTACAAAATACAGTTTTCAACTTAATGTAAAATGTCTGCCGCGGAATCAAACATAATATACTAAATGAAGTCTGAACAGCATAATAGAAATGATAGGATCCATCTTCAACTCCATAGCTATCCAGAATGAGCCTGCTAAACCTGAATACAAGGCAGCACATGTGGAAAGAGGGCACCCGAGTTTGCAAAGTGAAACAAACTACGAGTCAGTCATGGGACTGGTATGAGAAATCTTACTTAACCTATTTAATAATAAGGCTAATCACAGGACCACGCCGCTAATGCGGAATGGGTTTACTCCACTGGTTTGCCAGTGCATGAAATAAAGTAAATCATTAAGCATGTTTTTTTTTAAAAATGAAACCATTATAAGACTCAAGTCCCATCACACAATGCAACGCAAACCGGAGGATAGAGTTTTACCTTATAATGGTCAAAAATGCTTGATACGATAAAACGGATTTGATATTATTATTAGTGTATATATGTTTTCAAAAACATTTCAATCATATTGTGTCAATCATAGACGGCATAACTACCATATACTATGTCGCCATACTTGTTTTATAATCAAAACCGCATGGTGTTGTATTGGAAGTTGGATTTCCATCATGAACCAAGGCAAGGGATCGTCCTTACCGAATTCGAGACAATCTAGCCCATGTCTCAGGATCAGCCGCAACTGCACTTGGATCTTCGGGGCCGATCCACAAGTAGTTTAGTGGATTAATAATGCCTGAACAATATGTTTCCCCGCCCAATGAGGCATAAATAAAGAGCCACTAGGTACTCAAATCCGAGGCGCCTCATTCCATCATCCACACAAGTAAAAATGTTTGGGCTCCATACCATGACACCACTTCTAGCTAGAAAGAAATGTATGTCCTCCCTGCAGTCCTCTCTCGTTTCTGGTTCATACCGGGGTGTGAGGCTCGCGAAGTAACGCTATACACAAAGCTATGCTAATTAAAGCTGTGCTTTGATCATCAACCACAAGGCTCTTCTTTTCAACAATAAGCCTTGATCATTTGCATCTTGGCATGCCACACTGACAATCCACGCCATGCGACTGATGTCTGAGCTCGTACGTCTCAGAGAAGGGTGTTAAGCAAGAGAATAAATTCTCCGTCACCAAGCAGATATATATTTAAAAGAAATCAATCATCACAGAATAAAATCCAATGTCAGACATACATCCATTTACAAGTCCGTTCTCGGTCTGAACGAAATCGGAGACACTTTATTCCTCGTTCCATATGTCCAAGAAGGAAGAGAGGCTCTCGCATATCCGGACAATCAACAAGTACGTCCGGACAACTACCACTGTAACCCTTTCCTGGGACCTAACCAATCTAGGGCATCAGCAGTCATCCATTCGATGTGAAGATCGCCGGTCTTCAACCATCGTCTTCAATAGCTTCGACTTCTAATTGTCGATCAATTATTTGAAATGAGAATTGACTCGGCCCTTTTCAAATAATTCGAAAATATATGTAATTCAAATCATTTCTTTTCATTCCATATCGCTTATAATATTTTATAAGGATTTATCGCTATATTTATTAATATAAAAATAGCCACTTTTAATTTAACGAATTTTCAGGTCATTACATGGCCCTAGCGCTGTTTTCATCAAAATTTTATTTACACATTTCTCAAAATCTAACCGTTGGATCTTAGCAAATTTTATATCATTGGAAAGATCTTTCCAAAGCGAACCCAACGGCTCCAGTTTCGGGAAAATCCGACGATTGGATCTCTCGGTATAATCGTTTGAACTTACGATTCCAAATCGCGAACTACCGCGCGCGACTCGTTTTATATTAATATATATATATATATATATATAATTTATTCGACAATCTTAAATTATTATTCTTCATACACATGTTAAAATAAAATATTTTTAATGATTCCTACTTACATTAAAAATGTGATTTTTAATGTAATTTTTTTTAATAAAAAACGAATCTTTTTTAATAGACCATTCTTTACATTAAAATGTAAATTTTAAATGTTACGACATTTTTCAAATAATGAATCCTTTTCAATGATTCATTCATATTAAAAACGTAAACTTTAATGTAACAACATTTTTGTCAATCTTGTATCTCCCTAATGATTCAACTATACATTAAAAATGTAAATTTAATGTAAAAACATTTTAAACAGGCTATGAATATTTTTAAAGAATCATTATTACATAAAAATGTAATCTTTTATGTTACATCATTTTTAACACTTTTGAATCTTTTTAATGATTCACCATTATATTAAAAATGGAATCTTTTTAATCTTTCTATATCACATAAAAAATGTAATCTTTATATATTACATAAAAATGTAATCTTTTTATATAGCATAAAAATGAAATCTTTTTATGTTGCATAAAAATGAAATCCTTTTATATTGCATAAAAATGTAATCTTTTATATTATTCTTCGTTACATAAAAAAATGTAAATTTTCTACATTACATAAAAAATGTAATCTTTTCAATCTAAAAAAACGTTTTTATTTTACAATGATCCTTTTTAACTGTTCATTTACATTAAAATGTAAATTTCAATGTAAAGACATTTTCATATAAAAATGATTCTTTTTAACTGTTCATTTACACTAAATTGTAAATTTCAATGTAAAGACATTTTCATATAAAAATGATTCTTTTTAACTGTTCATTTACATTAAAATGTAAATTTCAATGTAAAGACATTTTCATATAAAAATGATTCTTTTTAACTTGCAATAAAAATGTGAATTTTTATGCTAACCCATAATGATCATTTTATATATAAAAAATAAAAATGTATTTTTATTATTAAACAATTTTTCTATTTATACTATGGTCATTTTCATATTCAATAAAAAAATGTATTTTTTTATTGTTATTCACTTTTTCTATTCAACTAAGATCATTTTTATATTCAATAAAAAAATGTATTTTTTTATTGTTAATCACTTTTATATCACAACATGAATATTTTATAACACATAAATATTTTAGAAAATTTCGGCAGCATAACGGCAGGGTAATTAAAAATCGGCACCGTCCCTAGTACAGCTCCTCTGCTAACCTAGGCCACGCGGCGTTTACAAGGGGTTTTATTTTTCTAATACAATTTCTTTTCACTATACAATACATTTTCACAATTTCAACCAATTTCGTTTCAACCACAAATCAATCACCAAAAATCAACCAATTTCACACCATAAAACAATCAAGTCGTCCATGGTCTGTGGACGACGGTGTTGAGAGTTTCTAAACTCCGTCTGCAACCTAATATAATTTTATTTATTTATTTTGAATTTATAAATCTCACTTTGCTTTATATTTCTTCTAAAATTGTAGAAAGCTCCAAAAATTCTCTGGTCTTTTCTGAAATGTAGATCTCGATTTTACGGTCCCAACGCTTCCTGTTTCATCAGATTTCGTTATCATATGAGCGAGATATGAATTTTATAAACAAAAATGAATTTGCAATGCTTTAAAGTGTTATTAACCATTCAAATAAAACATAGCTGTATACCTTGAACTAAACGTTCAAAACTAGGTTTTCAAATTTCTCTTCAGCTGTTGCTCAAGGTCGGAATCAGGTTATGCCACACCGAAGGGCTTGGAGCAGGCTTTCGATCACCGGTGGTGTGGTGAAGTTCGACGGACTAACGGAGGAAAATGGAGGCGTCGAAGTTGTCGGCCTCAGGAGATCGATTCAGCTAATTTACTCAATTAGAAGGGTCGATTTTGGTATGGATGTGAAGAGGGGATCGAGATCTACAAAATCCTCAAAAGGTTGATTGATTTCGTTGAGTGTGGAAGGAGAAATTGAGGAGAGAAGTTTCGAATAGGATCCGCTGTCGAGTATAAGGGGGTTATGGGTTTTTATCAAGCGAGAAAGGAGAAGATGAAATCTGATTGGTCCATGCTTTTTATATTTAATTATTTAATTCATTAATTTCCAAAAAGCCCGTTAACCCATACAGACTCCAAATCCAACCCAACAACCGCTGCCCCTAGCTAAATACACCCTATTCTTGACACAGTGGACTAGGTCACATCAGCCCATTTGATCGTTTCACCCCAGTTTTCTTTAAACTAAAATATAAAACATTTAATTATTTAATTCGATCGTACATTTTAATTTACCGGGGCCACATATTGACTCTAAAAATTCCCGAAAAATAAATCTAACTATGTTTTGATGATACGGTTCGAACAAAATTAATTTTGTTGAATTTGGAGACCGTTTGAAAAATGGGCATTTTCTGGTCGATCCAAATTGACAAAACACATTTTCTTTGGCCACGCTCACATATTAATTCCAAAAATTATGAAAATTGGAATCTTGCAATGATTTGACATTCCAGATCCAACCAAAGTAGTTTCATCTAAAATTGAGGTCGTTTGTAAAATGGCTATTTATAAGGGCTACATATTATTTAAAATTCCATAGCTACTATTTTGAATATTTAACTGGCCATAACTTTTTATTCCCACTATGAAATTTCAATTTTTCAGATCTGTTAGAAAGATATTTTTAAACAGATTTAAATGTTTTTGGTTTTACTAAAATCCGATTTATTTTGAATCTTGTACATTTAGTCAAAGTTCAAATTCAAATTTTCAAACTAACGCGCTACTTCTAATTCTTATTATAATTAAAATAAATTCTTTCACTCAAATTTCGATTTAAATAAATTTTTAACCGTTATCATTTAAGATAAATTATTTTAACTATTCAAAATTCGATATAATAGCCAAAATAAAAAAAATTAATTGGTTATGATTTTCCAGGTTGTTACAGTCACCCCCACTTGAAAAAATTTCGTCCCTGAAATGGAGACAACAGTAAAGTAGGAAACAAAACGGAAAATGTAAAATATTGTAAGTGTACCTTGCACTAGAGCTAATAAGAGATATCCACTCTGTACTGGGGATAAGCCTGTTTGATACTATCCTTGGTCTCCCATGTACAGTCTCTAGGATCTCCGCTCCACTGCACTTTGACAAGATGAATTCTCTTATTTCTCAGAACTCGAGTTTCTTTGCCAATAATTTTCACTGGTTCTCTTCTCACTTCTAAGCTTGGTGTAATCTCCAAATCTTGTTGTGCAGCTTCCTCCACAATCAAGTCTGGATCATGTACATGCTTTCAAAGTTGAGACACATGGAATACATCATGTACCCCTGGCAACCAGTCAGGCAGCTTAACACTGTAAGCAAGAGTTCCAATTCTTTCGAGAATAGGGAATGGACCAATGAATCTAGGTGCCAACTTCCCAGTCTTCCCGAAATGAACTACTCCTCTCAATGGGGAAACATTCAAGTATACAAAATCACCAACAGAAAATTCTAAATCCCTTCTTCTTGAATCTGCATAACTTTTCTGTTGGCTCCAAGCTGCTAGTAATCGCTTCATAATGAAATCAACTTTATCTGAAGCTTCTCGAATCATGTCGAGACCCAATTTTAGTCGGTTGCCTTGTTCCGCCCAACATGCGGGAGATCTACATGGCCCGCCATATAATGCTTTGAATGACAACATTTGCAAGCTTGCTTGGTAACTGTTATTATAAGAGAACTCAACCAAATGCAAGTGAACTTCCCATGACCCGCCAAAATCAAGAATACATGCTCGTAACAAGTCTTCCAGTATACAATTCACCCTCTCAGTCTGGCCATCTGTTTGAGGATGATAAGCGGTGCTTAGATTTAATTTTGTCCCCAGCTCCTGTTGGAACGCTTCCCAGAATTTACTAGCGAATATCGGATCACGATCACTAACAGTGCTACTTGGAACTCCATGTAGTCTGACAATTTCTTTGAAATAAATCTGTGTCAGACTTCGAGCTATTCTATTAGATCGGACAGGAATGAAATGGGCGGTCTTCATGAAACGATCTACGATCACACAAATATTGTCATTGCCTTTCCTAGTTCGGGGCAAACCATCAATAAAATCCATGGAAATTTGATCCCACTTCCAGTTTGGAACCTCTAGTGGTTGTAACAATCCGGTAGGTTTTTGTTGATCACTCTTGACTTGTTGGCAAGTAGAGCACCTGCTAACATATATGGTAATGTCTCTTTTCATAGATTTTCACCAGAACGTGCGATTGAGATCATGATACATCTTACTCACCCCCAGATGAATACAAAGCTTGGATTTGTGACATTCATCCATTACTTCTCTCCTGAGTTCGGGAATATTCGGAACACAAATTCGGCCTAATAACCTCAAAACTCCCTTGTTATCAATCTGGAAACTCGAGGGTTCGCCTTCCCGGACTCTTTTACTAATTCTCTGAATAAATTCATCATCTTTTTAAAGACCAGAGATTTTGTCAATCAATGAAGTCATAATAATGAGATTAGCGATAATGACATTCTTCCTGTTAAGCGCATCTGCTACAACATTGGCTTTCCCTGGAGTATACAAAATATCTAGATCGTATGTCGCAAGAAATTCTAACCAACGCTGCTGCCTCAAATTCAAGTCTTTCTAGGTGAATAGATATTTCAATGACTTATGATCTGTATGTAATTCGAACTTCTCACCCAAAAGATAGTGCCTCCATATTTTCAAAGCAAACAAGATAGCTAACAACTCAAGATCATGAGTAGGATATCTTTTCTCATGTGGCTTCAACTGACGGCTAGCATAAGCAACTACTTTTCCTCTTTGCGTTAATACCGCACCAAGACCTTAAACAGAGGCATCTGTATAGACTTTCAAATCTTGATTGCCATCAATAATGGTCAACACTGGAGCATTAGTCAACCTTAATTTCAGCTCTTGGAAAGCTTCCTTACATTCAGGCGTCCAATTAAACTTTGTATGCTTCTTTGTAAGCTTCGTTAATGGACAAGATAGTTTCAAAAAATCTTTAACGAATTTATGATAATAGCCAGCTAATCCTAGGAAACTTCTGACTTCTATAGGAGTGCTAGGCTGCTTCCAATCTTGAATAGCTGTGATCTTACTTGAATCCACTGAAATTCCTTCCTTCGATACGACATGGCCGAGGAACTTTACTTCATCTTTCCAGAATATGCATTTAGAAAATTTGGCCATTAATACATTCTTTCTCAGAATTTCCAAAACTTTTTCCAAATGTTTCTCGTGCTCGGCCGTTGACTTAGAGAAGATTAAAATGTCGTCAATTAAAACCAGCACAAATTTATTTAGGACATCGCGGAACACTCGAGTCATTAAATCGACAAAATAAGTAGGAGCGTAGCTGCTTGTTCAGATCATATAGTGTAAATAATTATGATAGAATAATTATGAAAAATATTGGCAAATACTTAACTATACAGAATTAGAGCACCTTATTCTAAGATTGTTTTATTCGGTTAATTATCCAAACATGTCATAAGGCTAAGCTGAAACAGAAAATAAATGTAAACATCGACCAATTACTGATGCGTACAAAAGTTAATGCAAGATAAAGAAAGGAAGCCAAAATTGCTTAAGATTAAATAAAATTTATGGTATTCATATATACTAATCAATTATTCATGGTATTTAGGAAGAATTAACATTAAAAGGAGAAAGACACTTCGTGACACCCCACGTCCGTTAATGTCACTCGCTAAGGGAATGCATTAAGTTTCGTGAAGCGTTATAGGTAAACAGAAACAAAAATATTACAAAATAGATATAAAAGCAACAACGGAATTTAAATTTCTATTTCAAACATAAATCATAACATCGTGGTTCAAATTATCACGAGTCTGAAACTACATAAAATCCCTTTCAAAAATATAAAACTATCTATCTTGTTCCATTAGAGTACATGAAAAGCATAATTCCCAAAAAAGAGACAAAGCCATAGTAGAGACAAGAACTTGAGAAATACTTCAGAAGATGGTCCAAGCAAGATGATAACTGAGTCCTGACTAAGCCTGAGAATCCCCTCCCTGAGAACCTGGGGGGAACAGAAGAAAGAAGGGAAACAAAAAAGGTCAGACATAAAGTCTGGCGAGTCCACTTATTTTTAGCAAGTAAATAAATAAAAGTACCATGACAGGCATATAAAGTGGATAAGAGAGATAACTACAAAAAGGCAGGTAAGACTAGGTAAACAGGATAGGGTGTATACGCTTCCTCAATGATTACTCTGCACTACTATTAGTATATCCAGAATGAGATGATCCCTTCCACTGTAAGGTGGTAGACGTAGGCATACATCCAAATGTACCCTAACTACTACCCTAATTGATCTGCTCCCTAATCCGCCTAGATACTCTGTGCCGGCCACACCGTAGGATGCATAACGTCCTAAAGTGACAACCCTTCGCTGATATGCATAGCCCCATATCTACAGGTGTCACGGTCGTCTTATCCCCCTTTCCCCGGCCCATGCACGCACATGACCCGGTCGGTTTATGCTGCCCACATCGTCCTCCACATTTGTATCTCTTACAATCAGTTCAGTAAGTGTGCCCCTTCTCCAACCTAGTTTAGAGTACTTTGTTTGATACCTACTCCGGGTTACTAACTGAAACGGGTCCCACACAATATGATACAAGATCTCCCCTTTGTTTTGTATTCCCCACTAGGTTTTCCATAGGTTATATTTACCCCAAAAGGTGTCTTTAATTATATAACCCTAATCTTTCTACCGGTTATGCTTACATACATATGTCTTTAATACATAACTCCCAATTGGTTTAAGTTTTGTGGGCATATATTTGAATATTACCCACCCAACCCAGATATACTTAACTTAACCCTTCCATTGTTCAACCAAGTTTACTTAACCCTTATTCATGTTTATGTTCACACAATCCCTATGGATTCAACTAGGTTAAGTATTCCAATTCGTTACCATGTCCATTTATGGTTACACTGGGCTGGACCTCCGACATTAGGGCTACAACTTGTTGATGCTGGATATGTCGGTCGGGTCCGGGAAGACTTCTTCCACAAGTTGGGCCTAACCTCGTGTCTTAGCCCGTCTCGTATTTGTGCACTTAGACCCCTCACATTACATTTAACATTTGCGGTTGCTGGATATGTCGGTCGGGTCCGGGCAGACTTCCACCACAAATGCAATCTAACCTCGTGTCATAAGTGAAGTTACAGTTTAACTACTGTAATCCTAGGCATTTTAATTAATAACCAATTAATTATACCTACGTCTTTATAGGTGTTCATGCCCATTTACCCAATTATATTCATAATGGATTATATGCCCAAATTTATGTTCATAAACATTGTTCAAATTATGCCAATTTCATTGTTTTCCTCTGTTACCTAACTAATGCATTCGCATATATTTAGCGGCATGCCTAGGCTAGAAAGTAGCCTAGGCATAAACAATAAAAAGGGAAAGATAATGGGAAGATGACCATAGTGATTATTTTAACAAAAGTGACATAATGATGTAATTGGCATAGTGATAACGTGGACATATAATATAGGTCTAGTGAGCATGTGATAATAAAACTAGATCTAACATACTAAGGATGTCATAATAGGCATGAATAAATAAGGATTCGTATGTCTAATTAATAATAGATCTAAATTAATTACCATATAATAGGTACAAGGTGATCAAGATGGAGAATTAGATCTAAGCAAGGTTTTAACTGTCCAAATAATGATAGATCCAAATTAGCCACAAACATAGATAAAAGTTAAGATCCACAAATTGACATGATAAATTAACCATATGTGAGTTAGATCTGTAAAAGTAGATCTAGCATGATAAAGTTTAAGATCTTCAAATGTGACATGGTAAATTAACTGCAAGCTAATTAGATCTATCTTTATAGATCTAGCATGATAAAATTTAAGATCCACAAAAGTGACATGATAAATTATTTGCAAATGAATTAGATCTATAAAGATAGATCTAGCATGATAAAATTTAAGATCTACAAATGTGACATGATAAATTAACTGCAAGTGAATTAGAACTATAAACATAGATCTAGCATGATAAAGTTTAAGATCCACAAATGTGACATGATAAATTAACCGCAAGTGAATTAGATCTATAAAGATAGATCTAGCTTGATAAAGTTTAAGATCTACAAATGGGACATGATAAATTAACCGCAAACGAATTAGAACTATAAAGATAGATCTAGCATGATAAAGTTTAAGATCCACAAATGTGACATGATAAATTACCCGCAAGTTAATTAGATCTATAGAGATAGATCTAGCATGATAAAGTTTAAGATCCAAGAATGTCATAAACTCACAATATATAACTGATGCAAATCACAGTCATATCACGTTTACTTTTAATCATTTAAATCTAAATGTAACTAACTCACAGTGTTTGGATTTTAGAAGATAGAAAAGAAATTATTGGTGTTGAATCTCAGATCTATATTTGAAACACTTGAATCTTTAAACTTGATTTGTAGAAGAAGAAAGGATTAGACTCAGTTTATGCACTGACAGCATTTGGCCTCCATTGTTTTTAGTGTGAGAGAACAAGAGAAATGAGGGCATATTTATAGCTGTAAGCCTCCAGAATTCAACTGCCACAACAGCCATAGGGGGAATCGGGTCATGGGTCGACACCCACTTTGGTCCGGATGCCCAAAATTTAACATGGGCACACTTTACAGGTGCGCCAGCGCAAAAATACCTTGACGCACTTGCCAAGTGTGCCAGTTTATCATGCTCTCATCATCAAAGTTCTACCGTCCATAACTTATTCATCGTTATCCATTTTACGCAAACCAGGTGTCTATCTTGACCATAATTTTGAGACAGATGCAATGACGTAGTCCATTTCCCTTAATTCTGAATATTAAATTAATTATTCTTTAATTTATCCTCCTTAGTGTAGTTAAAATGCAGGGTGTTACACACTCTTTGATAAAAATTAAGAATCATATTTTACTTATGTTGCTTACTACTTTGTGCACAAATTCTTCGCCAATTATATTTCTTTTTACTGAAACACTTTCCAAAATATAAAATTGTTGTCTTTCTGTTTCAAATTTATACAATTTCCTTATCTTCTAAAACTAAGTATAGTCTTCACTAGCACATGACCATACATATACAACTAGTTATACGTTAAATACTACATTTGACAAAGTATAATATTCTACGCTATTCAAAACTTCCAGATAATGCCGTTTTTAAAAAAAAAATGAAAAAAGCTTCCAAGTTATTATATGAGAACTGCTACTACTTACTATGATTTCACATGATTTATGTAATATACAACTAAAATTACCTTTCTACAATCGACACTCACAAATTCACAATTGCCGCTCAAATCCACAACAGGTAAAGCATCGCTAACTCGAATCCTCCTTCGAACTTTGGAATTTGTCTTTTGATTTCTGATTTTATTAATTGGATCCAAAATTAGTTTGTATGCTTTCGGATCTAGATTTTGGAATTTGATTCAGGACGTTTGGAGTTCTATTCTAACAAATGAATGAAAAAATGGAGAATACCACAAAACGATTTGAGAAGTGGGGGAGAAAGATCGATAAGTTTTTTATTTCGTTTAAACCTCGATTTGAAATGATGATTTGAGAGGAGAAAGACCAGCGAGGAAAATTCACTTGGGAGGAACAATCTAAAAGCAGGAACAGAAAAAGGAAAAATTGCAAGAAAGAAGCGACATGTGTTTTTGGCTTCAAACAAAATTGATTAGGTTCCCACAGTAAGCAAACCTCCCTAACAGTCGGTTTGATTAACTGTTGCAAAATGAATGAAATAGTTCTGCATTAACATGAGACAAAGAGACATTAAATATCTTAAAAGATGAGTAGTCTCATATATAGTGGAACAGAATATAACAAACAATATTTCTTTATATATTAATACGTGGACCATGATATAGTTACTATAATATGAAGAGAGACTACTAAGCTTGATCATCCTAGATGATACTTAGAAGCTTGATATAAATAGGCAAACAAAAAAAATCTTTTCAAATATTTTTCTACATCATATCTGCAACAATTTTTGTTGCATATTTATTGGTTGTTTGTTACAATCTTGAGACAACATTGATTGTTGTTTGTATTTGCAGACAATGATATCTCAGAATAGCAACAACAACTCTACAACAATGCAAACGATTCCACCACCTCTCACATATTCACATGACAAGCACCTAGAGAAATTTAATTGTTAGGACTTTAAAGATGACAATAGAAAATGTTCTTCTACCTAACAACATTGGGTCTAGCCAAACCCATTTCAGAGAATCCCCCTAATGTTGATAAACTAGAGCCTAACGCCACCAAAGTTGAGGCTCTCACTAGTTGGAAGAGTTCATACTTTATCTATAAGAACCACATTTTCAGTGACCTAGAAAACAGTCTATACCATGTATATTGCACGACTGAAACTACAAAGATTCTCTAGCTACTGCAGGAAAATAAATACAAAACTTAAGACATTAGGATGAAGAAGTTCATTATCGGAAAGTTTCTGAGCTTCAAAATGGTGGATTCCAAAACATTTGTTAATCGGATCCAGGGACTTCAAGTGATCATTCATGAAATTCACGATGAAAAGATGGAGTTGACTGAGTTATTCCAAGTTGCTGCCGTTGTCAGAAAGTTGTCTCCATCGTGGAAGGATTTCAAGAAATATTTGAAGGATTTCGGAAATGACCACGGTGGATTTGATAGTTCATTTATGAATCAAAGATGATAACAGAAAATGAGAGAAAAAGCCGAGAAGTTCAATACAGGCAAAGACAAATGTGGTTGAGGATTCGAAAAGACAAACAAAAGGAAACACGAGCATAATCTTAAAGCAAAGGAACTAAAGAAGTTTTAAGGATCTTGCCATAATTGCGGAAATTAAGAACATAAAAAAGCCGTATGTCGTGCACCCAGAAAGAAGAAACTAGAAGCAAATGTGGCTAAAAATTCAGATGGTGTTGCTGATATGTGTTTATGTGCAGTTGTTTCATAATGCAATTTTGTTGGCAACAACAAAGAGTAATTTTTAGAATTGGGAGCCACTCGTTATATATGTGTCAATAAAATTATGTCTACAACCAACAATACTGCCACTGATAATGAGCAACTATTCATGGGCAATTCGTCTGCATCAAAGGTTGATGGCAAGAGAAAGGTTGTAGTGGAATTGACTTCTGGAAAGAAACTTACATTCAATGACGTTCTCCATGTTCTAAAAATCCACAATGACCTAATTTCAGGATCACTGCTTAGCATTCATGGCTTCAAGCTAACTTTTGTTGATAATAAATTTGTAATGTCAAAGAACGGAGTGTATGTAAGAAGAGGATATATACGTGATAATTTTTTTAAAGCAAATGTAACCACTATTGTACCAAACAATAATATTGTTGATCCGCCCTTTTTCAAGGTAGTCACATATCGTATTTACAACTGTTAAAGTGTTCAAGATTTGGACATAGGATCAGGAAAATTCAAATATACGTAATAGAATTGATGAAACACTCAACGTAGTCTGTGTCGAACTCTTGGATTTCAGCTCACTTAAGCTCGATTAGGCCTGCATCCATAACTTCCTATTTCGAATCGATAAACTCCAAGTCGGTAGCTCGACCTTTGCTTTGTATCAGTGTCCTCGACTCGACATGCTATGTCACCATCTCACAACTATGTTATGTCTAGATCGATGAAGCTCAGTTCGACTATGTTGAACTAAAGTATGCCGACCCGAGCTAAGATACTTTATGAAGGCGTATTCTTCTACTTAAAACGTGGTCAATCCACTGCCCTACAATAGCGGATCAGGCATCACGTGTCTTAGATGAATTGGGATGGTGACTACTTATAAATACAATACTTTTGTAAAAAACAATGGATCAAACTCCCTTTGAGTGCAATGACATTGCCATTAGAGAAATATTCACTTTTTTCTCTTCTTTTTCGTCATAAACTAAATGTTATCACTAAAATTTGCATTGATCTAATGGAAATATAGAAGCTTCAAAACTGGAGGACGATATTGGAAATAGATGGCTTGAGGTAACGTAATCGAAATCACTGAGAAAAGGCTTTAAGGGCAGCTAAACCGACACCAAATTGGGTCTTAGTAACATGAAGTTAAAGCCAAGAGCTATTGTTGAAAAATAAGAAAGCCAATAGAAGTACAGGTGAAGAGATAGTGGAACTGATACCAAGAGAAACGAGATTGAAACATGAAGACAATACCGAGAGTTAGTACACTCAGCATAAAGACAGAACCAAATACTGGGAACCGGTTTCGTTGGAGGTGATACAAAACACAAAGAATAGTAAGCAATTAAATCGACACCACATACATAAGATGGAATTACGAGACTGTTAATACAAAAAATGGTACTAACACCACAAAGTGTATTTCAACACTTCACAAATGATCAAAACAGGGTTAAGAGAAAAATAAGTGTGGGGAAAATTAAAGGAGAGCGTGGTTATGTGGTTCGGCCTCAAATTTTGTCTGCGCCCACTTTAATGAAGGATTTCATTACGATTTGCATCAATACAAGGTACACAATCTCTTTTATTTTATACATTTTCTATTCTTTTACAATGAACATTCTCTCTCTTCTCTACAAATTCTCTATCTTCTTCGATCTCTTTCTATTTCCAAAGTAGAAACGATCAATTCTCATGAGTATCGACGATTATAGAAGTGAATCTTTGTTAATCATGATCGGTGATGAAGTTGACGTTTTTTGGAATGGATTGAAGATGTAGAAGCTTTGATCTTGCTTGAGAGAGCTTTAATGGAGTTTGAAATGCTTTAATGATGTTGGAGAATGAAAATGGCAGCATTTCTTTGTCGAGAGTTCGAATCCCTTGAATGTGAGAAATGGCGAAGTGGCAAAGATGTAATTTTGTTCTCACAGGGTCATGGATCGAATGTCCGATCCATGCTATTTACGAAATTGCCACTACATTGATAATCCAGCCAACCACAAAAACACCTCGATCCCATGACACACCATCGGGTAAATGATTGTTTTTGACGTGTTCAACATTTGGCATTTGGCATCGTGTGGCGTATGCGCTGATCACGTGTACCGGAGTGTGCGGGATGTTGATCCACGCCTTCAAGTGTGTAGATCCATATTTGGGTCATTCAGATCCGATCCAGGAGGGCGATTTTATATGTGGCGCTCTTCCAAATTAAGTCTTTTCCCATGCACAACTTGTGGCAAATCACCTCATACTTTTAGCCCGATCAATAGGCAGGGAGCTTGCTCGATCCAAGAAACTGGGGTGATCCCCCGATGTGCACATTAGCAAATCAGCATTTCCTGCGTGTGCAGCTTGCTGCTAGGTAAAATGGTTTTGCTCGATCCATGCACTAAGCAGCTTTGCCCAATCCATTGGAGCAACATGATCCCCCGATGCGCACTTGGGATAATCACGTTTTCTCCTATGCGCAACGCGTGTTTGGTACGTTGCCAGGGCAAATGAGTTTTTCCCAATCCATTCAACTGGTATTTGCCAAATTCATGAAACTTGTACTTGGTTCATCGATGTGCACTCTGCCAAATCACCAATTCTTGCATGTGCAGCATATTGCAATGGCAAACAGTTTTTTGCCCGATCCATAGAAGACTTTGTGCCCGATCCAACTAAGAAGTTCATGCCCGATCCATGGTGAGTTTTATGTCTGATCCATAGTTGATTTTTTATGCCCTATCCATACACTTAATTCTTGCCCGATCCATCGTTTAATTTGTGCTCGATCCATATTAAAACATCATTTGATCCATCGATTTGTAAATACAAATGATCTATCAGTCTTGTGTGTGGTACATATGAATTTTTTTGAATCATATTTTATAACGAACTTAACATTTGCCCCTTAAAATTTATATTTTTGTTTGTGAAAAATATAAACTTCGAAACGAATGCCATTACCGATGTTAACACATATTAATAGATCATTAATATTTATTTTTGATGGATCATAAATAGTTTTTTTACATCTATGGATCGGATACAAATTTTATTTTGGATCAAAACACACACAATATTATTTTATTATATATGTATCAAATGCTTATCACTTTGATGGATTAGATCATTTCAAAAATGGCGCACCACATACAGGCCACTCTAACGAGTCATAAGGCTTACATGCCAGCTGCTTCATATATATTATCTTCTTGGATCTGCATTTATACATTTTATCTTATTTAGTAGAAATTATCATAATGGCAGTCAACATTTTTCTAAAGAATTTTCGTGGATAAGCTCTAGGTTTCATTTTCCACAATCGGATTTTCAAGACATTCACTAGCATCAAGCATCAAAGATCTCTCATCCTCGATTCGAATCTGAATCTTCACTGCAACTAGCCCAAATCAAAATCTTACTATGAGTTTTTTCCTCGCACATCTAACACTCGAACTACCATGTTGACTTCTGCTCCGAATCAATCTAAGGTTTTCGGCGTGTTATTTTGCTTCAATTTGGGGTTTTGAATTTTGCACCAAAATGATTTTGGATAGTTAGGGTTTAAAAGTCTGAGTCAAGTTGTAATTTGTAATCGCATCTGGGATTCAACTTAGATTGAATTCAGCAATTTATGGTTTGTCACAATTAGGTCTTTGTATCATGAATCAGGTTTGATAGATGAATGTATATTGTTTTGACATTTTGCTCATAAATTCGGATCTGATTGCTCTACGATATGTATATGAATTCGGCTTTAATTGAATTCAGTAATTTGTGATTAAGAACTATGTGATGTTTCTCCTTCTTTTGATTTAGTGAACTTCAACTCTTAGGTAGCAATGTTGCAGATTCTTGTATTGATTTGTGCCGCAAAATTTTGTATTTCACCTTTGAGTTTGATTTGCACTATAACGTTGGCCATGTACATCAGCAATTTGCTGTTTGAATCTGATTACGACCACTTCATTCGGCTTATCCAGATTTTGTAGAAGAACCAATGTTTGCACACACTTTTGACGATTTCATATCTTGATCTGTCTGATTTTTTATGCTGTTGAGTACTTGGACTTTTATTGCCGCATTATACACTCCAATTTTGAATGTAGTGAACTCTTTTGGGTTGAATTCCACATGAAATTCTTTGAATTTTCTGCCAAGTTTGTTGATGCTGAGCAATTAGAACTTGTTGGTGATGAATCATATATTGTTGAAAACAGACTTGACAAGTTGTTGTTTGTTGTAATGATAGTTCCCCGATTTGTATTCAACAATGTTGTATTGGGAAGCTTTTGGCGCCTGATTTTCTATTTTGATTATGACTTTGCCAAATTTTCAACATAGAGCACTTAGAATTTGTTAGTGATGAATCTAGACTTGAATGCATCCTTGAAATGCTTGCAACTTAATGTTATTGCAAAGATTTGTTGCACTGATAGGCACTTCAGTTTTGAACTTATTTTTTGCAATTGTTGATGCTGAGGTAGTATGTGAATGCTCCAGTTTGGATTAAAGCTTGAGTGAGTGAAACAAGTGAGATCTACAATGGATAGGTCGTGCTCAATTCACACAGGATTGGTTATGCCCGATCTATGATTGATTGGTCATGCCTGATTCATGATGGATACTTCATGCCCGATCCATGCTGGATCGTTTGTTTTGGAGATTTGCTTGATAGTTTGAACTTTTTTTGACACAACGCACACTTTCTGTAGCAAACAACAACAACTAGAACCCGTAACTGATACGTTACACATGCCCATTTTTCGCTGCTATAACCATTCTGTGACATCAAAAACATTACATGCTTTTGGGCCAATATTTTGTTATCGACTGCCCACATCGACGATAGATTAATTAATCATTAAAAATTTATTTATAGCGAATTTCCTGTTCTGAATTAAATGAAGCATTTGTACAGAAGCATTTTATTTGACTGTTTATAACACGTCAAACTTCACCTGCATAAACATGACATTCTAATTCGAATCCGCGATGATGATTGTAATCAACTAATCGACACATGCCGACTATGGATTTCAAGCTTCACTTTTTTAATAACTTATATGATTATGCACAACATTTCACACTTAGGAAATATGTACCTATAATTTATTTAAAATACGATTCCTTATGTAGAATGGATACCCGAAAGAAATATCGTCACCAATCAAAAGGAACAACAACGTCTACTCAAACTGAATCTTCTACACAAGTTTCTGGAACTATGACGACTGCAGCTTCTAGGCCAGAATAAAATCATTCCTTTCCTGTCCCTCATTCCTTTACTAAATCGCCTCTAGAAAGATGGACCACAGCGATTACACTGCGTATTTTTAAGCAGTTATGCAACTAGTTTGGCATTTTCGAAACCAATGCAAGACTACCGGGGAAGGAGGAATGTGCCGATCTTTCACCCATTTGCTTCATAGCAGTTAATCATCATATGTTTTTGAATGGAGTTGTTCCTCCCTTTAACCCATTTCTGAAGACGATCCTTCGGCATTTAGCCATTGCCCCATTTCAGCTGCATCATAATGGCTACACAATTTTACTAGGACTTTATGTGCTCTCTATGAGCATATGGAGTTGTATGCCCACTTTCGAGGAAATCTGCTACTTATGTGTTTTCAAGAAGAGGAAGAAGCATCCATCTATAATTTTTGTTAAGGGCATTCGTAACTACAAACTTATCCTTGATTTATCTGATAACGCTCGGGGATTTCTAAACCAGTTCTTCTATGTTTGATGCGCCGAGAGCTTTTATGGAATAGGGATGTTCGGAGGTGAGCATTTTTTCTCAGAGCTCTTTACATCTTCTTTTTTCTAAGTGTTGATCATTAAATCTCCCTTTTGTTTTGTAGAATTACCATTCTCTATCGAGGAAACCGATACTCTCCAAACTAAACTCGAGAGTTTAAGAGTTGTAAAAGATGGAGATAGGTCTAGGAAGTTTTTGATCACTGAAGGATCTCTTCGTAAGCTCGAATTACTCCACCCTTCTAGGTCTTTCCCTCCAAAGAAGCCCTCTTTACTCCTCAATCTACGCCTTCAACATCGGGTGTTGCAGCTTCTGGAGACGATGCTACTTTGCAAAGCCCCTCCGAGGAATCTACCTTAAAGAAAAAATTAGATGTCGCTGGAGGATATGAATCTTCCTCCCAGCCTCAGTTGCCTCCTAATTAAGAGGAGAAATTTGTACATCGCGAGGGTAAAGGTCCAACAAAGATTGATGAAGAACTCGAAGAACGTGAAATTACAAACCAGAGTGATATGAACATCGAGAGGGCCGGTACTAAACCTTTGACTATAACCACTTGTCAGGAGGAACTTATGGATATATATATATATGCAGATTTGAGTGACCTAAATGTCACTTCTTATTGACTTGCCACAAGCGATGTCGTAACCTCCAAAACGACCGCTTTAGTTTTAAAGATGTCGACTGACTAGTTTAACTCCCCCAGCTCGTAAACCCGCCTCTAAGATTGCAACGACTTTAACCTCAAAACCTACAAGTGGTTTGTTATTCGATGCGCATTAAATCATACGCTGCACACACTTAGTGCTTTCACACTTCGCACGTTGTTTTTTTCCTGTTTCGTTCCAATACCTCCTGCTTAAATTGTTAAGTTCTCGTTTTATTTTGTTTTAGGTCAAACCATGAGTTGTTATTATGTGGATACCTTCAACCGTTACAAGGGTTCCTATAAACTATGACGTTATGTACCACCTCGTTATCATGAGGAAGCTGAAGAGCAGAGACAAACAAGGAAAGCTCCGGAGGTGCTAGACTATCAGGATAGGGAAGAAAGGACCAGGAAATCTCACGAAGAGCACCATAACCGAGACAGACGCGGTGATGATAACTGGAAGTAGAGAGGCAGAGAGGATAAGAAAAAAGACAAAAGCAAAGGTGATTCCCACAAATGTTCTAGGAAAGATAAAGATCCCGCCCCTACTGTTCAAGCTTCTACCGCCAGCTTTATGTCTCTGCAATCTCCATCTATTACACCCACTCCTTTTGAAACCCAGACAATCATCCAAAGACCACCTCACACTCATACACCAGCCCCCAAAACACTTGTTGAACGGTTCTCTACTTGGTGCTTAAAGGGAGTCCGTTTCAATCTAGACATCTACCATCCTGATAAGGATGAAATACTTAAGGGCCTGGATGAGGTGAAGGGTAACATCAAGAAGCAATTGGATGTGATCAAGAGTCATGCCGAGAAGATAACATTGCGGCATAAACTGGCTAACGAACACCAACGAGTTAACAGACTTAACTCGAAGCCATGTCTACATTGGACAACGATAAATCCGAATGTAGCAGGACTCTTCAGTCATGTGACGCTAGCATTGCATCTCTTTCCCAAAAGAATATAGAGTTGGAAGTGGAAAACCAAAGTCTTAAATATGAGCTCGCTACTCTTAAGCTTAGAGAAACCTTGCTATTCTCTCAAGTCAAAGATGCCAACTCTGCTCAGAAGACTACCGAGGATAGGTTGGTTGTAGAGCGACAAAGTATGGAAATTCAACAGTGGGATATTGCTAGCTTGTGAGAAAAAACCGCTTTTCAAGAATTAGAAATTTCGTCTTTACAAGACAGGGTGGTAGAACTTGAACAATAAAAAGATTAGGCTCTCCAGGGCAAGGCAGCTACCGAGCAGGCTCATGTTGTTACCAAAGCTGATTTTGATTCTACTCTATTCAGTTTCTATAAATTCAGTGTCATGGGGAAAGGCAGCTTATCCTTTTTACAAGTTAGTTTTGCGATTACTTTAGCTGAAGTTTAGGAAGCAATTCTTGTTGATCTCCCGAGTTATAATGAGGAGGAGCTTATCGCACACTTTTTAGATGAGGAATCCCATAATGCCTTGGCCATGGGGAAAGAGCAACTTATGCGCGAGTGCGGCCTATGGGTCGCAGCTGAGGGGGGCATGTCCCAAACACAACTAGTACCGCTGTTGACACTGCTCCTACTAATATTATTGCTTTTGTTCCCAAGGATTCTGATGTGCCTCTTATTGATCCTCTTACTATCTCCAGAGCTTTTCACACCTCAGGTAAAATCAGCATTGATAAGTCGTATTAGACTTAGATTTCTTTTGCACTCCATCTAGGCATAGTGAGCTTCTCGCTTATCATTCATTTGCATTAGGCATGCTTACACCGAATCATTTTCCTTCCATGGCTGAAATGACGATAACTGGAGCTATATTGACATCTTTCACCTTGTTGTTAACCACTTCTGATCTGACTACTACACCTCCACCAGGCGATCCCTCCTTGACTATGATCTCTACTCCATCATCTTTTTCGCAGCCCAAGCCACGAGCAGAGAAAATTAAAGCAGTTGCTCATATAGACAATTCAGATTACACTCCAGAAGGAATATTGGAATTTGATGACATAGATGAAAGCTCGGAGAAGAGTGCTAAGAGTCGTTCAAGGAAAAAAGTCAAGTCTCCACATAAGAAGCGCAAGGGAAAGCACAGTGCCCGAAAGAAGGCATCTTTTTCCCCTGAGGATCCCCAGGGTAATGAAAAAGCTAAGGACAAAGACCAGCCTGCCATTACACCTCCTTCTCAAACCTGAACTAAAAAACTCTCTTTGAGGTCTAGTAGCTCTTCCAAGGGTGGGAAGAATAAGGATTGTGGTTGTTTTTCTTTACTTTATGTAGCTTTGTTTTCTGCATTTTGCTTCAACCGAATGTTGTGCGACTGCCGACCCTCGCTTATTGACTTGTTAAGACTTTCTTTTTAGTGTAATAAAATTGCTTCTACTTGGTGTACTTTAGCTCCATTGTACTTTTTTATGCGTTCACTTCATTATAGATTACAAGTCTTTTGCTTGATGCGATGTCGTGGTGAGCTGTGGTATATTTTAAGAGCATTGTTCCATTCCAGTGTGGTTGCGTCGCCCCCATACCATAGGTCATCATGAATTGCATACGTTGGATGCTATCAACTTTATCGAGTTTTCTTTAATTTTGGTTAGGGCGCTCGAAGCTTTTAATTTGCTGGCGAAGTCTTTTTGCTTCTGCCATATCGTTGTGAGCTTCGGAGCCTTCCATTGCACTTAGAAGACCGGACTTTGTTGGTTGATCCAGTGCTTCTTCTTAGATAAATCTTGTGTACCTATGCCCCTACATCGGAGGTCTTATATTTTGGGTCCAATGTTTGTCTACTGTCCAGCCCAGTTAATTCAAGTGTTGAAGACTTTTATCTACTACCAGCTGATTAACATAAGAGTTGGCGACTAGATTGGGTGCCACTGGAGAGGTCTTGGATTAAAGCCCAACATTCGTCACAACCGAATAAATCAAACACTAACTGAATAGGTTGGGTGCCCCTGCAGAGATCTTTGGTTAACGCCCAGCATTCATCGCAGCCAAATATATCTAGCACTATCCGAATTGATTGGGTGCCCTCGAAGAGGTCTTTGGTTAAATCCCATTTTTTTCCGCAATAGGGTTAGGTACTTCCTGACACTGATGAACTTATTGGGTGATCCCGGAGAGGTCATTGGTTAATGGACAACATTTATTGTAATCGGGTCAGGTACTACCTTAAGCTGACGATCTTCTTAGGTGTCATCTTTTCGGCTAGGACTTCTGCTTAATCCAACCTCCGCTTCCTCTCCCGCCGAATAAATCTAACATCGGAGAAACTTATGTTGGACACCCCCTTCAGCTAGGATTTTTGTTAAGCTTCGCTGTGAGAGACTTTTGTTGTTGCGTCGCTCTACCGGGGGGAGGGGTACAGTTCCTTCACAAGACGCTTGATTTAACATGCTACCCTAGTTAAAGAACCAGGTCTCTAGACCTTTCCCATTGGGTGGTACCCCTTCGATGGAGCTTGCACACTTTTTGTGGTTGCGTCATTCCATGGGGTAGACGCTGATCCTTTCGCTGCATGCTTGACTTAGCAAGCTATCCTAGTTAAAGAACCAGGGCCCTATGCCTCTCACTAGGAGAGGTGCCCCTTTGGTGGAACTTACAACCTCTTATTTTAGCCTCATGCTTGCTTGTCGTTTCTTGTACCATTGACTCCTAGTGACTCCCTCCTTTTTCTCTTCAAGGCGGTGCTTTTCATTCTAGCACTTTTCGTGTATCGATGTTTGTAGCACTTGATCCTTGAGCTTAGCATTGCTGGGATAAGTCGTTGTTGAGGTATCTAGGTATCGTTCGAATTTGAGGAAGCAAGCATTCTTTATGTAACCCACAGTATTAAATCGACAGTTAGCAAACTTGAATCATCTAACAAGAATGTATCCAATTATTATCGATGTAAGCAGGCTAGCTTTTCATTTATGATTATGTTCAATTAAAAGACCTGCAAATAAAATTTAAAATCATTATTCTTATAGGAAATTGTTCAAAGCAACTATGAAAAATAACTATGGAGATGGTTAGAATTCCAAGATCGCGGAATCGAGATTCCATCAATGGTAGAGAATTTGAAAGTGCCATCAAGAAGCTTCTGACTGATTACATATGGCCCTTCTCAGTTTGGTTCGAATACACCTATGGCAGTCATCACCCTTTTCAGCAAAAGGTCATCAACTTCGAAAGTCCTTTAGTTACTTTGCTGTTGAAGTGTCAAGCTACTCTTCTTTGGTGTGCTGCGATTCAGAGTTCTACTTCACTCCTCTCCTCAAGTTGATCGAGTGCCTCTGTCTGCAACTGATCATTCTTTGCTTGGTTGAAATGAATTTTGCAGTGAGTAGGAACCTCTAACTTTATCAAATCATCGCTTCAGAACCAAATGCCAAGAAAAATGAGTATGCCTAGTGGTAGACTTGTAAGTCGCTCTATATTCCCATAGTGCAAGAGGAAGTTCATCCACCCAACCACTTTTTGATTTCTCAAGAGGCTTCTTGATGGTTGAATTTATGATCTTCTTGATTGATTCCACCGCCCATTTGCTTGTGTATGAGCTACAACTGCAAGACTCTTTTGAATTTTATACTTGGCACAGAAACCATTGAACTCTTCACTTTCAAAATGAGTCCCATTGTCGATAATTATCTTCTATGGAACACCAAACTTGCAAATGATATTCTTCAAGACAAAATTGATGACTTTCGTCGAGGTAATAGTGGCCAGCGGCTCTGCTTCAGCCCACTTTTTGAAGTAATCGACAACGACAATGGCATACTTCATGCTAGATTTGGCGGTAGGCAATGCCCTAATCAGATCGATTCCCCAAACAGTAAACAACCATGGACTGGCCGTTTGAGTCAACTCTGTGGATGATGCTCTAGGAATCTCGGCGAATCTCTGGCACCTGTCACACTTCCTGGCATATGATGTAGAGTCTCGATTCAAGTCAGCCCAGAAATAACCATATCGCATAATTTTCTTGGCCAATGTATGTCCACTTGAATGCCCTCCACATTCTCCGCCATGTAATTCTACCAAAATTGACTTGTATTCCTCTTTGGTAACACATTGGAATCGAGGCATAAAGAAACCCCTTCTATATAACTGACCATCCTACATAAGAAACATAGGAGCTTTTCAGAGCAACTTCTTTCGCTTCTTCGGGTCACTTGGGAGTACAACATTGAGGAGATATTCTTTGATCGGAGTCATCCACGAATATGGCTCTTCAGATGCTTCTATGATCCAATCTATATCATTGTCTTCCGTGTTAGGATTTAAGAGAACTTCAACTGTCACCAATCCCAACAACTGAGAATCTCCCGAACTACCATACTTTGCAAGTGAATCCGCCTTCGTGTTTTCTTCACAAAGGATATGCGTTATGGTGTAATAATCCAAGTTGTTGAGCTGTTCCCATACCTTAGACAAATAAGATGGCAAATTCCCCTCTTGAAACTCTCGTTTAACTTGACATACCACCAATTGAGAATAACTGAATATATGCAAGGCTTTCAAGAGAAACTCCTTTCCTATCTTTAGTCCATCGATTAACGCTTCATACTTAGCTTCATTGTTCGTGGATGGAAATTCCAACCTCAAAGAATAGCAAACTGAGCGTCCTTCAGGAGTTTATAGAACTACTCCTACCCAAGAGCAATACTCATTTATAGCACCATCAACGAACAACTTCCATCAAGTGATCACTTCTACAGGGTCTTCCTTCTTGTCTCCTCTATCTGTAAACTCTGCAATGAAGTATGCCAAAGCTTGTCCGTTGATTGCCTTTCGTGGGTGGTAAGTGATATAATACCGACTAAGCTCAATATTCCACTTCAAAAGCTTTCCTGACGTTTCAGAACGAAATAAGACTTGCTTCTACAGTTGATCCGTGAGCATTTTGATAGGGTGAGCTTGAAAATATGGCCTGAGCTTATTCAAGGCAACAAGTAGACAATATGCAAGCTTCTCCAACTTTGGATAATTCAGTTCTACACCAGCAAGCCTTTTACTGATATAATACTTTGGATCTGAACCTTTGAATTGTCTCTAACTAAAGCTGCACTTAAGGCATAGGATGAAATAGCCAAATACAAGAACAAGTATTCTCCATTTTTAGGATTTTGCAACATTGGAGGTGCTTCCATATGCGTTACTAGCTCCTCAAAAGTCGTCTGACATTCTGGAGTCCATTGGAAGTCCTTCTTCCCTTTTCTCAATGCATCAAAGAGTGGAATACACCTATTTATTTCCCTTGAAATGAAGCGGCTTAACACTGTAACCTTCCCGTTCAGACTTTGAAGATCTTTCTTTGTCCTAGGAGCCCACATCTCTCTTAGCGCTGAAATCTTAGTAGGTTTGGCCTCGATGCCCCTGACATTGGCCACGAACCCAAGGAATTTCCCAGATGCAACTCCGAAGAAACATTTAAGAGGATTCAATTTCATACTGTACTTTCTTAGTATATGAAATATCTTAGCTAGATTCTCTAAATGATCATCTGCTCTTTTTGACCTTACCAGCATGTCGTCCACATAGACTTCCATAGTCCTTCTAATCTAATATTTGAACATAGCATTGATAAGACGCTGATAAGTCGCCCCATCATACTTTAACCCAAATGGCATCACCTAGTAGAAGTACAAACTAAAATCTGTAATGAAGCTTGTATTCTCCTAGTCTGGCTCATGCATCATTATCTGGTTGTAGCCTGAATAAGCATATATGAATGACAATAGCTCATGCCCCGCTGTCGCATCTACAAGCTGATCAATTCTAGGCAATGTGAAGCTGTCTTAAGGGCATCGTTAATGAGGTTAGAATAGTCAATGCATACTCACCATTTATCATTGGGTTTCTTTACTGACACAGGATTTGAACCGAATCTGGATACATTGACTCTCGTATGAAGTGATTTTCCATCAGGTTATGCACATCTTCCTTTAAAGCCATTGACCTTTCGGGGCCTTGAATCCTTCTCTTCTGTTTTACGGGTGATACGCTTAAATCAATGTTTAAGGCTTGAAGTTCCACTTCGGGTGAGACCCCACACATATAAGAATGGTTCCAAGCAAACAGGTAGACCTTTCTGCAACTTCTGGCCCAACTAAGATCCTATCTTCAACACTTAATTAGGATCTTTTTGGTGAACGGATATAGAAATTATGACCTCAGCTATTGCCACTCTATCCCCTGCACTAGCTTTTCGAGGATCCATCTCTTTGTGTTCCCCGCTATGCTCTCTAGTGCAAGGGCCATGCCCTAGTTGCTATAAGATGGGATCTCGAATGCGGAGAGGGGCCTCCATATTCTTGCCCTTATCCATTTTTTCGCTTCGCGCAACTTCATAAGATAGCACTCCCTAACAGTTTTCTGATCTCCCATTATTACGCCAACACTCTTATTAGTTGGAAACTTCATAGTCAGACACTAAGGTGCTAGGGCAACTCTGAAATCAACTAAGGCAGGTCTGCCCAAAAATGCATTATATGCAGAAAGTTCGTCAACAAGCACGAAAGTTTGCATCATAATGGCTCTCCTCTCTCTTTCACCCAGTTCCACAAGCAACTTAATAACCCCAATCGGTTGTTTTGATTTTCCAGTGAACCCCTGAATCTTCGTTTGACAAGCTCGCACATCAGCCATGGAAAGCTTCATTTTGTTAAAAGTGTTTCTAAACAAAACATTAACAGAGGTGCCATAGTCATCAAGCACTCGTTTAACCACTGCAGGGCCTATCCCAACCGTCTCAACCATCGAATCGAGAGTAGAAGCTACCACACCTTCAGCATCTTTCTCCTTGAACACAATGTCTTCATAAGAGGTCTTCTGCTGCTTTATATGAATAGAATTGCTCAGAATCAAACATCGCTCTTCCTTTGGGACATACTTCAAAGCGTGTACATATCTTTCAATATCTCCCCAGCCATTACCTCCCAGATGAAGTCTTCTAGAGATGGTATTAATCACCGACCTTTGTTTAGCTTGCACTGAAATTCCACTGCTTGATCTAGGTTGATTAGTGGGTGCATTCCGCCCTTGAGGATCCGTAGTTTGAGACTTCTTCACGTATTGTTGCAACCTATTCTTCCTTATCAATTCTTTAATCAATCTCTGGAGATGTTTGCACACATTTGTGCTATGGCCGGGCTGATTATGAAAACGATAAAATCTTTCGGACTTCCACTGTTGAGCCGCAATCTTCTGCGGTTTTGTTTCGAATAGTCTTCCGTGTTCTTGGTGGCAGTAAAGATATTATTTGGTTTGTCTATTAGAGGAGTTAATTCTGAGATGTTGAAGAATCTGGATTTGTTGCCATTCCTATTATCCTTCCATCGTTTCCTCTCTTCTATCCTCTATTTTTCCCTTGACCACTTTGAACACCATTATCTTTCTTCTCAGACACAACACTACTCTCAATAACATTTTGAGTAGGGAAGGGTCATCTTTTACTCTAATAAATTCCTCAGCCTTCAAGTTGGACATTTCAAGAGTATTAACCTCTTTCATCTTCACCCATCTCCCAAGCTCAGACCTCTTATCCACAGTGTTTTATAGTGCCACCAACACCATATGAGGCTCTGGATTTCCTACTCTAGCTACAGTAGCATTGAAGCATGTAACTGGCTCACTCGGCCTTTGCTCCACATCGTTCAATGATATCACGTCTTTTACCTTCTTAGTATACAAGCTAAACTGCTCTTTGAATTTCAATGCCAGAATAGAGAAATTATCCAAAGACTTTGGCAACAGTTTAGTGAACTAGAGTGATGCTACTCCTTATAAGTAAATGGGGAAATTCAAGCACTTTATCTCATCCATAGTCTGCGCACTGTTCATATGTTGATCATACTTGTAAAGGAACGCCACCAGTCCCACTATAATCTATCATGGTTGGAAGAGTAAATTTCTTCAGAAACTCGGCCTTTCGAATCCTTTCAGAGAGTGTAGTTTTGCTCGAAGCGAAGTCCAATTCTCTTTCTTCTTCATTTCTTTCTATGTTCTCCTTCATAATCTGCCTTGGCATTTCCGAAAGACATTCCTCCTCCTCGTGTCGTCCCACGAGGCGGACCCCATTACCTTTGTCGGATGCTCGCTGGGGAAAGCACCACGGTTAGGGATCCGGGGCCCTGGGCCTCCCCATTGGGGAGGTTCCCCTTTTGATGGGAATAACCACGTTTCGAGAAATAAATCTTCCCGAATGGATCTTGGCATTGGGTTTAGAATCTTCAATGTCCTGATCTGAATCATCAACCTCTTCAACAAAGTATTCACGATTGAGATCTAAGGCAAAATAGTTAGCATTCTCGACCATGTCAACATGAACCTTCTGATTAGCTGGGTTAGCCTAAGCAGCGAAAAGAGCCTCAAGCCTATCCATCATTGCTTTGTTTGCAGTTTCCACCTACCGAGTCAAGCTAGCAACAGCAGTATCTAACTTTTCTTGTGACACACCAACAACTAGAGTTTAGGAAGTAGACATATGATTGGTTTAAGGAGTTGTAGCATCATTAACAGCATTTCTGAACCTCTAATGGACTTACTACCAGTTTTCTTCGATGGTGCCATAATTTTGGACAAACTTCCAAACTTCGTAGGAACTCTCTCAATATGTCTGATCTTTAGACTTTGTGAATCTATCGTAAAACTAAGCTTCAATCCTCGATGTCCCCCACAAAGGCTCTTAACCTTATGGTAGTGGGTTCGAGCCCCACGGTAGGCGCCAAAAATGTTAATGCAAAAAATGGCGCTAACACCCAAGGTGTATTTCAACACTTCACAAATGATCAAAAAAAGGTTAAGAGCAAAATAAATGCAGGGAAAATTAAAGGAGAGAGTATTTATAGTGGTTTGGCCTCAGATTTGTCCTACGTCCACTTTAATGGAGGATTTCGCTATGATTTGCATCATTACAAGGCACACAATCTCTTTTACTTTATACATTTCCAATTCTTTATAACGAATATTCTCTCTCTTCTCTGTAAATTCTGTATCTTCTTTGATCTCTTTCTATTTCCGAAGTAGAAACGATCTATTCTCACGAGTATCGACGATTTTAGAAGAGAATCTTCGTTAATCGTGATCGGTGATGAACTTTGACATTTTCATGAATGGATTGATGATGAAGAAGTATTGGTCTTGCTTGATAGAGCTTTAATGGAGTTTGAGATGCTTTAATGATGTTGGAGAATGAAAATGGCAGCACTTTGTTGTCGAGAGTTCGGATCCCTTGAATGTGAGAAATGGCAGGGTATTTATAGGCGAGATTAAAAGGGACTGGCAAAACTATAATTTTGTGCTCCCAGGTCATGGATCGAATGTCCGATCCATGATATTTCCAAAATTGCAACTATTATTATAATCCAGACGATCCATAAAAAATAGCTCGATCCCATGACACGACATCGAGCAAATCATTATTTTTAACGTGTTCATCATTTGGCATTTGGCATCGTGTGACGCATGGGTTGATCACATATTCCAGCGTGTGTGGCATGTTGATCCGCGCCTTCGAGTGTGCAGAGCCATATTTGGGTCATTCAGATTCGATCCAGGAAAAGCAGGCGATTTCACATGCGGCCCTCTGACAAATCAATGCTTTTCCCATGCGCAGCTTATGGCGTATCACCATATGCATATAGCCCAATCCATAAGCAAGGAGCTTGCCCGATCAAAGAAACTGGGGTGATCCCCCGATGCGCGCACTGGAAAATCAACATTTCCAATGTGTACAGCTTGTTGCCAAGGCAAGTGGTTTTGCCCGATCCATGCGCTAAGCAGTTTAGCCCGATCTATTAAAGTCGCGTGATCCCCCGATGCACACTCGGGCAAATCACGTTTTCTCCCATGCACAACGCATGTTTGGCACGTTGCCAAGGAAAATGTGTTTTGCCCTATACATGCAACTGGTATTTGCTAAATCCATGAAACTGGTACTTGGTTCACGATGCGCACTCTGCCAAATCACCAATTCTTGCGTGTGCAGGATATTGCCATGGCAAACAGTTTTTGCCCGATCCAACTAATAAGTTTATACCCAATCCATAGTGACTTTTATGTCCGATCCATTGGTAATTATTTCTGCCCGATCCATAAACACAATTCATGCACAATCCATCATTTAATTTGTGCTTGATCCATATTAAAATATCATTCGATCCTTCGATTTGCAAATATAAATGATCTATCAGTCATTCTTGTGGTGCATACAATTTTTTTCAATCACATTTTACAACGGAGTTAACAGAGACCGAAACCAAATTCATGAAGGGGAAGCGCAGGGCCGGTAACAAATATGGTTAGAGCAAAAGAACATAGGGTTGTTATGGTAACGATAAATTTACTGTTACTGTACAGTTACTGATAAATCAGTTACCGATTTCAAGATAAAACGGTATACCGATACATTCAATATGGTAGCGGTAATCTTACCGATACAATTGGTAAAGCATTGGTAAAAATATTTTGTTTACCATCAGTATTGGTAAAATTACCAATAATTTGGTTTTTCTATCACATATGATATTTTGGTCCATTGGATTTTAAACACATTTGATCTTGTGGATGTGCAGCCAAAATTATCATTTCTGCTTCTGGGGTTTAACCCATGAAACATATACACCACTCTATTTTCTATTTCTCCACTCCATCATTTATCGACTTGTGACTTCCATGGCCTTCACCATCTTGCTTTCTTGTTTCTCCGCCAACCAATACTAGAAGATTAACTGAGCTTCGAAGTTAGAAAGCTGCTCCAACCATTATCATCAATCTTCCCACATGCAAACCTCCCATCGGCTTTATTTTCTTCATAATCCGCCTCTACCCCTTCTAATATGTTTGATTTTGAAAAAAGAAAACTGATTTATCAAACCTTGAGCATCATCGTTGAGAGATCTCAAATGGTTGCTTACACGCCATTTCCCTAAATCTTGATTGCAGACAAGAAAAGAGTCTCCATAGGCAATAACTTTACGATAGCCTTTACGAAGTGTAGTCCGGTCTTCAAACCAAGAATAAGCCCTCGATATTCAGCAACATGCCCCAAAACTCTAATTTAAGCCACATGTCATAGAAGTTCAGAGTTTCAGGTATTATTAACTAATGTTTTTTAAAACAAACACCATTAAACTTTCAGTGCTGCTTAATTCTTTTTACCATATGAAATTTTGTTTACCATATGTATATTTAGGATGCATTTCATTTAGCTTAGATTGATAACATTATAAACTGGAATGACAAATTCATGTTTCATTTCTTTTTTGTTTTTTATCACATACCGGATTGATAGACAAAGCAACATTTGATTTGCTATCATATTTATACGCACTTACTTAACTGCAATAGTGGGAAAAGTGGCTTTCTCTAGATGTTAATTTAGGAAATTCAGTTTGATTTTGTTTTGTTGTGTTGGAATTGTTGTTCTATTTTTTGGTTGCTACTTGCTAATGAAATAATGTATAGGACTGATATTGTGTTGCACATACATGGGTTTGTTGCACGACTTCATTTAAGAAGTTAACCGTTAAAATACTGTTAAAGTATTTATGACTATATTTTACATGATTTATGTTAAGATATATGATGTTTAATGTATTGGCTGTTAACTATATTTGTAAAACCGAGATGAAGTTATTTAATTTTTCTATTGATTGCAGATTTAGCTGTTTATTTACTTTACTAATTATAGATGTTAGCTTCACATCCTCTCATGGTTCTTAATTATTTACATGGTTTTCGTGCGATCATCCTCGATAGCAGTTTTCTCTTTAGTCTCCTGATTAGACTCTTGTTGGACCCCAGCCAACTGTGCCCTCAACTTTGAAACTTTGAGAGATTCCTTATTCAATGAAGAAGTAAGATCCGCCACTTGTTTGCGATAAACCTCAGTGGTCCTTCTCTCTACTTCTAGCAAATTCTCAGGCTTTTTCTTAGTAGAATAGGCATCATGCAATTGAGCACTAGTTAAGGCCTCCTTTTGTTGATGGGATTCAAGTGCAGATGCCAGATCAACCTCAGCCTTCTTCTTGGATAGATCCATCACTTCATAAGAAGTGGCCACTTTGTCAATCTCCCCATCACTCTCTTTAAGGGACAACTCCCATCTGGCACGTTCTCTTTCAAATGTAACCTGGGCTTCATAATTCTACCTATTAGCCCTCTGAAGTTCTGAGACAAGCATCTGCCAATTAAAAAGTCTCTCCACATTGCGTTTATATAGTTCAATATTCTTCAACATTTCTTCCCTGTCAATCAATGTCAAAGCGCACCCCCTTCAGAATCTACTATGGGAACCTCTTTGAAAGTTGACTCGGAGGATTAGTAAGTGCGTAGGGAAACCTCTTCACGAAAGTCTGAATGTCAGCCTTATCGGATGTGGTAGCCGCAGGATCTGTAATAGCTGGATCTACAAGGCGGTGGTTTAGAAGTGGTAGTAATAGGAAGTGAGCATTGATCGGTTTTAATACGTTTAGAAGCCTTACAAGTCTCGACCTAATTGTTTATATCATCCATGTCGAGCTTTCTATGCATGTCTTCCTCATGGTTGTGATCGTGATCATAACGGTCACGATCCTTCCTAGCCCGCTTATCACGATCTTTCCTGTCATGGTCCTCACGGTCCTTGCAATTATATTCCTTCTGAGCCACACGAGCATTCCTATCTCTACTCTGCTCATCTGTCTCATGGCATCGCCATGGGTAAAAGCGAATCTGGTCTCCTAAGCCTTTGGAAACACAATGTGAGAAGTCGCTATATTGATCATATTGATGACTCATGGTGGAACCTGCAAAGGAAGACAACATCGACTTAGCAACAATATTAAGACCAAGAAAATTAATGCAAGAGAAATTCTTGTATTAAAAGTATATGGTGTTAAATGTGTGTAGTGTTATTTAACTTCGATTCCCTTACATATCGGTCAGTGGGGTGAGGATTGTTGGCTCCTTGGAAGGGGTCGGAAAAGGTTGAACATGCAAAGTAGGAGGCGGAGTCACAGGAGTTCTAAAATTAGTTGTCACGTGGGTTTCTGGACTAGTAGCCCCCAGACTGCCCAAGCCAGCGATTGCAATAATTTCTGATCTAGTGATTGTAGGAATCACGGGACTAGTAGACACCTGAGTAATCGCTGCAGCTCCAGAACTAGTAATAGGAGGTGTAGTTAGTGTAGGGTCGTCCCCAGGCACATCAGAAGGAGTAATGCATATGACACTCGGGTCATCAAAGATAACTTGAGTGTTCCGGCTAGGAGATCGAGTGGGAAATTATAAGTTGAAGGAGTCTTAAGATCATCGATGTTTATATCCTCCGACTTAGTCTCAGATCCATCACCAGTAGACCCCTCATTAGACGAACTACCAAATTTAGGGCCATACTCAATGGTCCCCATGCTTGTATCACTACTAGTCAAAAACTTTCCCTCTTCTTTCTCTATGTTTATGTCTGCAATTTTCTTCCCTTCCCGTTGCACAAACTCTCTCTCGTCGACTTCGTGGATTGGGGACATGGTTTTGGGAGATTCACGCTCCTCACTAGACCTTTGACTAGAACTCCAGACAATAGAGTCCTTCTCAAGGCTCAACCCCTCTTCCACTAGCTTAGCAGTTGACTCATCTGCCACAGACTGTGTTGGAGTCAAAACCTCAAGGGGATTGAAAGATTATGAAGGCTCTAATAAGCCAAATTGGTGTAGGATCATCTTGTAATAGCAAGTCCACCTCCCTCTCTCTTAACAGTTGACACTAGTGACTTGTACGTAGATAGGTGTTTGGGATCTTTCACTTGTGTGGGAAAAGGCTACAAAGAAGTAGAAGGAAGGTCAAGATAAGACGTCATCAAGGTAAGCGAAATCAAGCATCAAAGCCAACTCGGAGACTTACCTCCGCTTGTCCAGAATCTGTTAAACCCCATCAGACATTTAACATAGAAAATAAGTTCATAAAAGGATGAACTTTGTCTTGCAGGCCGAGGATCAACTTTTGATTCATGGCCGCCTCAATGAAAATCATGATGCGAGGTCTTTCCTTCTCCTGATAACACACAAATAACAGATCTCCTCAAAGGTAGGGGCACTCCGCGTGGCCCACATTAAAAGAATGTACATGCCAATGAGCACTGCATAACCATTAAGGTGGAGCTGGTATAGCGCCGCTCCTATCTGTTCAAGAACTGACTGTAGAAATGGATTGAATGGTTGGACTACGCCATGTGTGCACCTATAATGATGCCAGGCAGTAAATCCGGCATGTAGGAGATCAGCTGTTTCATTCTTCTTTAGTAATCAGTCTTTCTCCTTGGGAATACCAAATTGAATGCAAGTTCGGTGAAACATCTGTTAACTAACTACAAAGGGGCATCTCTCTGTCGGGTTCACGATGAGCCTAATAACTGGTCGAAATCGATCAATCACATGCCCCATCGCTGCAATTGCCCTCTCTGTAGGTATATGCGAAGACGCTTCCATCTGTATAGACGGTGAGCATATGCCAGAAGTAGATTGAATTTGAATTTGAACTTGGGAAGAATAAACTTCATAGGATTGAAGATGCTCTTAGGGGTGAGAAGTCATTTTACAAAGTGAATATTATATTCAAAATGGTCAGGTATACGCAACCTATAAATCTGTTGGTGTTGTGTAAGGAAATGACGCTTAAGCGCCACCGGTGCATGAAATTAATGGTGCATTCGCACCGAAACGAATCTTGTAACTAGTAAACATTTTAAAGAGAAACGAGTCTATGGAAATGACCCGCACGAATGCTAAATGAACCTATAGCGCTTCCTCTTTATCTTGAGTTATCAGTAATAAACACGTAACATGAATCGACGCATCAAGCTATTTTGTCATCGTCGTGTAAGGAAGTTCATAAGCATGTTAATAATAAGTTAGAAACCACTTTTATGGTAAATATACTCATTTGAGATTAAATTAGGCCGACAATGCATTTAAGTGTCGCATAAGCAATATTATGTGGTGCCTTTAAGCTAGAAGCATGTATGTCCAAGTAGTTCATAATGGTTTCATTCAAATTCAAGTTCGTATCCATGCTGTCGCAACTGAAAAAGACAGGCCATAGGTCAAGTTATGCATTCAAGTTAGTTCAATCTGATTTCTACAATCCAAAGCATCCCAAATTGAAGAAGTAATACTCAAAATGACGAAATCAATTAGGGTTTATCCAAAATTGCTAAGAATCAACACCTAGGAGCAACGTGGTCCGGGAAATGACCAAACTCAAGCAGTGTGATGATTAATACCCTGGCTACAACAAGAATTCGAGGAATCGAGGCCAAATCAATTGGGTTCGAGCCAAGACCAAGGCAACAATGTTGGAGTTTTCATTTGATAACCAAGAGGTCGGCAGTGGGTCTAAGCAGCTATCCGAACTGGTGGCAGCGAAGGACGATCGATGGTGTGGTTAGGAAAAGTAGGTCAGTAGCAGGAAATTGATGAGATGTAAACCCTAGGTTGTATATCCAAAATAAAAAATGGGGGCTAGAGGCAAAACACACGTGGTATAAGAGAAGTACATAAAGAAAAGTACAAGGGTCGGCACTGACCCAAGTCATGGTTTGGCACTGACTCACTTTGCCTCATCAAAAAACAAATCCCTTTCTCTCGTATGGACACTTATATTCTCCTAACCCAACAACGAAGTATTATGTTAAGACAGGTTATCTTAACGCAAGCAAAAACATGGTAGTAGTAAACAGTGGGCTCTGGACCAATAGTCGACTCAAAAAAAAAAAGCTAGTTGTTTAATTCCAGATCATCTCTTCAGAACAAATGCACCATCGTAATAGAGCAAGTCATGTTTTCAACATGAACATATTCTGAGGGGCGTATGTTTACCCAGATATAACTCTCGATAGATATTCGTGCAAGATCAACAAAGTGATTAAAATAACATGAAGTCAGAATTAGATGAAACCTTTCCAGAAATAATAAAAGAATGAGACAAGACAATCTAGAAGAATTCGATAGCCAAAAAGGATATGTGAATGGGTTGACACCGACCCATAAGAATTGACCTATGACCCGCGAGGCTTACTCCATCCTCTTCGTAGCACTTACTTAACTCCATTCACCCGATACGAAGTCATTTCAACCCATTTTGGCACAATTCTCACTAAATCAAGGCAAAGCGTCAAAGTAGTAAGAAGAAGTTTCAATGCGACACCAAACTGAGTCCAGATCATACCAAAATTCGCTCAAGAGCTAAACAAGGGAAGGAGTATTAAAGCCACAAGGACTGATGCTAAAAATACACAAAGGAAATGGTTTGGCACCGACCCATCATGGGTCGACATTGACCCATATCCTTAGGGTATTTCGGCATGGTATTTTGTGCAGTGGGTCGGCATGTTGTATTGGTGCTTCCTCCAAGTGGGCTTGGCCCAATTCTCTCCAGAACTCCTATAATACACCTCTTCCTCTAACATTAAAAGGGATCTACTTCCTTTCTCTTCCCAAGCTCTACAAAGATATTTCCTCACCTCCAATAACCATTAATCTCATCCAACAGCAAAGCTCCTTCTCCAGAGATAGCTACTCCAAGTCACCTAGGCTGGTTATTGTGATTCTCCGATAACCATTAGTACTAGTGATTGTTTGTTATCCTCTACTTTGGAGATATTTGTAGTCACATATATAAACATATTGTATTTGGCATGGAAAGTGTTATAATAATATTGTTCAAAGTGCTTGTAGGCTTGATCTCAAGCTTACCCACTATAAAACTGTCTTCTTTTTTTCCATACTTTCTGTTTCCTTCCTGTTTAATTTACTTTTACTACTTTATTCTATTTCCCCATCAAGGGGTGGTGCTTTCACAATTAATCACGTGTTACTGCCATTTTTGGAGTTAAAAAATTCCTAACATCACATAGAAAAAGGTGCTCAAATTTATGATAAAAAATGTCGTCACTCAATCTGGAAACCCTACAAAATCATATGTGACAATGGAACACAATTTGAAAATGAAGAGTTCACAAGGGCTTGCAACAAAAATGGAATCATAAAGAGTTTCTCTTCTATGGCACATCCAAAGGAAAATAGAGCCATCCAGGAAGCAAATAAAACCATAAATATAATCCTGAAAAAATGGCTAAATCAAGCTGAGGGAAATTAGGCAGATGAGTTGCCCATGATGCTTTGGAGAAATATAACTTCTAGTAAAACATAAATGGGACACACCCCATATTCTGTAACATATTGATGTGAGGCTATGATTCGAACTGAAGTTGAAATTCCTTCACACGGAAGTATAGCTTATGCATCGATCCGAATCTAGAGTTGAAAAAAGAATATTTAGACCTATTCAGAGGTTTAAGGGATGAAGCTACTATTAGAAAAGACGAATATCAATGAAGAATCACTAAGTACTATAACTCGAGAGTAAGAACAAGAACATTTCAAAAGGGAGACTTAGTCTTACAAAGGGTAATGGAAAATACTAGGAATCTGATAGACGAACCCCTTGGTCTAAACTGGGAAGGACCCATGATCATTCATCAAAAACTCATGCTCGGAACATGTCGACTCTGTAAACCAATTGGTGATCCAGTAACCAAAGCATGGAATTCGGAATACTTGAGACCATACTTTTTAATTGTAAATGAATAAACAAAGATATTATTAAGAATGTATGCATTGTCGGGAGTATGAAAACTCCTTAAAATTTGGAACTACATGAAATGGATAAAGCTAACTACGATGGTAGAAAACCCTTGTCCACACCAAGATGGCCAGGGAGAGTCATCTCCTAGAGGGAGGTTGTTACTATTTTGATGTTTTGATGATAATAATTATATAATGTTTGCTACTAACTTATTTGTTGAATTATTTCAGATGTAGCAAAAATTCGATGAAATATAATATTTATATGAACAAGAAACGAAAACAAAGATTTGATTTGAAAAATCAAAATATTTTTTTAAGAAATAATTTTATGAATCTTAAAGATTTTATAGACGAACAATATACTATATTTGAAAAAGAAAAAAAAGAAAAAGAAATTTATGTTTTGAAGAGACAAAATAATTTATTACGATCGCCTTTAAATAATTCAGAATCTCGAATTGATTGTCGCAAAAATGAGAACAATACACTAAAGAAGGAGAATTCTGAATTAAATAAGAAAATTGATTTTTTTGAATAATAGCAAAATTTCTTTTGACAATAATAGTTGCAATTTTAGAACTAAATTTGAAAATTGTAAAAAAGATTTTGCAAAATTTAACATGGTCAAATTAATTTAAACACGATTTTATCTGGTTCTAGACCTTTACACAATAAAAGTGGTTTAGGATATACTAAAACTTAACGTTAAATCAGTACTAAATACGGTTTCATGTATAATAATAATATTAGTGCTAGTACTAAATTTCGAGCAAGTTCTAGAACTAGTTTTCATAGAAATTCAAGTCCGTATATGGATATTAATGTTTATAATATTTCTAGAATTACAAAATTACTAATAAGAAATATGTGAAATTATCTAAATATTTGGTTTCCTATTAATTGGAAAATAGAGAAAAATATATATACAATTATTTTGATTCAGTAGTTAATAATGAAAATTTTATTTTTAAAGCATCCTTTAAACCCTAGTGGGTATGGTTACCTTCAATCTGACCTCTTGGTCCCTGACGTAGGAAGTGGGTACCAAAATTTAGACTTTATTTTTGTAGGTACCAGAGAAAATTAAAAGGAATATACATGACTAGCGTTCTTTACATACAATGGAAAATGAGCATTTATGGATAATGGAACTATAACAAATTCGGTATATCTAATTCGTTGTCTCATTTATTTTGGGTTGGTATTTTCAATTTTATAATATCTCAAAAATAAAACTATTACTATTGTGAAACAGTCTATTAATATACGATCTGAAAACAATGGTTATTTTCTTCCTTTTTGTTGATGATAAAGGTGGAGAAAATTTGAACATGCTGACAGTGGGAGTATATAAATTTATAGGAAATGAAAGTTAAGTGGAAATAATAAATATTTTTAATTTATAAAATCATATAATTATCATCATCAAAAAGGGGGAGAATTTTGAAAACACGATTTTGATGTTTGATGGTAATAACTATACGACGCTTTCTACTAACTTATTTGTTGATCTATTTCAGATGTAGCAGAAATTCGATGAAATATAATATTTATATAAACAACAAACGAAAACGGAGAAGAAAAAAATAGACATATTGCATGGAGAAAAAGAGAGGAAAACGGCTAAAGTAAAAAATGTCCAATTAAGGCCAAGAAAATGAACTTTGAGCATGCAAGTAAAAGTTTCAATTTGAAGCCATAGAAATTCATTGAAGAGTCAGTACCAAGTAGTATGGAACATTGACTAAAAATGAAAGAAAAAAAGGAATACAAATTGTCGGAGATGCCACGAATCGAATTACCATGCTATGCTAAATAAACAGGAAGACACTTAGACGTACCGCGTACTAATTGGAAAAGGCTTAGTAGGAAAGTTATTTCATGAAAATCAATGTGGAACAAAATTGCAACATGCAAGATTCAAATTCAGGTCTCCCCGAAGAGACGCAAACGCCCTAAGCATTCACCCAATGCAGCCAACTATGTGGGGAAAACATCCAACTAGATGTATTTAAGTGAAAGGTCGCCTGCTTTAAAATCGGCACTGATGAGAATCGAACCCAGCACCGTGTGATGACAACACCGCATCATACAAATCGAGCTACGCAAGTATTAATTAGTAAAGCAACAGTTATTTCTATTTAACATAAATAATGGAATGTTCAAAGGACACTAGAAGCGTCTTTCCAAAGAGTTGTATATTTTCAACGGATGCATCATTTCAAATGGAGATTTCTGGTGGGTTATGACTGCATATTGACCTCCAATCACTTCAAGTCTTACATCCTTCCACGAATATAACAAAAACTCTCCTCTCTAATTCGCTCTCATATTAGTACCAAATATTCAATTCTATATTTATTTCAAAGCATATATTAAACTAGTGCACTTTACTCTACGAATATTCAAATCTGGTCAAATTTCACTTTCTTTCCTCTAGGCACTAAATCTACATCATTACAGTTGAAGACTATAGAAGTTGTACTACATTGCGACTACTTCGTGTAAGGAGGACATAACATATAGTCAATCATTTACTACTTTGTATTAGTCGGTAAGCTTGTAGCCCAATTCAAATTAGGTGGGTAAGCTTGTGGCCCGTTCAAATCAAGTAGGAAAGCTTGTGGCCCACAAAATCAAGTGGTGTTTGTAAATCTATTCCTCCGGGTGAAGTGAGGATTGTTTTGATAGTTAAAAGGCCGAGGAGGAGCTTCGGGACTGGATGTATGACGAGAAGTCCGAACCTGCGTAAATCGACTGCATAATTTCTATTTTCCGCTGCTATTATAATTATTATTGCCACTATGATTACTGCGCTTTAAATTCTACATAGATATATTGGCCATCATTGATCCCATGCATAAAGACTATTCAATCATCGCTGACCCAACACTTTAGAGGTGGTATGTAAACCTTTAGCCGCTCCCAAACCAAATTGGGCCAAGTTAAAGCTTCAAAACGGTAAGCCTTTCTTCGCGCCAGCGATGGTCAGGCTAGAGCATTTAATCACTTAATCATATCTACGATGGCCAGTTAAGGCTCCTCATGGAGGGAGTTTGGTGTAAGTCTTTATCCACGTCCAAATAAGAAAGGGCCAGGTTAAAGCATCACAAACCATTATTTGCGCTTAGGATGGCCAGGGTAGAGCATCAAAAGAATAAGCCTTTATCCTTTCTAAGCCCAAATTTGGACAAAACTCAAACACATCCAAGCATGGAGTGTGTAAATCTGATACCAGCAAACAAACGAGCATGAGCATAATCAGAGTACTGTAAAATAACTCACAACGGAAACAAAAAAGGATAGACTAGTATTAACTAAAATAACTACCTTTTAAAAGTAAGTCACCATGTCAATACCGGGCATGAGAGAGAACGAGAACCGAAGGCCAAATTTAGACATCTATGAGAACCTGACCTTCTCTAGAAAACGTTGGAGGTTGTAATGAGGAGGGGCATCAGAACAACAAGTTCTAGTGAACAAGAAAAGTACAAAACAGATTATAGTACACAGATGTATCACGTTTGGTTCAACCAAAGATATTTGCCTACCACGGCTAGTAATTCTAACCTAACCTTATAAACATTTATGCAGGACTCTAACTACCCTTCCCAAGGTAGTATTCCCAATGATATCGATACTAAGATAGAACATTTATGCATTCATTTATGAAGACCTTATATTACCAGTAACTCATTATTAAACCGAGAAGTGAACTCCTAATGACGCAATTTATTTAATCATGTGTGTATATTAGCTACTTAATGCCTCTTTATCAAATGACAGATAAGGTGGATTCCCTCGATCACTTAAGACCCTACGCGGACCTATTTGTCATTAATACCTCTCAATGATTTACTCAAAATTATTATAAACTAGAGGACACTAGCTACAGGGCCCTACTAGTTAAGGCTTCTGACATTCACACATATAAACTCATGCCCCATATAAGGTGAGAGATGATATCTCATCGCTAAAGACCAATAGGACAAGGTAGACGATATCTCCCCATTTATGACCTTCCTATTCGTGGAATCTTGTTGTACCATCTAGTTGGCCTTATTGGATGATCTCCTTGGAAGCTTAATACTTCCCATAGGATAGGTAGTCCTGTGGAAAAACCATATTGGACATCTAATATCCAGGCTTAGGTATGATTCACACACCATCTAAGACCCCTAATTGGATGATCGAATCCCAAGTGGACCCCTCAACCAAAGTTACTTAAGACCGAAGGAAGTGAACTACTTGCGAAGATTATCAAACTAGTACCCAATTAGCCTTTAATGCTTTTATTTTTGGTAGGTGGGCTACATGATCGTTTAATACCTTTTATAGGTGGATCTAACCACTTAAGACCTTAATCCCAAAGCAAGCAACATTATTGAGTTATTCTCGTCTAGTTTCTCTTAACGGGAATACCATACGTATACAGAATAATTATCATCACTGGTTCCTATGGTTAATGATATATTCTACATCAATAACCTACCAAGTTCAATTCTAATCTTTAATTATAGGTTCTAAGTTAACTGTCATAGGATAAGCAATGTTATATCGATATTTATTTAGTTATTTTCAGAATTGGATTTAGTATTTAAAACAACAATCAATATTTATTAATCCCCTTTTCATTTATTTATTGCCCATTATATATATATAATTATGCGCCAGAACCCTCACATTGGGCCGACCTCTTGTGGATGCTGGATTTGCTAGTGGTTCTAGGAAGATTTCTACCATAAGTTAAGCTTAACCTCATGTATTAGTGCGATTGTAATTTAATTTCTTAATTGGGGTTTACAACATTAATCCTAGCCAATTTATAAATTTGTAACCGTTAGGCTTATCTGCCTAATTAAATTTGTTTTCTCCAATCATCGATGGTTATAGTCAATTATTTATTTATGACCCTATTTATCGCAATCAATTACACTAATTTCTACAATGGTCACCACAAATATATTCATTTAATATGGATTACATTTACATGTAAAACTACATAAAATGAAATTCATTCGAACATTCAAACATCCATTATTATATGTTTCGTTGTTTATGTAGATTCGGATGGATAACGTACGTATATATATATATGTATATTTGTATTTTCACATAGTTTACATAGTTAATTTCTTTTATTATTATCGTCATTAAGTTTAATAATTTGGTTCAACTAATAACCAAACATTCCTTTTACTATTCAATCTAGAAATAAGGTGCTAAATCTTACAATAATACTGTCAACTACAATTATTGTTAATTATGCCTTAATATTGGAATAAACATATTCCAAACCACCAGAAATATATGTTATGTATGTTTTGGAATAGTTGATGTAAACTACACACACAGATATATATATATATATATATGTATGTATGTATGTATGTATGTATGTATATATGTATATATACGCGAATTTACATAACTTTTCCCTTTTTCAATATTTGACATATTTCTTATTGGTTTCAAATAATGTCTTTTTGTTCTAAAAGAGGAAAAAGGCATATTTACAATAACTAAGTTAAAACCCCAACAAAATTGAACACAAACAGGTTTTTTTAATTAAGATGACATAATTTATTCGTTTAACACTGAAAATATAGGTCTAAAATAGAACTATGTTTTAACTGTATTTTATGGGACTGGTTTCCAGATCTACAGTGTTATGCAACAACCATAATGTATTATCAAACGAAATTGTAGAAAATAATTTAAACAATTAAGTAAGCCTAACCTATACTTTCAGATTTTTGACAACATTCATAAGTAGATCTGATAGGCATCATTTCATATTTGACAATATTATAAATAGATCTGATATATGTTAAGCATAGATTTAAGATCTAATACAAACGAGATAAACAAGCTATTGTAACTTTGTATATAAATTTCCCACTCATCTAAAAGCATCCAAATCTGAATAATCTTTAGTCCAACAACTCCTAAATTCTTACGGATCTACCATTATTCTGAAAAGAGGATAGTTTTAGTTCTATAGAGTTGCAAGAAAATAGGAAAAGAGGGGAGAATCTGATGAAGAATACCTTAGATGTCAATTCATACCCTTTTCCACTTGAATTTGATAATTCCTTTCAAATATATATGAATTATGTTTGATTGATTGTATATGAATTTATTTATTTATTGATTTAGAATATATTTGAAGAGGAAGAGAAATTGGAGAGCTTCGCTTGTGCTACAAATTTGTTTGGAAAATAATGAGGACTTACCCCTTTATTTATAGGAGCGGAATTGGACATGAACCGTTATACTTGATTAATTAAACATTTGTCCATATATAATAATTTATATTTAGCAAAACCCTAGCCGTCACTGCCTCGCTCGACCAAGCGGTCGCGGCCAGTTTTCGACAGCACCAGTCGCCCGCTTGGTCGACTTGGCACTGAGGTGGCTAGGGGAATTAATAATTACTGTATATATAATACTCCATTTTATTTATTTCCTTCTTGTTTTCATATTTCGTTCGTAACTTTTCATACAGACTCCGTTCGTGAAACTCCAAGCATGAAAGTTGACTAAAATTCCAAGACGAATGCAATGGTTAAAATTTCTTGGTCAAATTCCATCGTTTGCAAAAATTTCTATTTTTGAGAACCAAATTAAAAAATAATTTATTGTCAAAATTCAGCGTTGTAACATGCCTCTTGGAGGGAAGTTGGGTAAGCCCGTGGGCCCTGCTTGAGAATAACCTAGCCAAGCGCACCAGAAAAACAAAGCCCAGACTGTGGCTTACAAGGCTGAAACGCCCAGTCAAAGCCCAAGAATGGCTCACAAATCAAATTAGAGCTCAAAGAGTGGCTCATAAAGCTGAAACAACCAATCAAAATCCGAGCAGTGGCGACACGAAGTCGACATGGTGACTCAAAGAAGAAGCCACAAATACCTGAATATGGGTTTAAAGTCTTCTATTCTACATTACTGGAAGTGGATTTCTGGTGTTCTATTATAAATACCAGAATATGGGTTTTGGGTCTTCTATTCTACACTACTAGAAGTGGATTTCAAATATTCTATTATAAATACCCAAATATGGGGTTTGAGTCTTCTATTCTACATTACTAGAAGTGGATTTCTGGTCTTCTATTATAAATGACCGGATATGGGTTTCAAGTCTTCTATTCTACATTACTAGAACTGGATTTCTGGTCTTCTATTATAAATACCTGAATAAGGGTTATGGTTCTTCTATTCTACATTACTAGAAGTGGATTTCTGACGTAAATATATTTTTGGAGTATTCTATTCTACATTATTAGAAGTGGATTTCTGGTCTTCTATCAAAAGTACCCAGATATGGGATTCAGATTTTCAGTTCTAAATTACTAGAAGTAGATTTCTGATCTTCTATTATAAATACCCGAATATGGGTTTCAGGTCTTCTATTCTATATTACTAGAAGTGGATTTCTTGTCTTCTATTATAAATACTCAAATATAGGTTTCAGTTCTTCTATTCTACATTAGTAGAAGTGAATTTCTGGTCTTCAACCAAAAGTACTTGAATATGGGTTTCAGGTTTACTGTTTATAACGCTGTTAACGGATTTCTGGGTCACTATTACAAATCGTCTAAATTTTGGGGCATTGGATCTTATATTTTCATTAGCAGAAGTGGATTTCTAAACTACTATTATAACTGCATAAATATGACTTTTGAATCATATATCCACAATTCTAGAGACAGATTCTAGATTTCCATTACAAATATCTGAGTCTGGATTTTGGGTTTACTATCCCAAATTTTCAAGAATAGACTCCTAAGAATAAATACCCGAATTAAAATCTTGGATTTCCTATTATAGGGAAAAGTCCTAAATCTCTGAATTTCCAATATAAGGGCCCAAATGGATATTTTGTTGGGTTTGCGTGCTGTATATTTAAACTAGAATTTAAACCCTAAATTACAAACTCTTTATCATGGAGAGGCCTATCGTGATTCATAAATCTCAAATCCAATTCTACCATCTGAGAAGATTTAATATTTTTTTCTTATGTCATTATTGTTGATTATATGAAACTAATTATGTAAAATTTCTCTAATGATTCTCGAGTTACGGGAAGGCAGTGTAGGAATCATATAATTTTTGTTTCAAAGAAAAAGTCTTTTCATACTAGGTGGTCTAAATTTTATCACTTAAGTTCGCATTGATCTAATGGAAAGAAGTAGAAGCTTCGAAACCAGAAGACGATATTGAAAACATATGGTTTGAGGTAGCAAAACCAAAACCAATAAGAAAAGGCTTTGGGGGCAGCTAAACAAACACCAAATATTAGTAACACAAAGTTAAAACCAAGAGCTGAGGTGAAAAACAAGAAAGACGATACTAGGTACATGTGCAAAGACAATGGGTCGACACCATGAGAAATGGAATTGAAACACGAAGACTCTTCCGAGAGTTAGTACACTGAGCATAAAGACGGAACTAAATAATGAGAACCGGTGTCGTTGGAGGCGATACCAGACATAAACAGTAGGAAGCAATTAAATCAGCATGAAATACATAAGCTAGAAGTAGGGGACCGAAACCAAATTCATGAAGGGCAAGCACAAGGACGACAATGAATATGTTGGTAGCAAAAAAAAGCTATCGATACAAATAAGCTTAGAGTATATACCATTGCACAAAGGCGGCACAAAAGTAACAAAGATAAAAGCAAAAGACGACACCCATAATTGCATGGGACAAGGGATTAAAGCCGGTAATGAAGCCAAAAAGCACTTACATAGGCAAATATTAAGAGGTTGATGTAAAAGGGTGTTTCCCATATGATTCTTGCAAAAGGTGGGCCCTAATCTTCTATAAATAGGTCCATAGGGGTCATGTTTTGGAGGACTTTTTTTTGACTTCTCAACTCTTTCTGTAAAGTCAAATTTTGTAACCCTAAATCGGACTGGGGAATTTTCTCAGTAATTGTAATATACTCTTGATAAATAAAATGGAAGATTGAGATCGTATTTATTCTCGATTCTATAATCATATTCTGATCAAACTAGTTTAACATGGAGTTATCAATTAATCTCATATGCAAAAATTCAAGCACAAGCACATCAAGAGGATCATTATGCAAATCAATAATTCTTCCATCATGATTTATGCTTGTGCCTTAACCCTTTTTGAATATGTCTAATATACCCTAATGTTCAACGACTTATTATAGCTTTACAATATGGTAACTTATGCAGCCAAGGCCTTTAGTAGGCTGGATCAATGTGGAAATATCACTTTTAGTTGTTAAAGTCTATGGTACATCATCTAATGTGTATGTTATGCCATCTTAGCCTGTTTCCTCTTAGAACAACATATATTATTTTTTTCTTGAATCTAAAGCCTGCTTTCGCAATAAGGTTACCTATATATATGAGAGGATCATAACATTAATACTATAATACACCGTATTTTTATGATTAAAATAAAAAGGAAAATATAGAATGTTATATTTTCAGAATTTGACCCTGAGACATTTACTAATGAGTTCATAGTGATTTTCTGATTCATTTTGGTGTACGGGATGACCAAAACGAAGGACGTGTGTGAAAGATGACAATAAATTAGATACAGCGAAAACTGTATCTATATACATGTATATACTTATATAAATGAAATTCAGACTTAGTGATGCTGTATAAAGGGTATAAAACAAAGCAAAGAAGTAAAATGGGGCAAGTAATTAAACGTTCTTAATTAAAAACATCAAATTGAGAAACAACATCCTAGAAAACGCACGTGCACCCAGATGGGTCGACCCACGTGCTTCCTGGGTCGACCTAGGGGTCGACCCAAGAAGGGCTGGGTCGACCCTAAGGTCAACCCAAGAAGGGTTGGGTCGACACTAAGGTCGACCCGAGCCGATCCAGATTTGTTTTTGTGACATGGGTTTTCTGATGTGAGTGAATTAAATCCAACAGTTTAGACTTTCTTATACACCTATAAATAGACTAGTAAGGCCTAGCCTAAATCTCATATTTTCTGAGATGCTACCTAGGCTCTGTCATTCTTCTTCCTCCTCAAATCTCTTCAGAAAATAGAATAATTATTCTTAGGAAATTCTGATTCAAGATTTAGAGGAAAAGAATATATATATATATATATATCTACAAATAGGTGTTCAGAATTCTGATCAACGTGAGGTAAATCTTTGAATATTGTTTATATAGGTTTCTTTCTCTTTTCCTCTTCTTTAGTATCAAATTTGTGAATCCTTGGTTATTGGGATTATAGATTCAGTTAGGAAGGCCATGGAATAACAAATCTAGATCATATTCATTGATTGGAAACCTATTAGTTAAGTGGATCTACATGATACCATTTTAAATAACGGTATATTTACCGTTTGTATTCCCCGTTAAATTAAATCTCTTGAATAACTGATAATTATTGAAATTGATTATTGAACCTATTAGAATATGTGGAAAGGATTACTATTGTATATAGATCTGTTCTAATAACCTTTTAATTGGATATTGTAACATAAGTTACAGTGAAACTGGGAATAATTATGGTAATTGAGATTAAATCTGTTGAGAACATTTTTGTTTTATAAAGCCTATTTCCATTAATCACTTGTTTGAATTGGGAATTACTATAAACACTGTAATTATGGAATTTACAATAAATATGAATATCTCCTTAAGAGAATTATTATGCTGAAAAGGGTGTAAATAGAATTACAGTAAAATTTGGGAAAATGAGAAAGAGCATATATGCCTAATTTGTATGAAAACTACAGTAATTAGGAAATTGTAAATAACTACACCGAGACACGAGGTCAAGTTCAACTTGTGCTGGGAGCCTGCCCGGAACCGCCCGACAAATCCAGCATCCCCAAGTGGTCATCTTAACGTGAGAGGTCTGGTGCATAAATATACATGTAATTGTAAATGACGATACTAAAACATGAGGTTAAGTTCAACTTGTGGTAGAAGTCTACCCGGAATCGTTCGGCAAATCCAGCATCCACAAGTGGTCGGCTTAATGTGAGAGGTCTGGTGCATAAACATACATACATAAATACATGTATATAACGGGAAATAAATGAATGGAAATAATTGAATGGATGTTATAACAATAAAATTTGGTTAAAATAAAGAACCAAAGAAAATGTGATAAACAGGGGATATAACCTATTATAATTAATTACATTAATGTGAATGTTATATAACAGGTAGGCTTGTCCTAGGGACTAGTGGAACTATAACATGCGTTATAATTAATAAAAAGGGAAAAACTTATTAATAAACCTTAGTTAAGGAAAACTAAGTTAATAAGTAAATAGTGCTGGCTAGAATGACAATATAAGAGTTAGAATAAATGGAGAATGATAATAACCTATTATGATTAAGTATGGATGTAACAACCCGAATTTGGACAGACCGAATTTTTTTTAAACTCTAATCTATCAAAACCCGTGTTGGTTTTCTCTGGTATCCTGCAGAAAAGACAGAGACATAAAATATGCTAGAGCTCAGAAAATATCTCACAGCGGAATGGATAAAATATAATATAATCAAAATATAGCCTTACCGTATTAATATTACTGCCTAACTAGTATCCAAAGCTATCATGTCTCTGCCAAAAATCTAACCTGCGAGTATGTCATGAGGAGGGGGTCAAAACACAAGTTCTTGTGACTGGATTTAAACTATACACTTTGGATAATCCTACATATACCGTTCAATCATATTTTCTTATCTATTAGGTTAACAACACTCAAGGCTTACACACACGTCATACACATTTACTTTCCGGTGGATTAACCTAATATAGTATACATGTAGCTACCCCTCAATATAGAGGTGCACTCCATGGTACCCCAACCGCACGGTCTCCACAGTAATGCCATGGAAATGAACGCAGTCCCTCATCCTACGCCGGAGTGACGTACAGATCTCTATATAACAATATTACATTTCGCATATATCTATCATTACTACGCTATGTAAGCGTACGGACTGCCACCATCGATCGAATCAGATTTCATACCATAGTAATGCTCTCAAGTCTATGATACACCACCCAAAGAAGACATGCATGTATCTAGACTGTCCCACGTACGTATCATCAATCGTATTCGATGCCTTAACCGCACATAATGTGCACTGAGTTCTGTAGCAGGGCTATATAAGAAACACAGAACTCGGTCGGGAGCTTTTCCATATCTGTACAGTCCCACCTTTAAGAGCTTCAAAATACAGATATCCCTCAGGTTTGTTTTTCATGCTGGCTTGGGCCCCACCTCGGCCCCTCCCTCAACTAGTGAAGACTACAAGAGCTAAACGACTTGACCCAAAAAAACAATTTAAACATCCAGTTGGCGTCTTCCCTTAACAACCATACCTCGATAGTGAAAGGTGAATGGTCTATTGGGTTTAGCTATAGTCTTTTCGCATCCCACTGGCTGCCAATGACGAGTACCCGACGATCTACTGTCCTTCTTAGTCCTGACCTCGCGTCCCGTTGAGGCGATTGCCGAATCACCCTAGTGTCACCTCGTCATAGCATTCTGACTGCAAAGCCACTCTTGCAGTCAAGGCTCATCCATCGAGTAGTTACGCGCAGACCCAACCTCTGCGGGCACAGCCTAAACATCTGCCACCGCACAGAGGACTACCAGGAGAACCTTACGTATCTCAGAAAGCCGAATGCTTCCCCTTCCATCCTTCAGAGCCGTTAGAATAATCGGGTGAACGTGCGCTTCTCTCATGCCTCATGAAACCACGATGATCTACACATTGGGTTATTCACCCTCAAACGTCCGGAGAGGTCCAAGCGCCTCCTTTTAATGTGTTATTAGACCCTAGTCTAAACATTCCTTTATGCGCTTGCTTTACCTCATCAGGTTTCCATTTAACTTGGTTATTCTCTTTCACATTGACTTCTTATTCAAGTTACCAAGCTTCTCTTGCTTATTAATTTCAGTCATATAACTTATCCTATTTAAGTTTATTAATAAGCCCACAACATGTTATTCTCTAGATTGTGGTCCAAGGTCTATAATCCACAATCCCTTTTATATTCTTATTAGATTCAAGGTTACAATAAGATGTTCTACTTAATATGTAATTAAGTATATCTCAATTCACATGTTTTCTATTTAACATGTCACCTATCATTTATGACTAAATATAACTTATTTCATATAAGTTTGCCTCACCCTTTCCTATTTAATCATAATTCCATCTTACATTGTCACTACAATTTATCGTCATTTACTTATTAACTTTGTTCTCTTAACTAAGGTCCATTAATAAGTTTCTCTTCCCATAAATATAACTTATGTTGTCCTCATCTGTAGATTTCTGATTCTTGTCCTTATAAATAACTTAATTTACAATTAATTACAACTTGTTTCCTTAATAAGTTGTTCCATTCCCATTATCGTTTATTATAACCTAAGTTATAATTTCCACTTCTCCCAAGGACAAGCCTAAACATGTTATTCTTATAAGCAGATTTCAGACTTCCAAGTTTACAGATTACTTAATTTATAACTAAGTACAACTTCTTATATTTCATAAACTTCCCCTTTTTCTCAACTTTTTACAAACAACTAGTTTCAGGTTTTCCCCATTTACATATTACTTAATTTACAATTAAGTGCCACTTAACTCATTTCACTAGTTATCTCATTTCCTTTCTAGTTTAACCTAGGTTATAATCTTCACTTGTCCCTAGGACAACTCTACCTATTATACAACATTCTCATTAATGTAATTTATTTATAATAGGTTATTATCATTCCTCGTTCATTCCAATCTTTTTTTTATTATTGTATCTTTCATTCAATTCCATTTATTTCCATTAATTACATTTAATGTTATTTATCATTCCTGTTGTTTTTATATATTTATATATATTTATTTATTTATGCACTTGACCTTTCACATTAAGCCTACACTGTGGATGCTGGATTTGTCGGGCAGTTTCGGGCAGACTTCTTCCACAAGTTGACTTAACCTCATGTCTTAGCACCATTACATGTTTTATTTATGCACTTAGACCCCTCACATTAGATTTACCACTTGTGAATGCTGGATGTGCCGGGCGGTTCCGGGCAGACTTCTACCACAAGTGTAATCTAACCTCATGTCTGAGCGGAGTTACAATTTCCTATTTACTGTAAATTTCCTATAATTTTACATGTCATCATATTAGACCTATTTTATGTCGTATGTTCTTTTCAACATACAATAAATTATATTCTAACATGTAATTGTGTAGTCATGTAATTGTTCAAATCAAACAAACTAACATGTGATTTTCTCAATTTCTACCGTTAATGGTCCAGGTACATAAATGTCACAAGTTAACATGGGATTGAAAGAACAGTAATTGCTACACATATTTTGACAAGTTTATTTTTCAACATAGGAATTTTCCAACATACTAATATTTTAACATATTAATATTCCAACATGTCATATTCGTCACTTTTATCTTTTTAACATATGTTTAAACATTTCAACATATCATATTTCAACATGTTGGGTGCCCATTAATTTCACATGGGCATTCACACAGAATAAACCCATTCTGCGTTAGCGACATGGTCCGGTGAATTTCCCAACTGCAAAATGAATCCTAAAAACAACTGTTTTATGTTCTCACACCAGTCCTTATTTGTCTTGAGGCAGCATGATAGGAGGTTCTCTCCATGTGGTTTAGTTGCAAGCAGTGGACTCTTACTCCTACATGTCCTTGAGGGGTTGGCTGAGCTGTTGAAAGACAGGCCGTAAAATAAGGCAGACTGGGGTACCAATATAATGCCACGGCGGAGTGTAACCGCTGGATGGAGGTTGTCGAGCCTAGTCCCGTTATATATAACATTTCAATGCTTTTTAGTTATTCTAGCGAATTCGCATCGTATAGTAACGGGGAATGTTAAAGGATAATGTATCATTATCCAAAATTATAAAACGTAAATCCACTCACTTCATTTGCTTTCCAAATCCTGGATCTGATACAGATATAGAATTCCATGGTTTTTTCCTAATTGGATTCAGAACCTAACAACCATGGATTCATAATTTTTGCTAAAAGAAAATGGGAAGGAAAAGGAAGCGAATTCAATAGACCAGATCTAGAAAATTACCTCTCTTCGAATATGATTTTGAGCACCTTCTAATTATATTCATTCTTTTCCGCCAGATCTAGATTCAGAATTTTCCCAAACTAATTATCTTATTTTTCTAAAGAGATTTGAGGAGGAAGAAGAATGGAAGAGTATAGACGTTGTCTTAGAAATGTGAGATTTATCTAAGCTCTACCAGCCTATTTATTGGTGTTCAGGATCTTTTCGTACACATAACGCTGAGTCAGCATTGAACATTGTTAAGAAAGTAGTCCTGGTACGTTAACGAAACTACCCAAATATGTGCTAGGGTCGACCCCCTATGGGTGCATCGACCCATGGGTCGACCCCTGGGTCAACCCTGACTATTTTTTTTCTTCTGCATATGGTCTTCATTTTTTAATTTCAAATGTTTTAATTTTCTGGAATTTATTTAACTGTTATATTCACATGTAATCTTCCTATGTGTATAAAATTCTTCTTACGACCATTTTACGCGTATATATATACACACATAACTTTTTTTCATTTTCAAAATTCAAATAGTGTTGCACCGTTATTTGATTCTTGCCATATTTCATTGACTGTAGCCTTATCTTGAATTTTGTCTCTTGTATATATATATTTCTTCACATATATACATATATATTCTCATATATATACATATATTTTCTTTTCTTCCTTATATGTATATTTTTCCTTATATGTATATTCATACATATTATGTTTGACAGATCTACCATTTTTATGCATGTTTTATGCCTACTATCGTTTGTGTTCCTCTTTCTTCCCCTTTTATTTTATGAATCTAGATTAACCTCTAATCTAGAATGAAACTTATTATACGTGCGATTGGAATGCGGTGGTATTGGGGAATAGTCTATTTGAAAACAGTGGAACATAATTTTGTAACTTATGATATGGGGCATAATTGCCTTTGTTGCGAACTTGGGGTAATTGGGTATAACATGAAATTGACATTTATTTGGCATAATTTGGAACATGTATTTATGACATGACTGCTAAGATGCAATTCGGGGTAATTTGACATGAATTAGGGAATATGTAATTTGACGTATTGAACCTAGAATTGGCATGAACGACAAAGTATGAAATTTGGCGTGAAAAATCTAGTTTTGGGCATAAGCTGTAAAATAAATATTACATCTAGATTAGGCATAACTATTAGTTGGAACGCCAAGCATAGTGCATATTGTGATTTTGGAGCATGACTATTATTGTAAATTTAGGGAAAATTGGGTATAGCCAATTTTGATTAATAACTTGAAATTGAAAATTTGTTGGACATAGCTTGAGAATTGGAATATGACTAGTTTTGGTAATTAGCATGTAAAATCTTGATTTGGGTATATATGGTAAATTTGTGAATTAAAGGTGAACGTACCTAACCCGAGGTTAGATTGAGTTGTGGTGTAAAACTGCCTGGAACCGCCCGGCACATCTAGTAACCACAACAACACCTATCTAATGTGCGAGGTTAATGCATCATCCCCAAGAAAAACCCGAGGTTAGATTGAGTTGCGGTGTAAAACTGCCCGGAACCGCCCGACACATCCAGTAACCGCAACAACACATATCTAATGTGAGAAGTTGGCGCATTAATAAATCAATTAATGCTAATGAACAAGATGAATGACTAGGGTTAAGTTCATAGGAACACTTAACCAATATAACATGAATGATTAGGGTTAAGTTCATAGGAACACTTAACCAATATAACAGGAATGAATAGGGTTAAGTACATAGGACCACTTAACCAATATAACAAAATGAATGACGAGGGTTAAGTTAATAGGAAACACTTAACCAGCATAGCATGATGAATGGGTAGAGTTAAGTAATAAGAAACACTTAACCAATATAACTTGATTTGTGGTAAGGTTAAGTTAAAACAAGAGGGCAACACTTAACCAATATAACTTGATTTGTGGTAAGGTTAAGCTAAAACAAGAGGGCAACACTTAACCAGTATAACTTGATTTGTGGTAGGATTAAGTTGACACAATAAGACAACACTTAACCAAAGTAACATGACAAGTAGGTGGGTTAAGTAACTTGAATTGATTGATGACACTTAACCAATACAACACGATGAACACATGGGGTTTAGATTTGAGCTAAAAATGTATAAAACTATAGTGTTTAGATTTGAGCAATAAGATATAACAGGGCTATTATTGCATGTCGTTATATAGCCTCTTCACTAATGCTATGGTAACCTAATATAGCGTTTTTCACGTGCTATTAAAAGGTAAATCTGTTGTAGTGTAACAAGAAAACACTTGACCAATATAACTTGATGGACGAACGGGGTTAAGTTAATAGTAAACACTTAACCAATCCAACCTGATAAGTGAGGAGGGTTGAGTTAAAAGGAAAAAACTTAACCAACATGACATGATGAATGGGTAGGTTAAGTTAACATGAATGGACAACACTTAACCAATATGGCATAATGTGCAGGAGGGTTAAGTACATATCAAGTTGGGTGGGTAATATTAGTAAATATAGGCCCACAGACTTAGCCATTAAACAAACATGCTTGAATCAGTAGGAGGGTTAAGTACCTATTGGGTTTGTGGGTAATATTAGTAAATATAGGCCCACAAAACTTAACCATTAAATAAACATACTTGAATCGATAGGTGGGTTAAGTACATATCGGGTTGGTGGGTAATATTAGTAAATATAGGCCCACAAAACTTAACCATTAAATAAACATGCTTGAATCGGTGGGAGGGTTAAGTACATCTCGTGTAGGTGGGTAATATTTGTATATATAGGGCCACAAACTTAACCAGTAGGAAACCCTAGTAACAGGGACCAATTTCAGCAGTAACCCACATAGAAGTATCATGGTACCCTAAACTAGGAAGGGTGGGGCACGATTACTGCGATGATTATAAGCGGTCAAAACAATGGCAGGGGGTACGTCAGTGTACGTTTCGATAGTTTATGGGCGTGCACGTACTCCGGAGTGGGATAAAGAAGGCACTGGGTACCAGTAGTTATACACTGTGCATCTTGAATCATGTCGGGTTGCTATCATAGGGATTGATACACCTAATGGTGGGACCAGCACAGGGTATCTACATGCAAGGGAGGGCCGATTGACATGGATACAAGAGAAATTAATACAAGTAGGGAGCCGATCGGAGGATAGTAAGGGTACGTCTAACATGTTCATGGAAATTAGGTAGATTGAGGTGGAATCCTCACGATAGATGTATGCCTGAAGGCTACCACAATTGCGGGGATTGGGATCACATTACAATATGATCATTTTATATAGATTACTAGTTGGGACACTAGTTAGGTGGTGCAGAGATATAAAAATCAGAATAACAAGGTAGTAGCGAAGCAGAGAAAGGGTAGAAGCGCGTTCAGTTTATCTCGCCTTATCATATCTGTACTAATCATATGTTATCTTGTTATCCTTGTTCTCACGGTATTGCCTTATATTCAGTTTATTCAGTTCATGATGCTTTTGCCTGTTTATATGCTGAAAGTCACTAGACTTACCAGATTTATGTCTGACGTAGTTTTGTTTGGCCTCTTTTCTTCCGTTTCCCCCGAGGTTCGTAGGGAGGAAATGTTACCACTTAGCTCAATTTTCTTTCCAAGCTCGAAGATAGTCGGTGTATTGCTTTGGACTCTCTCTTCCACTACTATGGCTGGTTCATGCTTTATTGGGGAATATCATTGTTATTTTTATGTTTCTTTTATACTTGGAGGTTTTTAAATCAAGACAGAAGCTCTATGTGTTACTTTTAAGTATGATTGAGACAACTATTGTAAAAGCTTGACTGAACCACATTGTTTATAAAATGACTTTACTTTCCACTGCTTTATTTGTCTATCTTGTAATTTATCTGTATCTTTTACCTAAAATGGTCCACCGAAGTTAAGGCATTCCCTTTGTGGGTGACCTTAACGGAGGTGGGGTGTTACAGGAGTGTAACACCCCATGTCCGTTAATGCCACTCACAAGTGGGAATGCATTAACTTCCATGAAGCATTATAAGTTAGCAGAACAGAATATCACAAGACAGATATGTAATGTAGTACTTAAAAAATTTATAACTTTATTACAACAGAAATAGAAATGAGTTTGGTTACATCCTTCAAAATTATAATACCAAAACCCAAGTACACAAATATCAGTCTTATACAAAATCCTTCAGAATGCATAATTTTAAAGCGATAATCCCCAACATAAACTGCCATGAAAAGATAGAGTCAAAGCCAAGCAATACTTCAAGCACTTAAAGCAGAGAAAATCAGAATCAAGCTCTTATCTTTCCACCCTGAGCACTAGGGTGGGGGAGGGAGGGAACGGAAAGAAAAGGGGCGAAAACAAACGAGGTCAGACATAAAGTCTGGCGAGTCCAATGACTTTCAGCATATAAACAGATAACAGTATCATGACATGTAAGTAAAGATGGATGAGAGATTACAGCAACAAGAATAGCAGGTATGCTTGAGTTAAACAGAAGAAAACAGAATGATATAGACCAAGATATGCTTCTTACCTATATCTTACTTCTCTGCACTAATACTTAGTATAATAGGATCAGGTGTCACCCTAATGTCTAAACTGAAACAGAATAATCTCTACAGAAACAGAGTGCTAGTAATGGGATTTTACCACCCCAACAGAGACAGAAGGTACAGAAACAGAATGCTAGTAATGGGATTTAACCACCCCAACAGAGACAGAAGGTACAAAAACAGAATGCTAGTAATGGGTACAAAGACAGAATGCTAGTAATGGGCCTTTACCACCCTAACTAATGGGCCTTTACTACCCCAACATAAATAGACAGTACAGAAACAGAATGCTAGTAATGGGCCTTTACCACCCAACTAATGGGCCTTTACCACCCCAACAGAAACAGACGGTACACTAACAGGAACAAACAGAACTAGGTGTACCCTAAAATCTACCCCAAGCGATCGGCTCCCTAATACATAAATACCCTGTGCCGGCCCCACAGAAGGGTGTATCATTCCCTAAAGTGGCAACCTATAGACACAGACCTATTTACAGATGTCACGGTGTCTTATATCCTCAGAGCAGACCGGATCCACGCACGCACATGACCCGGTTGGAATACGCCATCGACACCCCTCGCCATTATCAGAGTGCACCTCTTACAATTAGTTCAATAAGCGTGTCCTGGACCCCTCCTAGTTTGGGTCATAGTTTTGATACTAGAAAAGGGTTACTGACTAATATGGGTCCCACACAACAGATGACACAAGTAATTACCCCTCTTAACCTTGTGTCCCCAGACTAACAGATTTCAGATTAACTTGCTTACAGATTTCAGATGTACAAAGTTCAGACTAATAGTTTGCGGTTGCTGGTTAAGCCGGTATGGTCCAGGCAGGCTTCTACCGCAAACAGAGTCTAACCTCGTGTCTCAGCATTCTTATTTTAGCTAAAGTATTCATTCACAGATTATGCCGATATCAGACTAATTATGACAATTCAACAAATTAAACTTTTTTACAAGTTACAGCAGATTATTCAAAATTCTATCAACTTGTTTTGCTCAATTTTAGATTGAGCCTACAGATTTTCATACTTCAAATTACCCTATTCAATTTCAATAGATTTAGCATATTAGGCAATTTAACAAATTTAATCATCCCTTAAAATTCCATTGACATGCCTTGCCTAATCATAAAATTAATTCTAATTTTACATGCCTAAATTATGGTCATAATTCATAATATAAGATATGCCCCAAATTTTAGTTAAATTTACACAGTACAGAATATTCTCTAAAAACCCCAAATCATGATATACAAATACAAATTATGCCAAATTATAGCCTTTGATTTCAGCGTATGCCTCATATCCAAAATCCCCATTTAGGCGTATTCACATTTAATAGTTATCCTATTATAATATAGATCTTTACGCCTAAATCATATACACAATAATTCTCCTTCTTCCAAATTACAGACTATTATATATAGTATTCCCAGATCTATATCTTAAATTACAACATACGTTCTTTTCTCAAATCAGTCATGTCCAATTATGCATTATTCACAATTTTCCCCAAATTTAGCGTTTGTGCGTCAATCTCTTACGAGATTTGGCTCAGGCTCGTGGTAGCCTGGCTATAGAACAGAAGGAAGGAAGAGATACAGAATAGTTACTATAATATTAATAAGATAGATCTACACAGAAAAACAGATCTGATAAACAAGAATATGCATAATCCCAAATTCAGATTTTTAGCCATGTCAAGATGATAATTAAATTTCATATCTGAAAATAACTGTACTCACCTTGGTTGGATTCTAAAAGAAAAAGGGTTGTAGTTGTTTTCTTTTAATCCTATTCAGATTGGAAGAAGAAGGAGCACTAGTTCAAGCTTAGGTTTCAGTAGAGTAGCAACGCCATTGATTTATTTTAATATGAATTAGGGTAGAGTATAGGCGTAATGAAGTTGTGTAGAGAAAACTATAGTCTTAGGGGTTTTTATATAGCATAGGGATCAATGAATCTGGCCAGAACGGGTGTCTAAATGCAAAAAAACGTACCTGTCCATGGATATGGAAATAAGGGGGAGATCGACCCCCTGGTCGACCTATGTGACCCAGGTGGACCTGGGTCCTGGGCTGGAGATTTCTTGCCCAGCCCGGGTGTGTGTTTTGAATTCCGAACTTTTAAATTTTGAATTCAGGCTGGTTTTTATTTTAAATTCTTGAAACTTCTAAGTGCCATAACTTCTTCATACAAAGTCCGATTTACGCAAACTCGGACTCTATCTCAAGCAGAATTCCAAGCCAAACGTAATGGCGCAACCCGTTTCCCTTGATTCTTCTCTTAAAAATTAAGTATACTTTGTTTTGTTACCTTATGTTCACAGAAAATACGGGGTGTTACATGTATATTCATACATATTTTCCCTCATGAACACTTGTTATTTTTGTCGTTCCCTTAAAACAAAAACATGGCGACGGCGGGGATCGAACTCTGCACCTCTTGTATGCAAGTCACATGTTCTAACCAACTGGGCTACTAAGGCTATAGTTATCAAGGCCTAAACCAATAATAATTATTGTTCTCTTCTCAATTCTTCTCTTTTTCATGTTTGTTACAATATTACAGTTAAACCATTGCATGAACCTTTTTCTTTTATTTCTCTTTTATTATTAGTGCATAATCAGTGCATGCAACCAATCCTTTCTTTCTTTAAATGCATGCATTATATTTTTTTTGCATTAATATATTCTTCTTTTAAATACATATATCAATACATATATACACATACATATGCATTATTTAATTATTTTAATTGTTACAAAATGTGGGGTGTTACATTCTCCTACCCTTAGGAAATTTCATCCCCGAAATTTGATAAGGGTAAAAATCAATTAACCTCTTGCATAATATACATCCACCGTATGTGCATCTAATTTTGTTCCAAACATTGTACAAAGTGAAATACAACATAATAATGCATGTATGCCTAAGCGGTACCTCCTTTGTGTATGCATATTTTCAAAAATCCTTTTGAAATACGATGCTCACATCCTAAATATATTGGCAGGTCTACGTGAATGTAATATTTTGAAAATCAAAATGCTTTTTCATCTAAATTTTCCCACACTCTTATTGAGTAAGAGCGTAGTTCATCCAATTGTTGCATCCAAAATCCTACCACCCAACTTTATTTTTCGAATTTAAAAAAATTCTAATTTTCGAAATTTGATTTGTTATGTTATTAAAAGGTGGAAAAAGAAAAATTTCACACCTTCCTTTTTTCTTTTACATACCTTTTTCTAACCGTACTTGGATTTTATGAAACTATTTATAAAGATTCCCCTATTTTCCTATCCAAGCACAGCCCACATAAGAAAATTTTCTCTGTTGTAGCTTTTCTTTTTCATCCTATCTTGGATTTTTTTTTACTCTTAGTCATCTTTACTTCTAATTTATCATGTTTGTTGCTTTACTGAATTTTTTGTTTCCTTTTCAGTTGTACCATATCTCTTTTCCTAGCTTATTTAATCATCTGATCTAAATTTAGTTTTTAAATAAGCCCTCAATTAGAATAGGAAAACAAACACTCTACACAGCTACTACTAAGGGTCAAGAATTTCAGGACTATGTCCCCATTAGACAGATAAGTCCAGACCATGGGATCCATGACAGCTTTAGGTGTTTACCCTAACTACCCAACAAGAGCAAAATAACAAAATGATCCCACCAGAAATGTATTAATGGGTTTTACCCCTAACAAGAAAATTAGCAATAGGATCTTAAACATTTACTATCCCTATTTACTATCTAGTAGTCAACACTAGCCCTAGTTGTGTACCAACAATTATTTCAAGCAACACCCTAGGCTTTTCAGTTCTTACACATTCTACGGGAACTTACCATTATTCCAAGATAATTCTCGCCATTTACTTTATAGCCTCGAAACTTTTTCCATCTTCTCTAGGCACTAATCCTCACCTACTCTACACTTTAAAAGCACAGTTTGTCCTTTCATTAAAAAAAATTCTTCAAAAATTATAAGTGCAAAAACTTTATTTTCCTCTTCAAAACACACTTTTTCCAAATCATAAAAATATGCCATCATAAAAAAATGTAAACCATTTTTTTCAAATCACAAAAACCGGAGCATATAAGGACAACTATCTCTTAATCGGGTTTATAGATTGTTTTTGTCTATAAGGTCAGTTTAGTTTCTAACTACAAAGTGTGAACATCCACTCTATTCTAAATCTCCACAACTTATTTTGTCCACCCAACAAAATTTTCTCTTTTAAACAATTTATCAAGAATTATTGCCAAAAGAATAAAGAATTCAAAACTTTCTTCATTAAAAATTATTGTATGAAATATAACAAGAAAACTAGCAAGCCATACATGCTCTATAATATGCACCTTTTACTGAGTGAATTTTACTTTAGACAAAGTTTTCGCAAGAAATCACTATTATACACCAGTTTACTTTAAAACTCAGTATGTATAATTTACATATTTAAAACTATAATTTTTGAGATGAAAACTTGAAAACACCATAAACCATTTTCTCAAAACTTTTACAATTTCAAGTTCTTAAAAGTTAACAATGGGGTTAAACTCAAAGAGGGTTTCCAATTTTTCTAGGCTTTCCAAGACACTCCCAAGGTCAATTTTCTTAACTATATATATTTCTTATCCATTTTCTCTTTTTAACCTTTTCCAATTTATAAGGTTTTACCATCAAACCCACTAATCTGAAACATTAACATATGGGATCCCCTTTTCTCTATTTCGAAATATATAGTACACTTCCCACCCAAATTTCCTATGGGTCTCAAATTTCCATATTCATTCCTTTAGCGTATAGAATGGATATCCCAATTTTTACAATATTATACTCTTTCTATTTAGTGGGTTCTCTATGGATCTAGGTATATATAACATATTTATATTTTTTAAAATAGAAATACATTCACTCACTATTTATACAGGAATCCTAAACCTAAGTTGTGATACCAGATGTAACAACTCGAATTCCAACAGACCGATTTATTTTTAAAATTCTAATCTATCGAAACTCATGTTGGTTTGCTCTGGTATCCTGCAGAAAAGATAGAGACATAAAATATGTTGGAGCTCAGAAAATATCTCACTACGGAATGCATAAAATATAATATAATCAAAGTATAGCCATATACCGTATAAATAATACTGCCCAACTAGTATCCAAAGCTATCATGTCTCTGCCACAAATCTAACCTACGTGTATGTTATGAAGAGGGGGTCAGAACACAAGTTCTGGTAACTAGATTTAGACTATACACTTTGGATAAGCCTACATATACCATTCAATCATATTTCTTATTTATTAGGTTACTTGGGTTAACAACACTCAAGGCTTACACACATGTCGTACCCATTTACTTCCCAGTGGATTAACCTAATATAGTATATATGTAGCTACCCCTCAATATTGGTGTACACTCCATGGTACCCCACCCGCACGGTCTCCACCGTAACGCCATAAAAATGAATGCAGTCCCTCATCCTACGCTGAAGTGACGTACAGATCTCTACATAAATGTATCACGTTCCGCATATATCTGTCATTACTATGCTACGTAAGCGTATGTATTTCCACCGTTAATCGAATCAGATTTCATACCAGAGTAATGCCCTCAAGTCTACCATACACCACCCAAAGGAGACATGCATGCATGTAGACTGTCCCATGTATGTATCGTCAATCGTATTCGATGCCTTAACCACACATAATGTGCACCGAGTTCTGTGGCAAGAGTATAAAGAAACATGAAACTCGGTAATGAGATTTTCCATATCTGTACAGGCCCTCCTTTAAGAGCCTCAAAATACAAATATCCCTCGGGTTTGTTTTTCATGGTCGTTATGGCCCCACCTCGGCCCCTCCCTCAAATAGTAAAGACTACAAGAGCTAAACGACTTACCCCTAACAAACAATCTAAACATCCAGTTGGTGTCTTTCCTCAACCACCGTACCTCAATAATGAGAGGTGAATGATCAGTTGGGTATAGCTCTAGTCTTTTCGCATCCCACTAGCTGCCAATGACAGGTACCCGACGATCTACTATCCTTGTTGGTCCTGACCTCTCCTCCCGTTGAGGCGATCGCTGAATCACCCTAGTGTCACCTTGTTACAGCATTCTGACTGCAAAGCTAATCTTGTAGCCAAGGCCCACCCTCCTGGTATTTACGTGCAGATACAACCAATGCGGGCACAACCTAAACATTTACAGAGGGCTACCAGGAGCACCTTACGTATCTCAGGAAGCCACATGCTTCCTCTTCCAGTCCTTCGGAGCCATCAGAATAATAAGATGAACGTGTGCTCCCCTCGTGCCTCATGACACCACGATGATCCACCCCATTGGGTTATTTACCCTCAAACTGTTAGAGATTGCGGAATGGATCGTTCACACAAAGCAAACACTAGAGGGGGGTGAATAGTTTTTGTAAGAATTTAAACAAAACTAAAATCTAAAGTGAACTATGGGATGAATCAAACACCACAAACACAATCACAGACACAGATTCAAAAATAGATGCAAAACAAACAGGATAAAAATGCAGAAAAGGAAAGAACACACCGGATTTTATACTGGTTTAGATCACTCCTAAGTCCAGTCCCGCACAACGCTGGATTGTGCAAAGTTTTATTACTATTTCCAATAGTCAAATACAACCTCCTTGATTTCATGGCTCAACAAGGAGACACCGTCTCCTATCCCTTGATTTCACGGCTCAACAAGGGCACACCGACTCTTATTCCTTGATTTCACAGCAGATACACCGATTCCTCATTGACTTATAAACAGGGTTTATTCAACCCAAGAAACTGCTAAACAGCCACATAACTCTTCAATAACACTCGATTCAGAGAGTAGTTAGTGCAGAGAGAACAAGTTTGATCAAAACAGAAATGAATTCGACAGAGTATAAGTGTAAGAATCATAAAAATGATTAAGAATAATGGTGGGATGAAAGAGTATAAAGTTAGAGAATAAGATATATTAAAAAATTCGGTTTAATCTCTTTTTGTAGAGTATGAAGGGTTGCAATGGTTCTGAAGCGTTTCAAATAGTGAAAGGACACTTCCCTTCAAAATTAGAAAAAACAGCAGTTATATGTCGACATGCTCTTTTTGCTATGTCGACATACCCATGTACATTTTTGATTTTCAAAGCTTTTTCAATTGTTTTTGATATAAAACTAATTCTGGAAATTCTTGAGTAAAATTCTAGTGTTGTAAATTAATATTATATGATAGAAAAACATATGATAACATATTTTTAAACTATATAAATACATTTATAAAATTATAAGGTTTTAAACTATATATAAAGTATAAATATAAAGTATAAAAAAATTAAGTTTGAAAATCAAAGAAGAATAAAAATAGAAAAAAATAGAGAGGATTGAGGATAAATAGGAAAACAAAATAAAGGGGAATCGAAAATTATAATTTGAATTTTGAACCTGGAGTGCTACTTAGAGTCATACAAAATCTAGACTCTATAAATATATTGATCTTGAACTCTTGAACTCTTGAAATCTTGATTACTCATGAGTCTTGAAATTTCTTTGATCTTTTAATCTCTATCATCTTTATAACTGTGCAGTCTTCAGTAATATTTCCTACATATAATTCCTACGCACACACACACAATCTCCCCCTTTTTTGGTGATGACAACCTTAGTTTATAAAATATCATACCTGTATATACCTGTTTGATGATGTTCCTTTTATACTCCCCCTATCTGTAAGAATACTATAAACTATGCCTATATTTTATAATTTCTCCCCCTTTGGCATTATCAAAAAGAAATTCTAAAAGTACTCCCCCTGATTCCTAAATCTATAATCATAAAATACTCCCCCTAAATCGTATATCTATCTATACATATTCTATTATAATATTCTATATAACTATCCCTGATTCTATGATACCCTTTTATCTCCCGCTAACTATATGATTCTAAGCCTAAAAGATTGTAAATCCCCCTATAATTATGACTATACTAATCTAATAGAAGAATAATAAACATGCAATCTAATCAATGTTTATAATCAATCCAAACAAGAAATTCAAGCATGCAATTCAAGCAATCTATTTAAGAAATTAATTCAAGCAATCAAAGTAAGCAATCAACCACATTAGTCAAGTTAAATAATATGTGTTAATAGACACTTCTTGAACCTTTAATTAAAACTAAAAACTATAAAACTCCCCCTTAATCTAATACAAGACTAAACCTCTAACTGTTAGGGGTCATCACCAACCAGTGGTCTAGCTTATACTCTGGTTCCCTTAAAACTATAATAAGACCTTAATCTAGACTTAGAAATAACTTTGATAAGATATCCTTAAAATTATGATACAAGTAAAGTAATTCAATCCAATTAATGAATTAATTTAAGTTTTTTTGTCATAAAACATCAACTCAAACATGAAACTAAACATTTCCTGTATCTTCTATCTATCCTAAGACCTATAAAGCTCCTATCAACTATAAATTCATAAGTATATTTCTAACAAGCCTATCAACCATTAATGAGATTTTACCATGTCAAGTAAGTTAATCAAGTTATTCAAGTCAAACAGACAAACCAAACAAGTCAACCAATTCAATCAAATTAATCAACATAAAGTAAATATGTTATGTATTTAATTAATAATCCTATATTTCTAATAAAAACTTTTCATACTATATACTTGTTATGTGTGGAGTTAAAGTTAACATGTAATGCAGTGTGTGAAGTATGTTGATTATAATGTAGTATGAAATGTACGTCATATGCAAAACAATATGAAATGCAACTTATGGTGTGAATAATCTTGATTTGAAATGCAATTGTAATTTATAATAATGAGATGAAATAAGATGTATAATAATAGTATGCAGAATGATTTGGTGATAATATCTATTTAGGTAAGATATATTCAAAGTACTATCTAACAATTATAAATTATTTGAATCAAACAAAGATAATGTTAATTCCTAGACTTAGGTTAATTATTTTAATGAGATTGATTAAAAGAATAATAAAGATAAGAGTTTAATTAAAAAATTATTCATGATAAGTAGTAAAATATTTAGAAAAATCATGAAGTTAAATAATATTAGTATGGTAAATATTGTAAAAATTGAAGATCTTTCTAAGAGAATATAAAATTTGTATAATATAAAGTAAGCTATATAAACATAAATTCATAAGTAAATATAAAACTAATTTAAAAAGAACATAATATTTTATTTATGAGATATACTTTAATATTTTGATACAAATCAATTTTAAATTAAAACTTTAGAAATCAAAACATATTCATTTGCTAAAAAACCATTTATACTTTAGAAGGAAACACTATAAAGTAAATTGTAAAACTTCTTATATTTAAACTACTTAAAAAAATCTTGTATATATATTTCTTTATATTATGTAAAATATACAAGTTTTATAAATCTTAATAAGAAGTCAAAATAACTATTAAGTTAAAAATAGTATTTGTGATAATATAACCCAAAATTGTTATGAAATCATAAGAATAATATATATAAGTTAAACTATGCATGTTCAAAATATACAAAAGATGAATAAATTTATATTTTATAAAAATACCAAAAAGTTATATTAACTCTGTATATCATATTAATATGTTTATATAATTTTATTAAATTATGTGTTTTAATATATATATATATATTTTGAAACGTGATATAAGAAAATAAGTATATAGATAAATTTAATAACTAGAATTTTAACTGGCATTTTCTATTTGAAAAAGATGGAGGGAAGTTTGTTAGTTTAAATCTTTGAGATAAAAAATTTGAATTTCATTATATAGGCTGATATGTTAACATATATATATATATATATATATATATATATATATATATATATATATATATATATGTTGACATATATGTATTATTTCAAAAAGAATGTGATTTTGTGAATTTGGTTTTAAAATATCAATTTATATTTCAGGTTTAACTATTTCCGGAAATAATATTAATTCTAACAAATATCCAAAGTTTATTTTATTATTATATTAATTTTATTATAATTATTTTTAATTCCAATTTTCAAATTTGAAATTTTAAATTTGAATTTTAAATTTGAAATTTTAAATTTTAAATTTGAATTTTAAATTTCAAAATTTAGTTTTAAAGTTTAAATTTCAAATTTAAAACAAAGCAAAGCATGCAAAACATCCATTCAACCATAAATTTAAAAACTAATTAAGGTGTACCCGGTTTTTAGATCCATTTCTTCAATATTCTCTGAATTCTGAATTGATCTTCTGGAATTTGATGATGAGATCTGTAACACCCCGTAATTTTAAAATAGGACATAAGAGATAATTAAAGAATAACTATTTATTAAAAGAAGAATTAAATGAAACGGGCTATGCCATTACGTCCGTCTCGAAATTCTGCTTGAGATAGAATCCGAGTTTGTGTAAAACGGATACCATATATGGACGAACGAAGTTAGGCAGAAAAACCAGAAGTCGGCCAGAATGCATTGGCGCACTTCACAAGTGCACCAGTACAAAAATGCACTGGCGCACCTGCCAAGTGCGCCCATACTAATCCAGCAAAGAATTCTGGAGTGTTCTGTGATGATGTGTCTTCTTCTGAATGGTCGGATGATGTGTATTTGAGCTGGGTGGTTCTGATGGACTCAAAGTTCATCTAAGGGCTCTAAATAATCCTAGACATCTATATATACGTAGCTAAACCTAAACCCTAACATCATAACCCTAAAACTATGGTGCAGTCATGATGTTAGTCTAAAGCTAGCCTAAGCCTCCATTCGTTCTCTCCAAACTAGAAAATCAAATCCAAACTAGTAATCGATGAAGAAGAACACCAAATCAAATCTAAATTACAAGAACAAATAGCCTACTTCAAGGGAGAGCTATTCAGTTTTAGAATATAGATCCCAGAATTAAAGGCCATTCGGTAATTTGTAAGTTCACGTTACTTTCAGAAATAAAAGTTAATTGTGATTCTGACATTGTAATAAATATGGATCTGGGATTATGCATGTCTTTCTATATCCTTTGGACCTATCTCATTGATTATATTATGTCCATTCTTTGTCTCTTCTTTCCTTCTTCCCTTTTTGTTTTATAGCCAGGCTATTGCAACCCTGAGCCAGATCTCATAAGAGATAAACGTACGTTGGAAATTAAATTGGGTATAAAATGTAACATGACTAGTTTTGGTGAATTTGGTAACTAGCATGTAAAATCTAGATTTGGGTATATAGGGTAAATGTGTAGATTAAAGATGAACATGCCTAACCCAAGGTTAGTTTGAGTTGTGGTGTAAAATTTCCCGGAATCGCCCGACACATTCAGTAAACACAACAACACCTATCTAACGTGAGAAGTTAGTGCATCATGCCCAAGAAAAACCCGAGAGGTGTGGTGTAAAACTGCCCTAAACCGCCCGGTACATCCAGTAACCGCAACAACACATATCTAATGTGATAGGTTGGTGCATTAATAAATCAATTAATGCTAATGAACAAGATGAATGAGTAGGTTAAGTTCATAGGAACACTTAACCAATATATCATGAATGACTAGGGTTAAGTAATAAGAAACACTTAACCAATATAACAAGATGGATGATTAGGGTTAAGTTAATAGGAAACACTTAACCGGTATAGCATGATAAATGGAAAGGGTTAAGTTAACACTTAACCAATATAACTTGATTCGTGGTAGGGTTAAGTTGATACAAGTAGGCAATACTTAACTAAAGTAACATGACAAGTAAGTGGGTTAAGTTAACTTTAATTGATTGATGACACTTAACGAATACAACATGATGAACACGTGGGGTTAAGTTAACAAGAAAACACTTAACCAATATAACTTGATGAACGAACGGGGTTAAGTTAATAGGAAACACTTAACCAATCTAACATGATAAGTGAGAAGGGTTAAGTTAATAAGAAACACTTAACCAACATGACACGATGAATGGGTGGGTTAAGTTAACATGAATGGACAACACTTAACCAATATGACATAATGTGCGGGAGGGTTAAGTACATATCGGGTTGGTGGGTAATATTAGTACATATAGACCCACAAAACTTAACTGTTAAATACATATGCTTGAATCGATGGGAGGGTTAAGTACATCTCGTATAGGTGGGTAATATTAGTACATATAGGCCCATACAACTTAACCGTTAAATAAACATGCAAGAATCGGTGGGAGGGTTAATCACATCTCGTGTAGGTGGGTAATATTTGTATATATAGGCATACAAACATAGCCAATATGAAACCCTAGTAACGGGGAACCATTTCAACAGTAACACACATAGATGCATCATGGTACCCTGAAACTAGGCAGGGTGGGGCACGATTACTGGGATGATTATAAGCGGTCAAAACAACGACAGGGGGTACATCAGTACAGGTTCCGACGATTTACGGGCATGCACATACTCCGGAGTGGGAAAAAGAAGGCACTGTGTACTAGTAGTTATACACTGTGCATCTTGAATCGTGTCGGGTCGCTATCATGAGGATTGATACACCTTGTGGTGGGACCAGCACAGGGTATCTATACGCAAGAGAGGGTCGATTGACGCAGACACATGGAACATGAATGCAAGTAAGGGAGCCGATCGATAGGGTAGTAAGGGTACATCTAACATGTTCATAGCAATTAGGCTGATTGAGGTGGAATCCTCATGATAGATGTACACCTGAAGGCTACCACAATTATGGGGATTGGGATTACGTTATCATTTTATGCAGATTACTAGTTGGGACACTGGTTAGGTGGTGCAGAGATAGATATAGAAATCAGAATAACAAAGTAGTAGCGAAGCAGAGAAAGAGTAGAAGCGCATTCAGTTTATCTTGCCTTATCATACCTTATGCATATCCTATGTCATTTTGTTATCCCTGTTATCATGGTATTGTCTTATATTCAATTTATTCATGTCATGATGCTTTTGCCTGTTTATATGCTGAAAGTCACTGGACTTACCAGATTCATGTCTGACCTAGTTTTGTTTCGCCTCTTTTCTTCCATTCCCCCCTTTAGGTTCACAGGGAGGAAATGTTATCACTTAGCTCATTTTTCTTTCCAAGCTCGAAGATAGTCGATGTATTGCTTTGGACTCTCTTCCACTGCTATGGCTGGTTCACGCTTTATTAGGGAATATCATTGTTATTTTTATGCTTCTTTTATACATGGAAGTTTTTGAATCAAGACAGGATTTCTATGGATTACTTTTAAGTATGATTGAGACAATTGTTGTAAAAGCTTTACTGAATTAAGTTGTTTATAAAATGACTTTATTTTCTGCTGCTTTATTTGTTTGTCTTGTAATTTATCTGCATCTTTTACCTAAAATGCTCCACCAAAGTTAAGGCATTCCCTTTGTGAGTGAACTTAATGGAGGTGGGGTGTTTCACTTGGTATCAGAGCGAGGTTATCGGATCAGATAAAAGATTTGAAAATTTATTTTCAAAATGGTTTTAAAAGAAGCGTTTTTAAAAGAAAAGTTTTGTTTTAAAGGCATATTCCCCAAAGCCATATGCACTATCTTTTTGATCCTCTATTTGAATCCTTGTTTCCTTCTTTCCTGAGTCTCCGAGGCTCCTGGCTTTTTGGGAGGTAACCTCATCGCAACATGGTTCCGTAGGCTTGATGAGACTACGACACCTGTCAAAGGGCGAAGAAGTGCCCAACTTCCATCTATAGCCGCAGTAGTTTCACCTGCGGCTAATTTTCTTTCAAGCTTTGTAGGGTTCTCCATGCGATGGAGGCAGCTTTCAAGAGACTTGTCAACAAGTTACACAAAGATGGCAAAGATGAGAATAAGGGAGTTTGGCTAAGGAACACAACCCGAGGATGAGAAACTCATGGATATGGACTTGGTTCACGAAGGAGAAAAGAATAGAAAAAACTAAAACAAGAGGAAGTGTCTTTATTATGGTATAATGGGTCATATAATTAAGGACAAGGACAAGAACAAAGAAAAGGATTTTCAGGAAGGTAAGTGCATGCTCCCACTGCCAGCGTACCTGAGAGAGAGGTAGTAAGGTTTCTGTTGAAAGAGTTTAGTTTTTCCTTTTTGATCGTCCTGTTAGTACTCTTTTGATTTTAGCTCTTCACATTCATTTATATCTGCTTCAGCAGTTAAGTCTCTACACCCTAGAGCTTGTGTAGTAGAAGATCCCATTATTGTCTCAAATACAATTGTGGTACGGTTCATTTATCTTTAGGTTGTAAGGATTTGAGATACTTATGTTTTTGGTTTCATGGGCTATGGGTTGACTCTAAGCATGGATTGGTTAGCTAGTAATTGTGAAAGGAGGGTAGTTAGACTTTCAACTTGCCTCGGGAGTACCCTCGAAAATTCGTGCAATCCTAAGGGATCAGTTTGTCTTAGCTACCTAGAATCACTTTATGTATTTATCGATAATTTTCGATCCGTTGGAGTAGTCCATGAGTACACAGATATTTTTGATTAAGGTTAGGGGTTTGTCCCCTAAAACATGAGGTAGACTTCCACATATATCTAGCTGACAATGCAAAGTCAATTATGCGATCAACGATAGTTTTGGAGCAAGATTGGTGAGGATAGCCAGAGTCGGTTTAGTGCTCAACTGTTTGTTTATTTTTCTAGTATCATCTCACATAGATCGTCCAAATTTGGAGGAGGTATTCCTTGGGTGCTTGTCTTATATTGGTTTAGGCCTTTGGGGCTTGTACTTGAGGGATGTCAAGTTTGACTAGGTTGGTTTGCGTAAGAGATATCGACCCTCAGATTTGTGACATGATGGATAAGCTAAGTAGAGGAGAGACCTATAATCATTTTAGTATATACACTTGGTATCAGGGTTAACATCTGTTTATCTTGGAAAGATAGTTCGACTACATTGGATACCCTCTAGCATCGTAAGTGATCGAGGTCCTATCTTTACTAGTGGGTTTTGGAAATGGAGGTCAAGAAGCTTTGCAATCGTGAAGTTAAATTAGTTAAGGTACAGTTGAGTGAAGCTCAAGAAGATGCTACTTAGAAGACTGAAGAATAGATACGCGCATCATACCCTTTTTGAGGGTATACCCTTGATTCCTCTTTTTCTGTAAAATTTATTTGTATGCTAGTCTTTATCTTTTAAGTATATCCTCTCGGTCCTATCCTCGATCCTTAGGTAGAAGCCAATGGATTTAAACATGTGTTTGGGACATGTTATGTTTGGCGGATGCAAGTGGTTGCAAGTGTTTGCTAGTGGTTGCTCGTGGATGCATATACACACATTAGGCACTAGATCGGCTCAGTCACTTTCATATTGCATATGCATGAGTGAATTTTTATACATATAAATTGAAACTTGATGTGTTATCATATGGATGTTGCATTTGTATGAATGATTGTGCACTCATGTAGAAGTTATAAAGTACGATTAGGAATAATTGCATACATGATGGACTCATGGCACTAACATGATTCGCATTAAGGAGGTCAACTGAATCAGTAGACCGCCTGATTTTGCATTTGGGTAAGGACATATACACACACTATGCATATGTTCATGAAAAACATTAGAAACCTTTTTAAGGACAATGGATGCATGTGATTGAATGATTGAGTAGATGGATGTTGGATGGTAGGATAAACATTCTTCTTAACTTGAAGATTTCAGGGACGAAATCCTTTAAGGAGGGGGAATGTAACACCCCGTAATTTTAAAATAGGATATAAGAGAAAATTAAAGAATAACTAAGTATTAAAAGAAGAATTAAATGAAACGGGCTACGCCATTGCGTTCGTCTCGGAATTCTACTTGAGATAGAGTCCGAGTTTGCATAAAATGGATACTGTATGAAGAAGATATAGACGAATGAAGTTGCGCAGAAAAACCGGAAGTCGACCAGAATGCACTGGCGCACCTCACAAGTGTGCCAGTACAAAAATGCACTGGTGCACCTGCCAAGTACGCCCGTACTGATCCAATACAGAATTCTAGAGTGTTCTATAATGATGTGTCTTCTTCTGAGTGGCCGGATGATGTGCATTTGAGCTGGGTGGTTCTGATGAACTCCTAGTTCATCTAAGAGCTCTAAATAATCCTAGACATCTATATGTACGTAGCTAAACCTAAACCTAAACCCTAACATCATAACCCTAAAACTATGGTGTCATCATGAAGTTCGTCTACAAGCTAGCCTAAGCCTCTATTCATTCTCTCCAAACTAGAAAATCAAATCCAAACTGGTAATCGATTAAGAAGAACATCAAATCAAATCTAAATTAGAAGAACAATTAGTCTACTTCAAGGGAGAGCTATTCAGTTTCAGAATACAGATCCCAGAATTCAAGGCCGTTCTATAATTTGTAAGTTCACGTTACTTTTAGAAATAAAAGTTAATCGTGATTCTGACATTGTAATAAATCTGGATCTGGGATTATGCATGTCTTTCTATATCCTTTGTATTTATCTCATTGATAATATTATGTGCATTCTTTGTCTCTTCTTTCCTTCTTCCCTTTTTGTTTTATAGCTAGGCTACTGCGAGCCTGAGCCAGATCTCATAAGAGATAAACGTACGTTGGAAATAAAATTAGGCATAATTGAGTTATAATTGATTTGAGAACATAACACATGTTGTATTCAAAACATAAAGTGTATCGAACATATGACTTGAGATTTTAGACATAAAGTATTGGACATATGACTTGAGATTTGAGGCATAAATTATTGGACATATGACTTGGGATTTGAGGCATAAAGTATTAGACATATGACTTGAGATTTGAAACACAAAGTATTGGACATATGACTTGGGACGTAAATTGAACTGTAAATATAAGGCATACTACATGTTGTGGTTTAAGATCTAAAATTGGCGCACGCACACACACACACACACACACATACACACACACACACACACACACACACATATATATATATATATATATGATAGTTTATGATTTGGAAGAAGAAGACTAGGGTGTATAGTGATGTATGGCTTGGGCATGAAAACAAGATTTGCCTTTGTTTTGTAAGTCTGTTACTTTTTAGATTTGAACACCTAAATCTAATTATGACATGTAATAAAATGGATATGAGAATATGCCTGATGTAAGCTATCCTTTCATTGAAATATGTGCTTGAGTACATATATCTTAGGGAATCATTTTTGACTATGAAACTGGTCCAATCATATCTATCCTTGTTGTATATCGGAATTGTAATCCTTTTTAAGCTCATAATATAATTCTTATCATATCTATATGCCTGCGATGTATTCCTTGCAAAACTTATCTTTTTAGTACATCAAGTTTATTGGACCAGTAGTTCTTATCATCATATGACTATGCCTATCCTTACGATGTTCCATCTTGCTTCTCCTCTTATATTATGAATCTTGAGTTGAATCTCGAAATACGTACGTTATGAATGCGGGGGAAATTTGGTATAACATGAAATTGACATTATTTGGCATAATTTGGAACATGTAATATGGCATAACTGTTAAGATGCAATTTGGAGTAATTTGACATGAATTATGGAATATGTTATTTGACATATTGGACCTAGAATTGGCATGAACGACAAAGTATAAAGTTGGCATATAAATCAAGTTTTGGGCAAAATTGTTATTGTTGCTAATTTGGGGTAACTTGAGCATTAAATCTAGATTGGGTGTAAAATGTAACATCACTAGTTTTGGTGAATTTGGTAATTAGCATATAAAATCTAAATTTGGGTATATAGGGTAAATGCGTAAATTAAAGATGAACATGCCTAACCCGAGGTTAGACTGAGTTGTGGTGTAAAATTTCCCGGAACCGCCCGACACATCCAGTTTCCACAACAACACCTATCTAATGTGAGAGATTAGTGCATAATGCCCAAGAAAATCCCGAGGCTATATTGAGTTGTGGTGTAAAACTGCACGGAACCGCCCGGCACATCCAATAACCGCAACAACACATATCTAATGTGAGAGGTTGGTGTATTAATAAATCAATTAATGCTAATGAACAAGATGAATGAGTAGGGTTAAGTTCATAGGAACACTTAACCAATATAACATGGATGACTAGGGTTAAGTAATGAGAAGCATTTAACCAATATAACAAGATGGATGACTAGGGTTAAGTTAATAGGAAACACTTAACCGGTATAGCATGATAAATGGAAAGAGTTAAGTTAACACTTAACTAATATAACTTGATTTGTGGTAGGGTTAAGTTGACACAAGAAGGCAATACTTAACCAAAGTAACAGGACAAGTAGGTGGGTTAAGTTAACTTGAATTGATTGATGAAACTTAACCAATACAACATGATGAACACGTGGGGTTAAGTTAACAAGAAAACACTTAACCAATATAACTTGATGAATGAACGGGGTTAAGTTAATAGGAAACACTTAACCAATCTAACATGATACGTGAGAAGGGTTAAGTTAATAAGAAACACTTAACCAACATGACACGATGAATGGGTGGGTTAAGTTAACATGAATGGACAACACTTAACCAATATGACATAATGTGCAGGAGGGTTAAGTACATATCGGGTTTGGTGGGTAATATTAGTATATATAGGCCCACAAAACTTAACCGTTAAATGCATATGCTTGAATCGATAGGAGGGTTAAGTACATCTCATATAGGTGGGTAATATTAGTACATAAAGGCCCACACAACTTAACCGTTAAATAAACATTCAAGAATCGGTGGGAGGGTTAAGTACATCTCATGTAGGTGGGTAATATTTGTATATATAGGTCCACAAACTTAGCCCATAGGAAACCATAGTAACGGGGACCCATTTCAGCATTAACCCACGTAGATGTATCATGGTACCCTGAAACCAGGCAGGGTGGGGCACGATTACTGGGTTGATTATAAGCGGTCAAAACAGCGGCAGGGGGTACATCAGTGTAGGTTCTGATGGTTTACGGGAGTGCACGTACTCCGAAGTGGGAAAAAGTAGGCATTAGGTACCAGTAGTTATACACTGTGCATCTTGAATCGTGTCAGGCCGCTATCATAAGGATTGTTGCTCCTTATGTGGGACCAACATAGGGTATCTACACGCAAGAGAGGGCCAATTGACACAGACACATGGAACATGAATATAAGTAAGGGAGCCGATCGATAGGGTAGTAAGGGTACATCTAACATGTTCATGGTAATTAGGCTAATTGAGGTGGAATCCTCTCGATAGATGTGCACCTGAAGGCTACCACAATTACGGGGATTGGATCACGTTATCATTTTATACATATTACTAGTTGGGACACTGGTTAGGTGGTGCAGAGATAGATATAGAAATCAGAATAACAAAGTAGTAGCGAAGCAGAGAAAGAGTAGAAGCGCATTCAGTTTATCTTGCCTTATCATACCTTATGCATATCCTATGTGATCTTGTTATCCCTGTTATCATGGTATTGTCTTATATTCTGTTTATTCATGTCATGATGCTTTTGCCTGTTTATATGCTGAAAGTCACTGGACTTACCAGACTCATGTCTGACCTAGTTTTGTTTCGCCTCTTTTCTTCCGTTCCCCCCTCTAGATTCACAGGGAGGAAATGTTATCACATAGCTCAGTTTTCTTTCCAAGCTCGAAGATAGTCGATGTATTACTTTGGACTATCTCTTCCACTGCTATGGCTGGTTCATGCTTTATTGGGGAATATCATTGTTACTTTTATGCTTCTTTTATACTTGGAAGTTTTTGAATCAAGACAGAATTTCTATGTATTACTTTTAAGTATGATTGAGACAATTGTTGTAAAAGCTTGACTAAATTAAGTTGTTTATAAAATGACTTTATTTTCCATTGCTTTATTTATCTGTCTTGTAATTTATTTGCATATTTTACCTAAAATGCTCCACCAAAGTTAAGGCATTCCCTTTGTGAGTGACCTTAATGGAGGTGGGGTGTTTCAACATCTGCTCTATTGTGACGGGCTTATTTTTCTGATCAGGATAGTGTATTCGTTTGCTAAATTTTGACACCGTATGAGAAAGATATTTAAGATTTAGTAGTTAAATCAACTTGGCGCCAAAATTTGAATTTGAATTTTGAATTTTGAATTTTGAATGAATGGAAACTTCAACTACTATATAAAGGCCCAAAAAGTCATGTCTCTTCATAACTACTCCTCTTCTTCTTCCTCTCGTTTTTCACTTTTAATCAAAATTTCAGGAGGCATAACTTCTTCATTTCTTAACGGAATTGGATGAAATCAGTGGTAAAACGAAGAGGAATTCGAGGACTACAATCTAGTAGAAGTTTGGGGATGAATTTGGATGATATTGGGGTGCATAAAGTCTAAAAAGTAAGAGGTATTAATAAAATCCTGTAACAGTTTTTAGTTTTTAATCGCTAGCTTCAAACTGTCATATCTCACTCAATTTTGATCAGAATTTGACGATCTACCCGTCATATCGACCGCAAGAATGAGAACTAAATTCTGGAAAAGGATTTGGGATAACATAGCCTAACTTGTGGATGCAATTCGAAGGTATTTGTCGACATCTTTGGTTTCCTTCTCTCTTTATTCACCAAAACTTTATTTGATCATTACTTGATCAGTTCTTGATGGAATCTCATAAAACGAGCGACATTACTAAGCAAATAAAGAGAAGTACAGTATGAAGATGAAAATCCAAAGTTATAAAGTGATCTAGTACCCATTTCTTTGCTAATTTATATTATATATATATCCATTTCTTCTTGATGTCTCTTCACCAACTGTCGTTACTCTTCGTTTTGATTTCTTTTCAGAATTTGAATTTTCAACAGACATCATTACGGAATATGAATTGTCAACAGCCACGTCACCCATGTTTTCAGGGTTTGAATATCCAATAGCCATATAACACATCTTTTCTTGTAAAACAACACATCTTTTCAAAGAATCGACTGACTTTTCAAAAAATAAACGACACTTCAAATAAACAAGTGACTTTTCAAATAATTAACTACAATTTTAAACAATAATATCATGATAGTTTTATAACACATCCATAGATCAAAAAATTTCAAAATTTAAAAATTTGAAAAATCAAATCATAGTAACTTGATTTTTCAGTAAAATTGAATGCAGACTCATCTAATACTTGATGCAATACATGAATTTAAACTAGTGTTCAAAATTTGCCATTTAACATTTTCAAAAACCGGATTATGAACTTTTTGAAAGATCTTGCTTTGATACCAATTGTTAGGGACTGTGGAATAGATCGTTGAGGCAAAGCAAACACCAGAGGGGAGTGAATAATGTTCGTAAGAATTTAAATAAAACTAAAATCGAAAGTGAACAATGGGATGAATCAAGCACCACAAACACAATCACAGACAAAGATTCAAACAGATGCAAAATAAAAAAAATAAAAAAGAAAAAAAGGAAAGAGCACACAGGATTTTATATTGGTTTGGGTCACTTCTATGTCCAGTCCCGCACAACGCTGGATTGTGCAGAGTTTTATTACTATTTCTAATGGTCAAATACAACCTCCTTGATTTCACGGCTCAACAAGGAGACACCAAATCCCATCCCTTGATTTCACGGCTCAACAAAGGTGCACCAACTCCTATTCCTTGATTTCATGGCTACAAGGATACACGATTCCTCTTTGACTTACAAACAGGGTTTATTACAAAACAGCCCTATAACTCTTCAATAGCACTAGATTCAGAGAGTAGAGAGTGTAGAGAGAAAAAGTTTGATCAAAACAGAAATGAATTCGGCAGAGTATAAGTGTAAGAATCATAGAAATGATTAAGAATAATGGTGGGATGAAAGAGTATGAAGTTAGAGAAGAAGATACGTTAAAAAATTCGGTTTTAACCTCTTTTTGTAGAGTATGAAGGGTTGCAACGGTTCTGAAGCATTTCAAATAGTGAAAAGACACTTCGCTTCAAAATTAAAAAAAAAATAGCAGTTATATGTCGACATGCTATTTTTGCTATGTCGACATACCCATGTACATTTTTGATATTCAAAGCATTTTCAAGTGTTTTTGATATAAAACTAATTCTGGAAATTCTTAAGTAAAATTCTAGTGTTGTAAATTAATATTATATGATAGAAAAATATATGAAAACATATTTTTAAACTATATAAATATATTTATAAAATTATAAGGTTTTAAACTATATATAAAGTATAAATATAAAGTATAAAAAATTTAAGTTTGAAATTAAGAAGAATAAAAATAGAAACAAATAAAAAAACAAAATAGAGAGGATTGAGCATAAATAGAAAAACAAAGTAGAGAGGATCGAGGATAGAATTGAAAATTAGAATTTGAAAATTAGAATTAGAATTTTAAACTTGGAGTGCTATTTAGAGTCTTACAAAATCTAGACTCTATAACAATATTTATCTTGAACTCTTGAACTCTTGAAATTTTGATTACTCATGAGTCTTTAAATTTCTCTGATCTTTGAATCACTATCATCTTTATAACTGTATAATCTTCAGTAAATTTCCTATGTATAATTCCTGCACACACACACACATATATATTATATACAAAAAGTGTTAGTATATATTTTATAATCAATTATAATTAAAATAAGGTTGTTGTCATTAAAACTCCATTCTCCAACACAAATGTGCGGACTGGTCCAAGCGTCTCCTTTTAATATGTTGTTAGACCCTATGTCTAAACATTCCTTTATGCACTCGCTTTACCTCATCAGGTTTCCATTTAACTTGGTTATTCCCTTTCACATTGACTTCTTATTCAGTTATCAAGTTCCTCTTGCTTATTAATTTCAGTCATATAACTTAGCCTATTTAAGTTTATTAATAAGCCCACAACATGTTATTCTCTAGATTGTGGTTCAAGGTCTATGATCCATAATCCCTTTTATATTCTTGTTTGATTCAAGGTTACAATAACATGTTCTACTTAATCTGTAATTAAGTATATCTCAATTCACATGTTTTCTATTTACATGTCACTTATCATTTATGATTAAATATAACTTATTTCATATAAGTTTGCCTCGCCTTTTCCTATTTAATCGTAATTCCATCTTACATTCTTACTACAACTTATCGTTGTTTACTTATTCACTTAGTTCTCTTAACTAAGGTCCACTAATAAGTTTCTTTTCCTATAAATATAACTTATGTTGTCCACATCCATAGATTTCAGATTCTTGTTCTTATAAATAACTTAATTTACAATTAAGTACAATTATCTCCTTACATAAGTTATTCCATTCCCTTTATCGTTTATTATAACCTAAGTTATAATTTCCACATGTCCCTAGGACAAGAATAAACATGTTATTCTTACCAGCAGATTTTAGAACTCCAAGTTTATAGATTACTTAATTTATAATTGAGTACGACTTCTTATATTTCATAAACTTCCCTATTTATCTACTTATTACAAACATCTGGTTTTAGGTTTCCCCATTTACTGATTACTTAATTTACAATTAAGAGCCACTTAACTCATTTCATCAGTTATCTCATTTCCTTACTAGTTTATTATAACCTGAGTTATAATCTTTACTTGCCCCTAGGACAAGTCTACCTATTATACAACATTCTCGCTGATGTAATTTATTTATAATAGGTTATTATCATTCCCCGTTCATTCCAATCTTTTTTTACTGTTGTATCTTTCTTTCAATTCCATTTATTTCCATTAATTGCAATTAATGCTATTTATCATTCCTGCTATTTACATATATTTATATGTAAATATTTATGCACTAGACCTCTCACATTAAGATGGATGCCGGATTTGTCGGGCGGTTTCGTGTAGACTTCTTCCACAAGTTGACATAACCTCGTGTCTTAGCACCATTACATGTTTTATTTATGCACATAGACCCCTCACAATCGATTTACCACTTATGAATGTTGGATGTGAAGGGCGGTTCTGGGCAGACTTCTAACACAAGTGTAATCTAACCTCGTGTATAACCGCGATTACAGTTTCCTATTTACTGTAAATTCCCTATAATTTTACATGTCATCATATTAAACCCATTTTATGTCATATGTTCTTTTTGACATACAATAAATTCTATTCTAACATATAATCGTTTAATCATGTAATTGTTCAAATCAAACAAACTATCGTGTGATTTTTTTCAATTTCTACCATTAATGGTTCAGGTACATAAATGTCACAAGTTAACATGGAATTGAAACAACAGTAATTGCTACACATATTTTGACAAGTTTATTTTTCAACATAGGAATTTTCCATCATATTAATATATTAACATATTAATATTCCAACGTGTCATATTCGTCACTTTAATCTTTTTAACATATGTTTAAACATTTCAACATGTCATACTTCAACATGTCATACTTCAACATGTCATATATAACATTTCAATGCTTTTTAATTATTGTAGCAAATTCACATCGTATGATAATGGGGAATGTTAAACGATAATATATAATTATCAAAAATGATATAACTTAAATCCACTCACCTCATTTGCTTTTCAAATCCTGGATCTGGCCCAGATCTAGCATTCAATGGTTTTCCCCTAATTGCTTTCAGAACCTAACAACCATGGATACATAATTTTTACTAAAAGAAAAAGGGAAGAAAGAAGAAGAGCTTTGAGTAGAACAAATCTTGAAAATTACCTGTCTTCGAATATGATTCTGAACACCTTCTAGTTATATTCATTATTTTCCTCTAGATCTTGATTTAAAATTTTCCTAAATTAATTATCTTATTTTTCTGAAGAGATTTAAGGAGGAAGAAGAATGGCAGAGTGTAGACGTTGTCTCAAAAATGTGAGGTGTAGCTAGGCTCTACTAGCCTATTTATAGGTGTTCATGATCTTATCGTACACGTAGCGCTGAGTCAGCATTGAATGTTGTTAAGAAAACAGTCCAGGTATGTTAACGAATTTGCCCAGATCTGTGCTGGGGTCGATCCCCCTATGCGTGGGTCGACCTCCTGGGTCGACTCCGGCTATATATATATATATATATTTCTTCTGCATATGGTCTTCAATTTTTAATTTCGAATGTTTGAATTTTCTAGAATTTATTTGATTGTTATATTCACATGTTATCTTCTTGTGCATACACAATTTTCATATATATATATATATATATTTATATATATATACATATACATATATTTTCTTTACTTCCTTACATGTATATTTTTCCTTGTATGTATATTCATACATATTTTTCTTCATGGCCATGTGTTATTTTTTTGTTGCCTTAAAACAAAAACATGATAGCGGCGGGGATCGAACTCTGCACCTCTTATATGCAAATCACATGTTCTAACCAACTGGGCTACTAAGGATATTGTTAAAAGTCCTAGAACAATGGTAATTATTGTTCACTTCTCATTATTCTCTTTTTCATGTTTGTTACAATATTACAGTTAATCCATTGCATGAATCTTTTCTTTTTGTTTCTCTTTTATTATTAATGCATAATCAGCGCATTCAACATGTTTACACTGCATGCAACCAATCCTTTCTTTCTTTTAATGCATACATTACATTTTTTCACATTAATATATTCTTCTTTTTAATACATATATTAATGCATATATATACACACACACACATATGAATTATTACATATGCATTATTTAATTATTTTAATTGTTACAAAATGCGAGGTGTTACAATGAATGAAAGAATTGAAGGTAATAGGTAAGCTTGTCCTAGAGACAAGTGGAAATTCAACAAACTCACAAAGAAGAATAGGCACCCACTTCCGAGGATAGACGACTTGTTTGACCAACTTTTTGAGGCCTTGGTATTTTCTTAGTTAGACTTGGCCATGGGGTTTCATCAGTTGAGGGTTGTTGAGGACAGTATAGATAAGACCGCTTTTAGGACTCCGGATGGTTTCTTTGAATGGCTAGTTATGCCTTTTGGGCTGACGAATGCATCCGCCTATTTTGTTGATCTGATGAGTAGGGTGTTTCGGGAGTTTCTAAATAAATTTGTTGTAGTCTTTGTTGATGATATTATGATCTTCTCTAAGAGCGAAAAAGAGCATGCCCAACATTTGGGAGAAGTTTTGAAAACTCTCCGTGACCATCATCTTAAGGCAAAGTTCTCCAAGTGCCATTTTTGGACAAAGGAGGTGAGATTCTTAAAGCATGTAATCTCCACAGAAAGGATAGCTGTGGATCCCACAAAAGTAGTTGTGGTGCAAGATTGGTAGATTCCTAAAAATGCAACAGAGGTAAGAAGCTTTCTGAGGTTGGTAGGTTATTATAGGAAGTTCATTAAGGACTTCGCAAAGATATCAGCCCCACTCACCAGGCTGAAAAAGAAGAACTTGGCATTTTCCTGGGATATAGATTGTGAAGTTGCTTTCCAATGTTTGAAGAGGGCTCTTATAACAGCCTCAGTATTGATTTTGCCCAATGGGAACAAAGCATTTACAGTTTACACTGATGCATGTGGTACAGGGCTTGGTGCGGTTCTGATGCAAGAAGGGAAAGTAGTGTGTTATGGGGGTAGATAGTTGAGAGTTCATGAGAAGAACTACCCCCACCTATGATCTAGAGCTAGCTGCCATACTATTTGCGCTAAAGACGTGGCATCATTATTTACTTGGAGTGAAGTTTGAGTTGTACACCGATCAAAATCCCCTCAAGTATATGTTCTCACAGAAGGATCTTAATTTAAGGCAACAGAGGTGGATGGAGTTCATAGCTTCTTATGATTTTGAGATTGCTTATACCCTTGGCAAGGGTAATGTGGTGGCAGGCGCACTAAGTAGGCAGAGGATGGCCTTAAGTCCTCTGTTTGTGGAGAGGAAAAGCTTGGAGTTCATATCAACCTTTGATTTTAAACCCTCCATCGAGATTTTGCCAGTCTTGTTTGCATCATTGGAAATACGACCAACTCTTATGGACCAGATAGGAGCTTCGCAACAAGGTGACCCACAGATTTTAGACATCATGGATAAGCTCTGAAAAGGGGAGACTTCTAGTCACTTCAGTTGATATACCATAGATGAAAAGTGGGTTGCGACGAGATGGAAGGCTTTTTGTTTCTCAAGCTGGAAGCTTGATAAAGGCAGACCTAGAAGAAGCCCACCATTCTAAGATGACTATTCATCTAGGCTGTGATAAAATGTACAGAGACATGAAAAGGGTTTTCTTTTGGGCTGGGATGAAGAAAGATGTAGCAAAATTTGTTTCTCAATGTTTAGTTTGCCAGCAAGTTAAAGCTGAGTGAAAGAAGCCCGGTGGTTTACTTCATCCTTTGGAGGTTGCTCAGTGGAATTGGGAGAGCATCTCTATGGATTTCATAGATGGTTTGCCTAGATCGAAGAAAGGCAACACCAGTACCTGGCTTGTGGTAGATAGACTCACTAAGAGCGCTCACTTTATTCCAGTAAAGAGTAAGAGGACGACATCATGGTTGGCATCAATCTATGTCTGAGAGATGGTTCGTCTTCATGGGGCACCATCCAGCATCGTGAGTGATCGTAACCCCATCTTTACCAGTGAATTTTAGAGGAGCTTGCAAGAAGCATTTGGTACACAGTTGTGTTTGAGCACTGCTTATCATCCTCAGACCGATGGGTAGACGGAGAGGGTGAACAAAATTCTTGAAGATCTTTTAAGGCTGTGTATCCTTGACTTCGGAGGGACTTGGGAAGAGCACCTTCCTTTAGTAGAGCTTGCCTATAACAACAGCTATCGAGCTAGCATCGTCGTGGCACCCTTTGAAGCATTGTATGGACTATCTTGTAGGTCACCAACTTGTTAGTGGGAATCTATAGAAAGATTACTACTTGGACCAGATATGGTTAGAGAAATGTCCGAGAAGATTGACCTTATTCAACGGCGGATGAAGACAGCTCAAGATGGTCAAAAATCCTATGCAGACAAGAGAAGGACTGACCTCAAATTTTAAGTGGGAGATTTAGTTTTTACCAAAGTGTCACCTCTGAGGAATGTGGTTCGCTTTGGATCGGTAGGGAAGTTGGCACCTAGGTTTGTGGGACCATTTCCCGTAACCGAGAGGATTGGCCAAATGGCCTATAGGGTAAAACTTCCAGAAAATCTATCCGGTGTTCATGATTTTTCCACGTTTCTCATCTGCGGAAGTGTTAATATGAAACCGCAGAAGTGGCTAAGCCAAGCATATTGGAAGAAGTGGAAGTAGAGCGGGAGGCGACAGTCAGACGAGTCGCTACATGTATTCTTAAGAAGTTATGCAATAAAGAGATCAAGCTGATAAAGATTCAATGGGGAGATAACCCAGAGGATGCGACTTGGGAGACCGAATACAAGATTCAAGCTTCGTACCCTTTTCTTTTCGAGGGTATGTTCTTAACTCCTTTTCAAAAAATTTATCTGTGCTTGTTTCTATCATCCGAATTTATCCTATGTGTAGTATTTCGACCTTTAGATTGGAATCCTATGGATGTAAACATGTGTTTGAGACATGTTATGCTTGATGGATGCAAGTGTTTGCTAGTGGCTACCTGTGGATGCATATACACACATTAGGCACTAGATCGGCTCAGTCACTCTCATACCGCATATGGATGTGTGTTCATCTTCTTCTGTTTTATGGATGGAAATGGATGTATTAGCATATGGATGTTGCATTTGGACGAATGAGTGTGCACACATATAACTCACATGTTATAATAGGATTACTCGCATACATGTTGGATACATGGCACTAACATACATTGTATTAAGGAGGCCAACTGAATCAGTATACCGCCTGGTCTTCGCATTAGTATTGGGACATATACACACACCTTTGCATAAATTCACATAAGCATTAGAAATCTTTAAGGACATTGGATGCCAGTGACTGATGTATGAGTAGATGGATAACAAATGGTAGGATATACATTCTTCTCAACTTGGAGATTTCGGGGACGTAATCCTATAAGTAGGGGAAATGTAACACCGCGTAATTTTGTTAACATTAAAGAGGATAAATTAAATGATAATTAATTTAACATTCAGAATTAAGGGAAATGGACTGCGCCATTGTTTCTGTCTCGATATTCTGATCAAGATAGATATTTGGTTTGCGTAAAACGGACACCATATGAAGAAGTTATGAGGGGTTTAAGTTTGTATACGCGCAGAAGAATTATGTATATACATATGAGTCAGAACCTTATCCAGATTTGTTCAAAAATCAAAATTGCATGTGGTGGCAAATTTCCCACTCTAGGGGGTCGACCCCCTTAGAGGGGTGTCGACACCCATAGGGCTGACGTGGTAGTCGGTTTCAGAGGTGCTGGTAGTTATAAGTATGTGTCCATTTCTCCTGTTTTCTTCATTGGAAATGATGGATGCCAAATACTGTCGGTGTTTGAACTGAGACGGATCCTATCTTCTACAACTATCAACTTTGCAAATCAATTAGAGATTCAAGCATGGATCTACAACTCAACAAGCATCTTTTCTAGTTCTATCTTCTTAGCCAAACACTGTGAGTTCTAGGTCACTTTTAGATTTAAATGATTAAAAGTAAAATGTGATGGTACTGTGATTTGGATCTGTTTTGAATCATGAATTTATGTTATTATTGGATGTCAAACTTTATTATGCTAGTTATATTTTTATAGATCTAATTCACCTGTGATTAGTTTGTCATGTCACCTTTGTGGATCTGAACCTTTGTCAAGTTTGTGGTTAATTTGGGGTTACCATTATATGGACAATTGAACCTTTGTTTAGATCTAGATCATCATATTGTGATTAATTGTGATCTGTTATTATTGGACATATGAATTCTTATTTAGATCTGTTCATCCTAAGTATATTGGATCTAGTTTTATCATTACCTTCTTTATTAGATCTGTTTTTATGTCCACCTTATTATGCCTATTGCTTGTCTATGCCAGTATATATGTTTATGTCACTTTTATAATGATCACTATTGTCATTTTCCCCATCTTCTTTCCCTTTTATTGTTGATACTTTCTAGCTTAGATGCCGCCAAATATATGTGAATGCGTTAGTTAGGGAATGTGGAAGAAGGTTAGAATTGGCATAATTTAAATAATGTGTATATGAATTGGACATATAATTCAAAATGGGGAAGCGGGGACATAATCACCTATAAAGACATAGGTAAGAATTGTATAAGAATGAAATGTCTAATAATTACAATTAGAAATTGTAATTGCACTTATGACACGAGGTTAGGTTGCATTAGTGGTGGAAGTCTGCCGGACCCAACTGGCATATCCAGCAACCACTAATGTTGAACCTAATGTGAGAGGTCTAAGTGCGCAAATACGAATCGGGCTAAGACACGAGGTTAGGCCTAACTTGTGGAATAAGACTACCAGGACCAGACTGACATATTCAGCATCTATAAGTTGTAGGCCTAATGTGGGAGGTTTAGCCCATTATAAACCATAAATGGACATGGTAATAAATTGGACTACTTAACCTAATCTAATCCATAAGGGACTGTATGAATATGAACTAAGGTTAGGGTTAAGTAAAATTAGTTGGACAGTGGATGGGTTAGGAAAATTTGAGGGGGTGGATAATATTTACGTATATGCCCACAAACTTAACCTAATAAGGTTGTGTAATTAAAGACACCCAGTGGTATACATAACCGGTGGAAATAATAAAGTTATGTAATTATAGACACCTTTTAGGGTAAGTATAGCTTGTAGAAATGATAGGGTTATGTAATTAAAGACACCTAGTGGTATACATTGCCAAAGAAAACCTAGTGGGGGATACCGGAAAAGGGAAGAGCTTGTATCATATTGTGTGGGACGTGTTTCATCCAGTAACCCGAAGTGGGTATCAAAACATGTACTTTGTACTAGGTCGGAGTAGGGGCACGCTGATTGGACTGATTGTAAGAGATCCAAACATGGAGGACGGTGTGGGCGGTGCAAACCGACCGGGCCGTGTGCGTGCATGAGCCAGACAGAGGGGGATAAGACGACCGTGACACCTATAGATATGGGGTTGTTCATATCAGCGAGGGGTTGCCACTTTAGGACGTGATACATCCTACGGTGGGGCCAACATAGAGTATCTACGCGGATTAGGGAGCCGATCGACTAGGGTATTAGTTAGGGTACACTTGGAAGTATGCCTAAGTCTACCACCTTATAGTGGAAGGGATCGTCTCATTCTGGATATACTAGTAATAGTGCAGAGTAGTCATTAGGAACGTATACACCTTATCCTGTCTACCTTTTCGCACCTGCCTTTTATGTAGTTATCTCTCTCTTATCCACTTTATATGCCTGTCATGCTACTTTTATTTATTTACTTGCTAAAAGTAACCAGACTTGCCAGACTTTATGTCTGACCATCTTTGTTTCTCCTTCTTTCTTCCGTTTCGCCCCTCCTCCCCCCTCCCCCCCGGTTCTTAGGGCCGGAACTCTCAGGTTTGACCGTGATTCTGGTGACTTTTGCTGGAGCTGCTGATATGTATGGCTCAAGCTCCTATCCTAGTTGCTATGGCTATATTTCGTTTTTGGGGAATTTTATTTCTTTTATGTACTCTGATATTTTTGAAGTATAAGACAGTAGCTTTTATGTTTTAATGGGCTTTTGTATTTCAGACATGTGATGTTTTTGGAGCATGGTCTATTATAATAAATAAAAATTTTATTTTGTTGTTATTATGTATGTCTGTCCTGTAATATTTCTGTTCTGTTTACTATAACTCTTCACGAAATTTAATGCATTCCCTTTGTGAGTGACATTAACGGACGTGGGGTGCCATAACAAGCACTTAGAATGTCATCCCTGATATAACCCTGTTTCACTTAAAAATGCACAGTTGATACACTCGAAAGAGGGTAACTTTTGCATTCAAGAGGAAGCATCGGTATTCCAGGAGACAACTAAAGCTCAATTAGTAAAAAGGGTATCGTTTTCAAACTCAATATAGCTTATGCCAACCTTCTTTTGAAAGGAGTTCTCTAAATTGATCATCTTCTAATTTCGTTATGTATATTCTACCAGTTCTCAATTTAGTGATGATTATTTTTATCATTAACACTAACTATAACTTGTAATCTACAATATAAATAAATATTGTTTACTCTAAGTTGATGCAGGCTTGATTGCCGAACCACCATAAAATTTTATGTGTCTCCATATTTTCTATATTATGTGATTGTGAATTGTTGGGATATTTCATGAATTTTGGCATTGGTCGTATAAGAAACGATTTCTATGTCAACATTTGACGTGCTGGAAGGGGGCATGCTATTGAAGTTTTGCTAAATTTGGATTGATGTAACACAAAGATTTCAAATATGGTGAAAAAGGAAGAAGGATGGAGCTTTCTCCCATGTTGAGGATTCAAGAGATGTAGACACTAGAAACAAAGGAAGTTAAGAGTCTTCCTCTTATGGCGATCCTTCTGTTTATCTTATCTTAGAAGAGATTAATGGAGTCTTGAATTATCTAAAAACGTGAATGGAATGACAAGACGAACTTCTTCGGAAGCAAGAGGATATGATGAACAAGTTTCTCGCGAGAGTTGAAGGATTTGGAAGGCCAAGTTGCCAAAACACAATTAATAGGTTGGGCCCAATAACGCAAAAATGGCTCCAGCTGGTGATATGCCACAGGTTGGTTTGGCAGCAACTCCAGTTCGGCCAACCTCAAATACTGAGCCGGATAAGGCATGGGGCATACATCCTGGAGATGGTGGTTTACATCGCGATACTTCAACTCGTGATGTCATGGATGGTGATACTGGGAACTTTGTTCAAGATCGGCCACCTAAAGCTCTAAACAACAATGGTGCAGTTGCACTAGAGTTTCGATTCGACTATACCGAACAAGCCAAGTTCGACATTGTCAAACCGGATGCTGAGGGCAAGGTCGAACCAAATGAGGAAGCCATGAATAGGCGTCGAAATGCAACAGGAGTACATGCTTAGGGAAACAACATTGAAATGGGAGATTGGCAGCAATTGCTTAGAGATGGGAATTAGATCGCGGATGTGATTCAACATTTCATTAGAGCAAGGTCACCTTATGCAGACGTGGATAGCTTAATATGCAACCATTTCACAGGGGTATAAGGAATTCCCGTAACCCGCCAGATTTTAAATTGCCTGTCTTGGAGGCGTATGATTGTAGGAAATAGCCTATCGTGCACTTGATGCACTATATGTGCCATATGCAAGTACTATCGGTGCCAGAGAACATCATACCCAAATGCTTCCTTCTTTTACCTTTTTATGTTGTAGCTATGTGGTTTAGTTTTATGGAGATTGAATTGATCAGGTGTTAAATACATTGGTCGTGATTTATTGAGCAATTTATGCACCACTTCGCAAGGCCCAAAATCATGATGTCTATTACAACAATCGGGTAGAGATGTGGATAAACTCAATGCTCTTCCTTAAAAAGATTTAATGTGATGGTTGCACAGGTGGATCGTTCAGAACTGTCCGTGTTGATGGCAGCTATATCGGTCATCTTGTGTAAGTCGGATTTCAAGATTTTCTTGCAACGAGATCTGTCAAAGGGCCTCAATGAATTTTATTTTGAAGCAAATAGGTTTTTGCATAAAGAAGATGATACAATCAAGAAGGAAGTTCATGAAGTTAGCATGACTAAAGAGGTAGGACCATCAGAATCTAGAAAAGATAGGATAAGGGCAAGGGAAAATCCCTGGAAATGAATGATTAGAAGTTCTGGATTCGGTGTGAGCTTAAGCGCAAGTACACCGAGCTCAATTCCATGTTAGTGGATTTCTACAAGGATTTGCGTGTGGTTAAAAACCTCCTATGAGGGAGCCAATGCAGAAAGAACGAGAGTCTAGAAAGCACTGCCTATTCCATGAGGTGGATGGTCATGCTACAAATGACTGCAGACATCTGCGTGACATAAGTAAAGAGCGTGTTATGCATGCAAAGCTGGCATTGTATATTAAGGTTGCATCCTCGGTCGGGTACAACCTCTTACTACCCCTAGGAGAGGGAACCAACCAGGATTAAGCTCGTGTGGATTGGTCATCAATTTACCTTAGATCTTCAGTATATTTTCTTTAAGATGGTTACATCTGCCTACCCATGTGCGAGAACCGTAGAGATCCCTAATCATGCTCTTTGCATGGTAGTAAACCAACTTCCTTCTTTGTAAGAAAAAATGACTGACACGCTTTACGTTTAGCGATAAACCATTGTATTATATTCAATTTTGTAACGGTTATGAATGTTAATAAAATGGATTTGCACACATGGATTATGTTTGAGGGACTCAGTTATATTGCCAGATTTTGGCAATATTGCTTGGTCATAGTCCTAGTATAGAGTATACTCAATTTGGATTTCCAGGCATGGATTGTACCTAAAGGGATGAACCATTTCGTTTGGACATGGAAGAATGGTTTGGTCATGGATTTCATGACATGGATTATGTCTAAATAGTTGATTGTCTTGTCAGGTATTGGCAAAATAGTGTAATCTTAATTTGATTATGGACTATGGTCAAATTGAACTTCCAAATATGGACTATACCTGAAGGGTTAAACCTTTTCGTTAGTACTTGATAGAATGGGTTGGTAATGGATCTCCAGACATGGGCTATGCTTGAAGGGTTCATTATCTTGTCAGGACTTGGCAAAAAAGTTTGCTTTTTTTATTTGCAAGTATGGATTATACTCGCATTGGATAAGCCCAATGAGTCCATGGTTTTCTTAGGTTTAAATTTTTATTATAATATGATTTAGAATGATTGTGGGATTTTGGATTTATAATTATTTATTAATATGATTCAGAGTTATCGTGGCCTTCTGTTAATACGATCCGGAGCGATCCTGTTTTTCTATTAATGTGGTTCAGTGCGACAATGCATTTCTAGTTTTATATTAATATGGTCTGGTGCAACCATGGATTTCTGGTTTTCTATTTATTATGATCCAGCGAGAACATGGATTTCTGGTCTTCGAATATTGGATTTCTATTTGGAATTTCTTTGGATTACTAAGGGCTTTTGGATTTTTCGAAATACATCTTCCACAGCGGGACATGTTTCAAAGGGCAAGTATTGACCCGCCTTTTCCCAAGGAAACCACATATAGGATTTACAACAATTAAAGTGTTCAGGACTTGGACATAGGCTCAGGAGAATCCGAATATACATAATGGAATTGATGAAATGGTCAAAGATGTTAGTGTCGAACACTTGGATTTTGGCTCAGTGAAACTCAGTTTGACCTACATCCGCAAAGTCCTATTTCGAGTCGATATACTCTGGGTTGACAAGGCTTGGCTCGAACTTCACTTTGGATCAGTGTTACTCGGCCTGGCATGCCAAGTCACCATTTCATAACTATGTGACATCCAGATCGATCAAGCCTGGTTCGACTATGTCGAACTGGAGTGTGCCAACCCGAGCTAAGATATTTTATGAATTGTTATTCTTATGCTTAAAGCGAGGTCAATCCACTACCCTACAACATCAGTTTGGGCACCATGTATCCTAGTCGAACTGGGATGACTACCTATAAATACACGATTTTTGGCCAAAGTGGGGAATCGAACTCCTTTTGAGTGCAAGGATATTTCCATTCGTGAAATCATCACTACTTTCTCTTCTTTTCCTTTATAAAACTGATTGTAACTTGTTATCTATTATATAAATAAAGATTGATTATGCTAAGTCGATGTAAGACTAATTGCCAAAACACTATAAAATTTTGTGTACCTCCTTATTTTCTATATATTATGATTGTGAAGTGTTGGCTCATGGTGAATTTGGGTGTTGATTGTAGAAAAACCAATTTCTACATCAATAGATATGAATAAAAGTGAACCTTCTACTTGTATTGTTGACTTTTCTAACATATGACATTCGAGATTAGGGCATGTAAACTTTGACACATTAGGAAATTTGATTAATCTAGATTTTATATCAAATGCAATAGATTCGAATTATAAACGTCAAGTTTGTGCCAAAGAAAAATTGTCAAGAATCTCTATTCATAATGTCAAACAAGAAACTGAACCTCTAGACCGAGTACATTTTGTTGTAAGTGATTTGAAAATGTGTCGAACTAGAGGTGGAAAAGGTATTTTATTACCTTCATTGATGATTATACCAGGTATTGTTACATGTATCACCTTAGAAGTAAGGATGAAGCATTTGACACATTTAAACAGCATAAAGCTGAAGCTGAGAATCAATTTAACAAGAAAATAAAATATTTAAGACGTGGTAGAGTGGAAATAAGAGTCTCCATTTATGGAATTTTGTGTTGAGTGTGGCATTATACACTAAGCTGCAGCCCTGTATTCAGCTCAATCCAACGTTATAGCAACAAAAAAATAGAACTCTTAAAGAAATAATGAATGCCTTACTAATTATTTCTGGCTTACTAGATAACTTCTGGGAACAAACTATTCATTTGACTACTTAAATAAATTACTTTGAAAGAAAACATCTAAATCTCCCTACGAACTTTGGAAAAATAGAGTACCATCCTACAAATACTTAAAAATGTGGGGGTTTCTTGCTAAAGTTGAGATATCTAAACCGAAGAAGGTCAAAATAAGAACAAAAACTATTGATTGTGTATTCATTAGATATGCACAAAAAAGTGCCGCTTACTGATTTTTGTTACACAAATCTGAAGTGGACGATATTCATGAAAATACCATCGTTGTATCGAGAAATGCTAGGCTTTTCGAACATGTGTGCCCTATAAAAAAGGATACTGAATATACTCAAAAGAGACCAAGGAAACCTGCTCTTGATGATACTTATCAAAATAAAGATAATCTTCAACAAATCAGCATTGATAAACAAATGGAGGAAACATGAAAAAGCAAAAGGTCTAACACTTATAGAACATTTGGACCAGATTTATGTACATTTATATTAGAAGATGATCCATTAAGATACAAAAAAGGTATGTCCTCCATAGAAGGAGGCTATTAATAGTAAAATCGAAATCATTGTGGCTAACCACACATGGCAATTGTCGATTCAACTCAAGGCTACAAAACATTAGGCAATAAATAAATATTTAAAAAGAAACTGAAACTCGGTGATTCAACAGAAAAATATAAAGCTCGTTTTGTAGTCCAGGGATTCGAACAAAAGGAAGACCTGGACTATTTTTACATATTCACCAGTGACTAGAATAACATCAATTAAGATGCTTATTACAATTGCATCCATTCTTGATTTAGAAGTACATCAAACGGATGATAAAACTGCATTTTTAATGGTGAACTAGAAAAGGAATATATATGAAGCGATCTAAAGGATTTCTAGGCTCAGGAAATAAGAATTAAGTATGCTAATTAGTAAAATCGCTTTAAGGCCTTAAACAAGCTCTGGCATCAGAAATTTGATGAAACAATGTTATTTTCTGGATTCACAATAAATGTGTTTATATAAAACACACTCATATTGCTTATGTCTTTATCTATCTTTATGTTGATGATTTATTAATCCTAGGTAATAATAAGGCCATAACTGAATCAAAAAAAGAATATGTTATGCTCAAGATTCGATATGGAAGAACTAGGACCGTTTAATGTGATCTAATGTTTCAAAATTTTGAAGATATCACAAGGATATGCATTATCTCAATCATATTACATTGTCAAGATATTTGAAAGATTCAAACAACATAATATAACTATTGCAAAATCGCTAGTGGAAATGAACCAAAATTGGGTTAAAAATAATGGTGATGGGATTTACCAGCTTGAGTACTCTCGCAGACTTCGAAGTATTATGTATGTAATGAATTGCACAAACCAGATATCGCGTATGCCATAAGTAAGTTGAGTAGGTTCGGTAAAAATTGCTAGAAAGCAATAATCAGATACCATGATGCAAATTGGATAACTAGATAAAATGACAGAAAGTCTACTAGTGGATATGTATTCACATTAGAAATGGAGAAGTTTCATGGAAATCATCCAAACAAACTTGCATAGCTAGATCGAGGATGGATCAGAATTTATCACACTAGATAAAGCTGTAGAAGAAGCGGAATGGCTTCAAGTTTTTGGAAGACAATCCAAATTGGAGCAAGCGTGCGCCTCTAGTATGTATAGATTGTAATAGTCAATCAACTAATGTAAGAGCCAATAGTACAATATACAATGGAATATCTAGGTAAATTCATCATAGACATAAAACATATGACAACTTCTCTCTAAAGGAGTTATCATTATAGACTATATGAGGTCAAAAGATAACATAGCAAATTCACTAACCATAGGCTTGCCAAGATTGAAAGTTAAAACTTTATTGATTGGAATAGGGTTAAGGACTATAAACTAAAAAGTTTTTCTAAAATGGAAACACAACTTAGTTGACTAGAGATCCCTAGATATAGGTTCAAAGGGGCAACTAAGCCTAAGATAAACTTAAATAGCATTGGTTCAAACCATTCCTATGATAAGTAAGTACATTATTTGCAAGAATAGGATAAGTGTTAATGCTTTTAATGATATATGTACTTTGTAATAGTAAGAAACCAAGTAAGGAATTATGAATACCCTTTACAGAATCACCTATGTAATTGTAAAGGCGCCACTTTGAGGAGAATTATAAGTCAAATACTCTAAAGCACTTGTAGCTTAGGCAGGTGCTCGTGGCAAAAACTAACATATACAAAGAATAAAGGAATATAAGAAACATTTATCATATGCTACCTATTTTAGAATTAAACAAAAGGCTCACGTTCAAGGACATCCTAAGTCCACAGATTTCCCATAATTCAAAAAGGTAATCACTAGGGAAGTTCAAGGCCTATATGCACTTTAACCAATAAGATAAATGTTTTATGAAATTAAGAACAATTGATCAACTAATCATTCATGCGAGGGATTGCTAGGAAATGAAGGAAGTAGTTTTGCATCAAGATGAGAGAGAGAGAGAGAGGCGTCAAATGCCTTGGAAGATGAATAATCCCATATACTGGAATATAATAGAAAGTTTATATTTATATATTACCGTTGACACCAAAAAGTGGCACAACACCAAATAGAGATTGTGTAGAGAATAAAATGAAGAAATATAAAAGCAAACGAGATAAAATTCAATCACACGCAAATTTATAGTGGTTCAGCGTTAATGAGCCTACGTGCACTTTATAATCTCTTGGTTACATATAAACTTTGAGTACAAATGGTGGTTTACTGGCTAAACCTGAGTACAATGCAATAATATTGAATAAAATGACAAGAGATTGGTAAAAAGTCATTTTTTTATGGCCCTGGAGGGCTATTTATAGATGATATAGTCCTTCGGTCTACTAGAACATGTGGCGCTTTACTCGGAAGTGTAGAAAATGTGTAGGAAGTCTTCAGAGCTTGGGAGAAGACTAGGCTAGGCCCAGTATGGACACGTGGAGGCTATTCAAGCATTGTAGAAGTGATGGAAGCTGTTTAATCAAAGTTGGAATGAGTCTTTAGGGTGATATTCATAAGCTAGAGTGGGCCAGGTCGACCTAATCAAGCCCTGAATGATTCGACATAAGGCTTAGGGTTCTAAAGCTGAGCTTCTCTTATGTTTTGGATTCGGGTCTATATGCTTGTTTAGTCAACTCGATATAGACCCGAGGCTTTCATCTTGCCGATATTTGCATTCATTAAGAATTGCTATCTTGGATGATCCGAGACCTTATTCAAGCCGAGTTGGTGATGCCCATACTAACACTTAGTCATTGAGTGGTAGGACCCATGTTGAGCTGAACTTCCACCGATACGAGACTTAATTCAACTCTGAATGGCCTGGGTTTGATTATAGCGTGTCTAAAGCATTGATAGCCTTTCCAAAAGGCAGGTCAACACTTTGCCCCCTAACGTACATCTCGTCGAAGAAGGGATGTTCTTTGAATCAGTTGGGCTGTTATTTCATGGAATATTCTTTAGTCGGGTCTACGTTCTCTACCCGGGCTATTTTTGTCTTGGGACTATCATTTCAGACAGAGCACAAAGAGTCTCTCTTTGTCTCACTATATAAAGTTGGTCACACTTTATTATTTTTATGTTGCTTTTTATTCAACTCGGGCCGACCTTATCCCCAAATCGCAAAAACCAATCAAAACCCTAATTCACTTGCAGTTCCAACCTTTAAAGCATTAAATTTGATTCAATATAGGTCGGTTTCTGCACTTCTTAGCTATTTTATCCATAATTATCAATCAAAATTATTCTTAATACCATATTTTTGAATTCAACATTGTCGGTGTTGTCTCTGAGATACCATCGGAGAAGGCAGCGTCATCGCTTCGGTCTGGAGTTTGAGGCGGTGACGCAAGATTTTCCAAAGTGTTAAAGAAGGCGACTCGAGTGGGCAGGTAATAGGTTTGGTGTTTTTGATTTTGAGAAGAAGAAGGGTGCATCTCAATGACTCTAAAATACTTAAGAGAGGTCCACAGGGTCAGTGGAAAGCAGGTTGCAAAGTAGATGGCATGAGAATGACTTCAGTTTGGTGATGTCGAGGCAACGAAGTAGTGGGATGGAGTTTAACGCAAATGGGAGAAGGCAACTTTAGGCTTTTTGTCGAGAAAAGGACATGGTGCCAGGATCGAATATAAAGAGATTCAACCCAAAGGTTGTTGAAGTGGGCATCTGGAATGGGATGGTAATTTGGAGAAGAGAATCGGGTCGAATGGGAGATGCTCGAACCAAGGATTGTCGACCCGAGGTTGTCGATTTGACATCTTCGACCCGGGCACATCGACCCGATAGGTATTTAGTTGATCTAAGACCATATCTCGTACACTGTAATAAGAACAAATGAATTGAATTCAAATGCATATCTCAACAACTAGGATAAGGCCTGAAGGACTAAGCATATGAACTTAACCGTTTATATTCTGAACTGTCTGGACTTATGCATATTATTGTCTTTAATGCTTCCGTCCATGCTGCTATTTTAGCACATTTCCACTGCACATACTTGCACTAGTACACATACGAGGTAGGGGTGGATTCGGTTTATTATTCAAATTAATAATATTTCTTGGATAGCGTAGCTAAAATGTCTGCATAATATCAGAATTGCTACTCCAAAGGCAGAAAAGAACAAAGCGGTCCAAAAGGACCCAAAGCAACAGTCTGGCTCTGAAATCAAATCAAAAATGATGACAAGGACTACGTCACTAGCCAGCATGATGTAGAGGCTAGATATTCTGAAGGAGAGGGGAAGGAAAAGAAAGAAGGGGAAGGAGTTGAACTTGGTGTTGCAATTAGAGATGTACCCTTAGAGAATTCTACTCCTGGTTCTCTCCTATGAACAAGGCAAAACTAAAAAGGTTGAAAGCGAAGAACAAAATCCCTTATGAATACATTTGGATTCCCAAAGAGAGAGAGATTCCTCACAATCCCCCCGAGTGTTTCATGGCGATAAGTCGAAAATTTGTACATTAAGAATTATTCCTCCTTTCTACCTTTTCATAGTTGACTTTCTAAGATGCATAAAATTGGCGCCGATGCAACTTCGTCCCATTGCATGTGCCAAATTGATGTCACTCTATGTCTATGTATATGGAGCACCTACATCGAGCCCCAACTTTCGAGGAGAGATTTCTTTTTCAACTTTAAGTACAAGGAGGTCCCAACTCCTTCATTTCTCCTTTCCAAGTCCGCCCGCAAAAAAACATCATTGAAGAGGTGCCTATTAAGCTAGGAGACATCAAGCCTTAATGATTTTATGCTCCTTAACAACCAGGATGCGCCCGAAGAAGGCTTAAATTTAGTTGGCATTGAATCCCAGTTCGTTGTCATATTGACTTCATAAAAAGTTCTCTGACATTTGTTAATTTTCATAGGTTGTACTCCGTCCAAACCCATTAGTCAAGTGTACCATGAACATTTAGGGTACACTATCAAGCCTTTCAAAGATGGATATATGTTAAGAGATGCCTTACAGATGCACTTCTACATCATTTTCATCTTCTCAATGTGAATCAGCCTTTGGGAGATTGTAGAGGTTAAGTCCCACCAGTTTCCATACCGCCAATGATCATGCCCACAGTAGGGGAGCCTTCGGCTATAGCTACCACACCCAAATGGAAAATAAAAAAGTCTGCAAGGAAGAGATTTAGCCTAGGTGGCCCCCGTCAGAGGCCTAAGGAGAAGAAGGAGGAAGGATCCTCAGAAAAGGCAATTAAGGAAGAAGCCTACAGATCACCTCCACCGAAGAAAATAGATTCCGGGGAATCCCCTACTGGGAAGGAAATAGATGTAGAGAAAACTACTCCCGTGCATATCCCATCGCCCCAGGGTTGATCGCTTCATTCTCTTATGCGAGAAGGAGAATCAATCTCCTCAATGAATCTTTACAAAGGCTTGGATAATAAGGATATTTCTTTTGAGCAATATTTTTTCCTAGACTTAGCCTCCAGGACTTTTCCCCTATGTTCAAGGGTGAAAGTATTTTGAATTCCATAGGAAAGATTATGACTTCAAGTCCGGTGACAGTGACGGGTCAATCGTGCGATACATTAGGATACACATGACACTTGCACTACACACAACACTTGTGCTTCATGCAATTTCTTAGTTTTGACACTTATTTTCCTTGGATTGCAGGTACGATGCTCTGTCCGTCTTACGAGTTTCAAAAATTCTAGAGTAGCTAATCCAAGTGAGGAGGGTCACGCCACTGTCCATCATTTCCATAACAGGAATATAGAGAGAACCGAGACTGGGACTGGTAGGAGAAAGATAAGGAAAATAGGCATTACTACACGGACAAGTTCTTTCCTTAGTCTCTCTTATGCTTCCTGGTCCGATGGGACGCCGACAAGTCCAAGAGCCATCAAAACCCTCATGGGAGCATTCAGTCGTTAACTAAGGCCTCGATTCATCCGAAAGAAACTCATTACAAAGAGTCTCAATTCCTTCAAAAGTCTCAAGACATCTCAGTATCTGATCCGGTCAGGCTAGAACCTTCGACCGTAGAGCAGAAGAATACCTTGAAGCAACAATTCCCTCATTATTACCTTAAACATATGCACTTTGTCCCCGCTCTTCAAACAGTCCCTGAAGATTAGTTCGATATTGTGAAATAGGAGATAGATTTCATCTCTGGGAAGTATAAAGAATCATGTAAGTACGATAGGAAGTTGTCTGAAACCACCAGATGCTTGGAACTTGACTTGACTAACTAGAAGCAGGTATGCAACTGTGAAAAATAGGCTTTGAGCTCCGTCGAAAAAGAATACCCTGATGCCTAAGTTAAACTGAAGGCGACGGAGATGGAGGCCGAGAAGTATAAGGAAATCTATGCTGATTTGGAAAATCGATTCCATAAAGAATTTGACCTCACAAACAAGGAAACAATGGCCCTCAAGGAGGAGTGCAAGAGTCTCTAGAATGAAAATACCAAATTGACGCTCATTTTCACACTCTCAAAGACGGAGAAGATTCCCTTGAGAAAGAAAACACAGACCCGAAGGAAAAACTAGCTAAGGCTGAGAAAAAGGAGAAGGAGGCTGAAGAAAATATCAATCCTATAGCACTTCGTATTTTAACAAAACTAAAAGATGATAAATTAAAGAATAATTAATTTAATATTCAGAATTAAGGGAAATGGACTATGCCAATGCATCCGTCTCGAAATTCTGGTTAAGATAGACATTTGGTTTACGTGAAATGGTCACCGTATGAAGAAGTTATGATGGTTTGATGTTTGTATACGCATAAGAGAATATATATATATATATATATATATATATATATATATATATATATATAGGGTCTTGAAATTCAAATTTTTGTTCAGAAAAATCAAAATCGCGCAGATTGGGGTAGGCGGGAAAAATCTCATTCAGGGGTGTCGACCCCTCAAGGGGGTGTCGATCCATGGGTCAACCACCTAAGGGGGTCGACCCCCCTAGGGCAGACGTGGCAGTTAGGGTTTGGGGGTTGCTGGCTATAAATGGATCCATTTCTCTTGTTTTCTGCACTAATAAATAATGGAGGACAAGATGTTGTCGGTTCCTAGACTGAATCAAAACTTTCTCTTCTTTTGCAATCAAGTTAATCAAGTTATTCAAGTGTAGATCTATGATTCAACCTCTGCTATATTCCTTCTATCTTTCTAGATCCAAACACTGTGAGTTTGAGTTACTTTTGATCTGAATAATTAAAAGTAAAACCTGATATGACATTAACTTGGGTCTATGCCTATGACCATTTGAATTAAATCGGATCTACTATAACCTATGTTTCTATGATGTCGTGACATGATTATGACTTAGATCTAAACCTTAACCTACTTATCATGTCAGATCTAATTTACTATTTAGATCACCTTATACCTATCATGTTTGTGGTTAAATTGGATTTGTTATTAGTTGGATATCTAATTTATTGTTTAGATCATATCATGCACATTCTTGTTATGTTTGTGGCTAAGTCGGATACGTTATTAGATGGTTATTTAATTCAGTATTGAGATCTTATCATGCCAGTTTATGATATCCCTATTATGTTAGAATCAACTCTATTATCACATGATCATTGGACCTATTCCTATATGCCTATTTGTCACCATGCCACTGTATACTTATGCATGTTTCTGCCATCATATGTCAATTTTGCTATTATATTCATTTCTGTCCTCTTCCCACCTTCTTTTCTCTTTTTATTTTTCTTAAAGCCCAGTTAGCTTCGAGCCTAGGCATGCCGCTGAAATATGCGAACGCGTAAAATTGGGAACGAGGGGAAAACGTTAGAGTTGGGGCATAATTGGAATTGGGGAATTCGGGAATAACTTGAACGGAATATACGAATGTAAATTTGGGACATAAATTAACTCATGATTAAAAGACCTTAATTTGGACATATTGTTCATTATGAACATAACTTGGGAAAGGGGCATGAAAATCTATAATGACATAGGTATAATTGACTAATAATGGAAATGCCTAGGATTACAATAACTAAAATTGTAATCATGCTTAGACACGAGGTTAGATTACACTTGTGGAGGAAGTCTGTCGGGAACCGCCCGACATAACCAGCAACCACAAGTGGTGAATCTAATGTGAGGGGTCTAAGTGCATAAACATGTGATGTTCTAAGACTCGAGGTTAAGCACGATTTGTGGAATAAGTCTGCCCGGACCCACCCGGCACATCCAACATCCACAAGTTGTAGGCTTAATGTGGGAGGTCTACGCATTACAACCATAAATGGATAAAAGGTAATGAATTGGAGTAAACAGGGAATGATAGTAACCTATTATAATTAATTACTTTAATAATAATGTTGTATAATTGGTAAGCTTGTCCCAGGAACAAGTGGAAATTATAACATATGTTATAATAAAAAGGAAAGGAAGCTTATTAATAAAACTTAGTTAAGAAAATTAAGTTAATAAGTAAACAACGTCAAGTTGTAGTGATATGTTTAACAAAAAACAGGTGAACTGAGATGAAGTATACTTAATTACATATTAAGTAAAACATGTTATTGTAAATATAGAATCAAACATTGAATATTAAAGAGCGATTGATTACGATCCAGGGGTGAAAGATTGTAGATCACTTTCGTTAATTACAATCTAAAGAATAACATGTGATGAGGCTTATTAATAAACTTAAATGAATGAAGTTATATGTAACACCCCACCTCCACCAGGGTGGCTCTTGCAAGCACTCTGACTTTGGAGGGGCGTTTGAATCAGGTAAACATGCATAATGATATATCAAGGCAGAACAAGAACATATGTATATATGTAAACAGAGTAAATAACATAGATAAAACAGCGGAAGATTTCAAAACAAGTCTGGTACAACATAGCTTTCCAAATAAACAAGTCTAGATAAAACAACATCAACTGAAAAACTGAAATAAATAAGTGTTATCCCCAATTAAGTGGTAACCATAGCTAGCTTCATGTCGAAACCGTACATGAGCTGAAATCCCACAAGAAAGCAATCCGAAATCCAAGCTAAGCTCCAGTATTCCCTCCCTGAGAACCTGGGGGGGGGGGGGGGAAACGGAGGAAAAGAGGCGAAAGAAAACAGGTCAGTCAAAAAGACTGAGTAAGCCCTACTACAATCAATGTAAACTGATAAAGTTAATCTGGCATGAGCAGCAGGGATGAACATAAGGATAACAATATACTAGCATGATGATTAACTAACAAGGTAGATAGAGGTGTCATCGCATAATCAGGATTAAGGTTTTGCACCACAGGTGTACTAGCAAACTAACATGACTTGAATAAACAAGTATTGATCCCTTGGCCCAAGCTTTGGCCCAATAACATGAAATGACCCTAATACAAGGTCCAACCAAACGGTCTAGTCGATCAGCTCCCTAAGCCTAACTCGTCACGTGTTGGTGTCAATACGGCCCAATCATAATTGTAGTCGAACTGTGCCGGGTCCACCCTTCGGGTGTATCAAGCCCTAGGGTGTCAACCCCTGGACACCATGAACATGAGTGCACAGTCCCGATCTACTGGTACCCGTGCATGTTTTCTCCGGCTACGGACTATGTGCACGACCAGAGTCCGCCCGGAACTACACCGGCGTACCCTCTGCCGTCGCTTTTGGTCACTTACCCCCAGTCCAGTAATCGTGCCCCCCCCCTAGCCTAGTCCCTAGGGTCATGATGATACTAACTTGGGATTACTGCTGGAGTGGGCCCCCATTGCTAGGATTTTTCTAGTGGGTTAAGTACGGTTTAACCCTCTTGCTAATCCTGGATTAACTTGGTTAAGTGTAACGATGAGTTCACGACTTAACCCCGATTAATCTACCAAGCCCAAATTGGTTAAGTATTAAGTGGACCATGACTTAACCCTAATCACGAGGCATTAATTAATTTAATGCGCCTTAACCTCTCACATTAGACCTTGTTGTGGTTACTAGTTAAGCCGGGTGGGTCCGGGTAGCTTTACACCACAACTTGGTCTAACCTCGGGTTCAAGGTACAACATGACCAACTTCTCACATTGGGTCCTATTGTTTGTAGCAACTAGTTAAGCCGGTCGGTTCCGGGCAGGTTTACGCTACAAACTCAACCCAACCTCGAGTTGGCCACACTTATCTTTTCTAAGTGTCATGTCCATCATGTTTCCAAAACATGTTACAAGTTTTCAAGCAATTGGGTAGACCTAACTTAATAGGTAAATTCCCAATGGGTAGACCTAACTTAATAGGTAAATTCCCAAGCTTATGTTTTATGTCTTTTAAGTTTACCCAACCCCAAACGCAATCTCATCGCTTACATATCGCAATAGCGCATAAAGGATAGAAAGAGGGAACTTGGCATAATCATGACATAAAGGTATTGAAGCCACAAGCTTAACATGGTGGCATATGAAATGTTCATATGTTCATACACTTGCATATTACATTTTTAGGCCTCAAAAGCATGCATAAAACCAAACTTAGCATATTGGTGATACATGGTGCTAAATGACATGTAGAGATGGCCATAAGTTCGCATTTAGCCTCACATGCAAGTTATCATAAGAGATATGATAACTTACATGTTGCTAAAATGCAACCTTTGGCATAAAGCTTAAAGCTTTATGTTCATAAACCCAAAATAAGCTTGCATAACATGATAGCATGAACAAAATGTTCAACCCAAACTTGCATAACATAACTTGGCATACTTGCATATAAACTTGCATATCACAACATGATAAACTTGCATATCACAACATGATAAACTTGCATATAAACTTGCATATCACAACATGATAAACTTGCATATAAACTTGCATATCATACATTTAACTTTAGAGTTTAAGTATGAAAGTAGAATAGGGCTTACAATGCTTAAGAAGTCACAAAAATATGACAAAGCCCTTATGAAATCAATTAAACCCAAAATGCAAGCAAAACCCTTGAGCCAAAATGATCAAGACTCTTTCTTTATGATGCAAATATATAAACTTGACTTGAATGCAAGCTAATGATGCTCATACAAGTTTGAAAACACTTGTATGCATGGAAAATCACTTAGGAATTTATTTAGGAATTTTATGAAGAGAGTGGAGGCCATGAGAGGATTGATTTTGCCATAGTTTAGTTGTATGAATGAATAATGATGATTTAGGGTAGGTTAGGGTCTTATTTATAGATTAGGCAAGTGTTTTAGGCCATAGGATTAAACCTAGATTCAATCCAAGCCATCAAAGCATGTCTTGGGGAAGAAGTCAAGTGTAGGAACCATCTAGGGCCTTTAGATTAAAGATGAACCATGAGAACCATTCAAATGCAAATTCTGCATTTGAGCGAATCGGCCCACGGGTTGACAGCCAAACACCCTGTATTAACCCCTAGTCGACCCAGCAGGCTCGGGTCGACCTCAAAAATCGGCCGGTTCGGTTATTCCCATCTCCCAATTCGCTGTTTTGAACATTTTTGCATATTTATTTATTTAATTTTCAATTATATATATATATACCAATATATATATATTTCTCTGCGCAACCCATTTCACTTAATTAAGTATACTTTAATTTGGGAATTTTTCGTGAAACTTCGCGAGGCCATATCTTGGTCATACGGACTCCGATTTTCGAAAACTCGGACTCTATTTCGCGTATTTTTCCGAGACGAACGCAATGGCATAGTCCGTTTCCCTTGATTCAGATTTTACAGTTTAATTCTGCCTCCATTTATGTTATAACATATTATTCAAAAATACGGGTTGTTACATTCTTCCCTCCTTAAAGGATTTCGTCCCCGAAATCTCCAAGTTAGGAAGAACGTATCCTACCATCCATCATCCATCTACTCAAAACATCATCCACGAGCAATCATTGTCCTTAAAAGGTTCTAAATGCTGTATGATCATATGCAAAGGTGTGTATATGTACTTATCTAATGCGAAAATCAGGAGGTTACTGATTCAGTAAACCCCCTTAATGCAAAATACGTTAGTGAAATGAGTCCATATGTATGCAAATTCCTAACATAATTTATAATCTCTACATGAGTGCACATAACATTCATCCATATGCAACATCCACGTGATAGCATAACAAGTTTTCATCCATGAATAAGCATAAACACTCATGCATATGCGGTATGAAAGTGTGTGAGCCGATCTTAGTGCCTAACGTGTATTATGCATCCACGAGTATCCCCTTGCAAACACTTGCAACCACTTGCAACCATCAAGCATAACATGTTTCAAACACATGTTTCATCCAAAGGGTTTCTACCTAAGGTTCTCATGACAAGATTAACACGATAAACTAGATAAACATGGATAGCAAAGAGAAAGATATGCTAACAAAGAAAAGAGATTGAGAGTGTACCCTCAAAAAGGAATGGATAAAGCCCACGCATCTTCTCCTCGGTTTCCCAAGTTGCGTCTTCTTCGGCTTCACCCCATTGAACCTTCACCAATTTGACCTCTCGATTCCTTAGCTTCTTGGTCTCCGTCCCCAAGATACGAATCGGAGCTCTCCTCAAGGTAGCCTCTTTCTCCACTTCTACATCTTTTAGAACACTTGGCTCAACAACCTCTGCTGATTCATGTAAACACTTCCGGAGATGCGAGACATGAAAAACATCGTGTACTCCAGCAAGCTTCTCGGGCAACTTCACTCTATAAGCCATCTGCCCGATCCTCTCTATAATAGGGAATGGTCCAACAAACCTCGGTGCCAACTTCCCAACAGCTCCAAATCGGACCACATTCCGCAAAGGAGAAACCTTCACGAAAACCATATCCCCAACATCAAACTCCAAATCCGTTCTTTGCTTATCAGCATAGGATTTCTGTCGGTCTTGGGCCGCTTTCATCCGTCTCCGAATCAACTCGATCTTCTCGGATGTATCTCTGATCATATCAGGCCCAAGTATAAGCTCATCTGTAGTCTCCCACCAACATGTAGGCGACTTGCACGGCCTCCCATATAAAGCTTCAAATGGTGCCATCCCTATGCTTGCCTGATAACTGTTATTATATGCAAACTCAACAAGAGGAAGATGGTCTTCCCAAGTACCACCAAAAATCCAGAATACAAAGCCTCAACAGATCCTCGAGTACCCTATTCACCCTTCCGGTTTGACCGTCCGTCTGTGGGTGATAAGCCGTACTTAGATTCAACCTTGTGCCCATAGCTTCTTGCAAGCCATTCCAGAATTGACTTGTAAAGATTGGGTCACGGTCACTGACTATACTAGAAGGGACTCCATGTAGTCTCACAATCTCACGAAGATATACAGACGCTAGCCAAGATGCGGTCCTCTTGCTCTTCACCGGAATGAAATGAGCACTCTTCGTAAGTCTATCCACAATAACCCAAATGCTCGTATTCCCTTTCCTTGACCTTGGTAGCCCATCGATAAAATCCATGGAAATACTCTCCCACTTCCATAGTGGAACGTCTAGAGGATGCAATAGCCCACCGGGCTTCTTCGACTCGGCCTTAACTTGCTGGCAAATGATACATCTAGAGACAAATTCTGCCACATCCTTCTTCATCCCAGGCCAAAAGAAAATGCGCTTCATATCTTTATACATCTTATCTCCGCCCGGATGTATAGTCAACTTAGAGCGATGCGCTTCCTCAAGAACTCTTCTTACTAGATCTTCTACCATTGGAACACATAACCTTCCGTCTCTCCTCAGCCAACCCTTGTCATCAATAGAATATCGAGCGAGATGACTAGACGTCTCTCCTCGAATTAGCTTATCCATAATCTCAACTATCTGAGGGTCTTCTCTCTGCGAAGCCCCAACTTGATCAAGAAGGGTAGGTCTGAGTTCCAGAGATGCTAAAGAACCGGTCATCGAATCAATCGCCAAAGAGAAATCAAAGGTTGCCACATACTCTAAATTCTTCATCTCAACGAATAGAGGACTTAGGGTCAACCTTCTTCTACTCAATGCATCTGCTACCACATTCCCCTTGCCAGGGGTATAAGCTATCTCAAAATCGTAGGACACCAAGAATTCCATCCATCTTTGTTGCCTCAGATTTAGATCCTTCTGAGAAAAGAGATACTTCAATGACTTGTGATCGGTATAAAGCTCAAATCTTTCTCCCAGAAGATAATGGCGCCAAGCCTTGAGTGCATATACTATTGCTGCCAACTCTAAGTCATGAGTGGGATAATTCTTCTCATGCACTTTGAGTTGTCTACCGCCAAAGCATATCACTCTTCCTTCTTGCATAAGAACAGCTCCTAACCCCGTGCCACATGCATCGGTGTATACGGTAAATAACTTCCCTCCATCGGGCAAAGCTAGAACAGGTGCTGATGTGAGGGCTCTCTTGAGCTTCTGAAAAGCAAGCTCGCATTATATGCTCCAAGCAAAAACTAAATTCTTCTTCGTCAATTTAGTGAGAGGAGCGGATATCTTTGCGAAGTCCTTGATGAACTTCCGATAGAAACCCGCAAGACCTAGAAAACTTCTCACTTCAGTTGCATTCCTTGGAGTCTTCCAATCCTGAACTGCCACTACCTTAGCGGGATCCACCGCTAAGCCTTGCTTAGATACTATATGCCCAAGGAATCTAACTTCCCTTCTCCAAAAGTGACACTTGGAGAACTTGGCCTTCAACTGATGCGCTCTAAGCATATCCATCACCTCCATGAGATGCCTTGCGTGCTCTTCCTCATCCTTAGAGAAGATCAGAATATCATCTACGAAGACCACGACAAACTTGTTCAAGAACTCCCTGAACACCCTACTCATCAAGTCCACGAAATATGCGGGTGCATTAGTCAAGCCGAACGGCATGACAAGCCATTCGAAGAATCCATCTGGAGTTCTGAACGCAGTCTTGTCTATACTATCTTCAGCTACCCTGAGATGATGGAACCCCGTAGCAAGATCAAGCTGAGAGAAAACAGAAGCACCGACAAGCTGGTCAAAGAGATCATCAATCCTCGGTAACGGGTGTCTGTTCTTCTTAGTCAGCTTATTCAACTCTCGATAGTCAACGCAAAGTCGGAGAGAACCATCCGCCTTGGTAGCAAATACCACAGGCGCTCCCCATTCAGATATACTTCGTCTAATGAAGTTCTTCTCAAGCAACTCTTTCACTTGCTTACTTAGCTCCCGCCTTTCACGCGGAGCCATGTGCCGAACGGGCAAAGAAACAGGCTTTGCATTATCCACCAGATAAATGCGGAAATCAATCTCTCGCTTAGGGGGCAACCCCCTAACTTCATCGAAAACATCCGGATACTCTCGAACCACTCTCACAGACTTAAGAGTTTCCATTGACGTGTCGAGTGATTCCAGATAGCACAACATGACGGGACCTCTCGGATCACAAGAAATCTCTAGGGTGTTTCCGAGGCGAGTCACGAGCCTCACAACCCTATGCTCACAATCAAGAATGGCTCCATATCTGGACAGCCAATCCATGCCCAATATCAATCCGTATCCCCTAAAACCAAGAACATAAGCACTGGACAAGAACTCTACACTCAGTATAGAGATCCTCAAATCCCCACATATCATAGACAAATGGGCGGAACCCCCAATAGGATTTGAGACACAGACGGGATCATCTACCAAGCTAGTACTAAGGTGCAAACTATCAACAAGATCAGATGAGATAAAGCTATGCGATGCACCAGAATCAAACAAGGTACGAACTGGAAAATCAGAAATATATACAAGGCTCTCAACAGAAATACTACCTCGATCGGGAACTGGAGCGACATTGAGAGCATGAACTTGCCCTTCTGAAGGTCCAGCACGCTGAGTCTGACCCTGGCCTTGCCCTTGCTTCCTCGGGCAATCCTTACTGAAATGTCCAGTCTCACCGCAGAAAAAGCATTCACCATTCTTCCTTTTCCTCTTCTTACAATCCTTAATAAGATGCCCAACTGAACCGCAATAATGGCACTTCCCCTTGTTGTTCTTGCCCTTGTTGTTATTGCCCTTATTGTTGTTCCCCTTGTTGCCTTGACTCTTGTTCTTGTTCTGATTGCCTTGACTGCTCTGACCACTTGGATTACCCTGATTTCCTTTTCCCTGGGAATCAGTCTTCTTGGCTTGAGTATCATTCATCTTGGTTTCTTTCTTGACATCTCCCTGAAGTAACGCCATATCAACCAAACTCTCAAACGTGGCCCCATGGGGAATATGTGACATAGCCAATCCCTGCAACGGCTCATTCAATCCTCTAGCAAAACGAAGAGCCTTCTTCTGAGGAGTATTCACCATATCCAAGCCAAAACGAGCTAACTGATTGAACTTGTTCACATATTCTTTGACAGACATATCTCCTTGTTTCAAAGTTATGAACCTCTCCATTTGCAGATTCTCCTCAGCAGAAGATAGAAACTTAAGCATGAACCTTGCCCTGAAATCGGCCCAAGTCTCAACAGGCCTAGTACCATTGGTGACTTCCCACCAATAAGCGGCTTCATCCTTCATAAGCCAAACCGCCAACAAGAGCTTCCTCTGATCGTCTAACCCAAAGATAGCAAACAAATCCTCGGTCTCTTTCAACCAATTTCTGGCCTCTACAAAAGTCTCAGTGCCTTGAAAGTTCTTGCCACCCATTTCTTTGAAATCTTTGCAAGTCTTTGCGAAGTCCACTTGAGGATGCTGAGGGGGGGGGGAGGAAGAGGAACCTCAACGACAGGAGGAGGAGGAACATTAACCACCGGAGGAGGAGGAGGAGGAGGAGGAACATATGCGGGGCCGGCTTCGGTCGCCCTAGCCTCCAAAAGTCTCCTATACCAAACAGGTACGTGTACTCCGTCCGGAATAGCAAAGTTATCGGCCATACTGAAAACGAAGAAAAAGACAGATTCAGAATGGAGAAAAACAAAGGAATTTTGCTAATGGCTTTTTGGGGAATAGCCTTTAAAATAAACTAGACTTTTCTTTGGAAAATACTTTATACTTGGTTTTGAAAATAGTTTTCCAAAAGTTTTCTAAAAGCCTTTTTGTTCCTTCTCGTACCATATGCTCTGATACCAAATGTAACACCCCACCTCCACCAGGGTGGCTCTTGCAAGCACTCTGACTTTGGAGGAGCATTTGAATCAGGTAAACATGCATAATGATATATCAAGGCAGAACAAGAACATATGTATATATGTAAATAGAGTAAATAACATAGATAAAACAGCGGAAGATTTCAAAACATTTCAAAACAAGTCTGGTACAACATAGCTTTCCAAATAAACAAGTCTAGATAAAACAACATCAACTGAAAAACTGAAATAAATAAGTGCTATCCCCAATTAAGTGGTAACCATAGCTAGCTTCATGTCGAAACCGTACATGAGCTGAAATCCCACAAGAAAGCAATCCGAAATCCAAGCTAAGCTCCAGTATTCCCTCCCTGAGAACATGGGGGGGGGGGGGGTGGAAACGGAGGAAAAGAGGCGAAAGAAAACAGGTCAGTCAAAGAGACTGAGTAAGCCCTACTACAATCAATGTAAACTGATAAAGTTAATCTGGCATGAGCAGCAGGGATGAACATAAGGATAACAATATACTAGCATGATGATTAACTAACAAGGTAGATAGAGGTGTCATCGCATAATCAGGATTAAGGTTTTGCACCACAGGTGTACTAGCAAACTAACATGACTTGAATAAACAAGTATTGATCCCTTGGCCCAAGCTTTGGCCCAATAACATGAAATGACCCTAATACAAGGTCCAACCAAACGGTCTAGTCGATCAGCTCCCTAAGCCTAACTCGTCACGTGTTGGTGTCAATACGGCCCAATCATAATTGTAGTCGAACTGTGCCGGGTCCACCCTTCGGGTGTATCAAGCCCTAGGGTGTCAACCCCTGGACACCATGAACATGAGTGCACAGTCCCGATCTACTGGTACCCGTGCATGTTTTCTCCGGCTACGGACTATGTGCACGACCAGAGTCCGCCCGGAACTACACCGGCGTACCCTCTGCCGTCGCTTTTGGTCACTTACCTCCAGTCCAGTAATCGTGCCCCCACCCTAGCCTAGTCCCTAGGGTCATGATGATACTAACTTGGGATTACTGCTGGAGTGGGCCCCCATTGCTAGGATTTTTCTAGTGGGTTAAGTACGGTTTAACCCTCTTGCTAATCCTGGATTAACTTGGTTAAGTGTAACGATGAGTTCACGACTTAACCCCGATTAATCTACCAAGCCCAAATTGGTTAAGTATTAAGTGGACCATGACTTAACCCTAATCACGAGGCATTAATTAATTTAATGCGCCTTAACCTCTCACATTAGACCTTGTTGTGGTTACTAGTTAAGCCGGGTGGGTCCGGGTAGCTTTACACCACAACTTGGTCTAACCTCGGGTTCAAGGTACAACATGACCAACTTCTCACATTGGGTCCTATTGTTTGTAGCAACTAGTTAAGCCGGTCGGTTCCGGGTAGGTTTACGCTACAAACTCAACCCAACCTCGAGTTGGCCACACTTATCTTTTCTAAGTGTCATGTCCATCATGTTTCCAAAACATGTTACAAGTTTTCAAGCAATTGGGTAGACCTAACTTAATAGGTAAATTCCCAATGGGTAGACCTAACTTAATAGGTAAATTCCCAAGGTTACTTTTTATGTCTTTTAAGTTTACCCAACCCCAAACGCAATCCCATCGCTTACATATCGCAATAGCGCATAAAGGATAGAAAGAGGGAACTTGGCATAATCATGACATAAAGGTATTGAAGCCACAAGCTTAACATGGTGGCATATGAAATGTTCATATGTTCATACACTTGCATATTACATTTTTAGGCCTCAAAAGCATGCATAAAACCAAACTTAGCATATTGGTGATACATGGTGCTAAATGACATGTAGAGATGGCCATAAGTTCGCATTTAGCCTCACATGCAAGTTATCATAAGAGATATGATAACTTACATGTTGCTAAAATGCAACCTTTGGCATAAAGCTTAAAGCTTTATGTTCATAAACCCAAAATAAGCTTGCATAACATGATAGCATGAACAAAATGTTCAACCCAAACTTGCATAACATAACTTGGCATACTTGCATATAAACTTGCATATCACAACATGATAAACTTGCATATCACAACATGATAAACTTGCATATAAACTTGCATATCACAACATGATAAACTTGCATATAAACCTGCATATCATACATTTAACTTTAGAGTTTAAGTATGAAAGTAGAATAGGGCTTACAATGCTTAAGAAGTCACAAAAATATGACAAAGCCCTTATGAAATCAATTAAACCCAAAATGCAAGCAAAACCCTTGAGCCAAAATGATCAAGACTCTTTCTTTATGATGCAAATATATAAACTTGACTTGAATGCAAGCTAATGATGCTCATACAAGTTTGAAAACACTTGTATGCATGGAAAATCACTTAGGAATTTATTTAGGAATTTTATGAAGAGAGTGGAGGCCATGAGAGGATTGATTTTGCCATAGTTTAGTTGTATGAATGAATAATGATGATTTAGGGTAGGTTAGGGTCTTATTTATAGATTAGGCAAGTGTTTTAGGCCATAGGATTAAACCTAGATTCAATCCAAGCCATCAAAGCATGTCTTGGGGAAGAAGTCAAGTGTAGGAACCATCTAGGGCCTTTAGATTAAAGATGAACCATGAGAACCATTCAAATGCAAAATCTGCATTTGAGCGAATCGGCCCACGGGTTGACAGCCAAACACCCTGGATTAACCCCTAGTCGACCCAGCAGGCTCGGGTCGACCTCAAAAATCGGCCGGTTCGGTTATTCCCCTCTCCCAATTCGCTGTTTTGAACATTTTTGCATATTTATTTATTTAATTTTCAATTATATATATATACCAATATATATATATTTCTCTGCGCAACCCATTTCACTTAATTAAGTATACTTTAATTTGGGAATTTTTCGTGAAACTTCGCGAGGCCATATCTTGGTCATACGGACTCCGATTTTCGAAAACTCAGACTCTATTTCGCGTATTTTTCCGAGACGAACGCAATGGCATAGCCCATTTCCCTTGATTCAGATTTTACAGTTTAATTCTGCCTCCATTTATGTTATAACATATTATTCAAAAATACGGATTGTTACATTATATTTATATGAAATTAAAAAGCAAGTGGAACTTGGCAACTTGAAAAGAAGTCAATGCGAATATGGATAACCTGTTAATCTGTAATACATAACCCAATTGAATCCATAGGGATTGTGTGAACATGATAATTTAAATAGGGGATAAGTAAACTTAGTTGAGAACAGTGGGAGGGTTAAGTATATCTGGGGTGGGTGGGTTATGTATAGTCCCACAAACTTAACCTATTGGGGTTATGTAATTAAAGACACCATTAGGTAAGCATAATATGTGGAAAGCCTATTGGGGCTATGTAATTAAGGACAGCGTTAGGTAAGCATAACCTGTGGAAAACCTATTGGGGTTATGTAATAAAAGACACCGTTAGGTAAGCATAACCTGTGGAAAACATATTGGGGTTATGTAATTAAAGACACTGTTAGGTAAGCACAGCCTATAGAAAACCCATTAGGGTTATGTAATTAAAGACACAGTTAGGAAAGCATAACCTGTGGAAATCCTAGTGGGGTTACATGACAAAGGGGGAGAGCTTGCATCAACTTGTGTGTGGGACCCTTTTCAGTTAGTAACCCATGTAACGGTATCAAAAGAGTACTCCATCCTAGGTCGAAGTCGGGGCACGCTTACTGGGTTGATTGTAAGAGATCCAAACGTGGAGGGCGATGTGGGCGGCGCAAACCGACCGGGCCATGTGCGTGCATGGTCCGGGCAGAGGGCGATAAAAGGAACATGAAACCTGTAGGTATGGTTGTGCACATTATTACACCCTAAGTCCGTTAATGTCACTCACTATGGGATTGCATTAAGTTCCGTGAAGCGTTATGGTAAACAGAAATAGAATAATTACAAGACAGATATAAAATAGCAGCGGAATTAAAAACTTTTATTGATCATAAAGCATGGTTACACCATATGTCTGAAAATACATAAACTCGGTACATCATTAAAACTTCTTTCTTGTACTTTAATTATCAGAGTGCAATAACAAAGAAAGCATGATCCCCAAATCATAAGCCATCGTAGCAAAGATAGAAGCTTGAGAAATACATCTAGAAGCTCCAAGAAAGAGGATAGCAGAATCCTGACTAAGACTGAGAATTCCCTCCCCTAAATACCTTGGGGGGGGGGGGGACGGAAGAAAGAAGGAGAAACAAAAAGTGTCGGACATAAAGTCTCGCGACTCTAGTTACTTTTAGCCAGTAAATAAATAAAAGTAACATGATAGGCATATAAAGGGGATAAGAGAGGTCACTACATAAATGGCAGGTGTGAAAAGGTAGACATGATAAGGTGTATGTGCTTCTAATGATTACTCTGCACTATTACTAGTATATCCAAAAAGAGATGATCCCTTCAACTATATGGTGGTAGACTTAGGTATACGTCCAAATGTATCCTAACTACTACCCTGATCGATCGACTCCCTAACCCTTGTAGATACCTTGTGCTGGCCCCATTGTAGGATGTATCACTTCCTAAAGTGGCAACCCATCATCGTAATAATGTGCACAACCATATCTACAGGTGTCACGGTCATCTTATCCCCCTCTTCTCAGCTCATGCACACACATGTCCCGGTCGGTTTGCACCACCCACACCGTCCTTCATGTTTGGATCTCTTATAATCAGTCAGTATGCGTGCCCCTCCTCTGCCTAATACGGAGTACTTTGTTTGATACCTACTCCGGGTTGCTGACTGAAATGGGTCCCACACAATATGATACAAGCTCTCCCCTTTGTCTTGTATCCCCCACTAGGTTTTCACTGACTATGTATACCACTAGGTGTCTTTAATTACATAGCCTTATTTATTTCTACCAGTTATGCTTACCAACATGTGTCTTTAATACATAACCCCTAATCTTCCAACTGGTTATGCTTACCTATAGGGGTCTTTAATTACATAACCCTATCACTTCTACAAGTCATGTTTACCCTAAAAGGTGTCTTTAATTACATAACTTTATTATTTCCACTGATTATGTATACCACTAGGTGTCTTTAATTACATAACCTTAACGGGTTAAGCTTGTGGGCCTATATGTGAATATTGCACATCCCCTCAGATTTACTTAACCCACCCCCTTTACTTAATCAAGTTTACTTAACCCCGACTTAAGTCTAAGTTCACACAATCCTTATGAATTAGATTTGGTTAAGTAGTCCAATTCTTTATCATGTCCATTTATGGTTTCATAATGGGCCAGACCTCCCACATTAGTCCTACAACATGTGGATGCTGGATATGTCGGTCGGGTCTGGGAAGACTAATTCTGTAGTTGGGCCTAACCTCGTGTCATAGCCTAATTCGTATTTATGTACTTAGAGCTCCCGCATTACGTTCAACATTAGTGGCTGCTGGATATGTCGGTCGAGTCTGGGAAGACTTATTCCGTAGCTGGGCCTAACCTCGTGTCATAGCCTAATTCGTATTTACGTACTTAGAGCTCCCGCATTAGGTTCAACATTAGTGGCTGCTGGATATGCCGGTCGGATCCGGGCAAATTTCCACCACTAATGCAACCTAACCTCGTGTCATAAGTACAATTACAATTCCTAATTGTAATTACTAAACATTCCATTTTTAATTAATTAATCAATTAATTAAGCCTTTCCTTTTGTAGGTGTCAATACCTGTTTTACCCCATACTTTGAATTACATGTCCAAAAATGTTCATATTCAAATTATGCCGTTTTTAACCCTTTTTCCCTCGTTCCTTAACCAACACTCTCACAAAATTGGCACCATGCCTAGGCTAGATAATAGCCTTGTCATGAACGATAATAAGGAAAATAATGGGAAAGTGACTAAAATGATCATCTTGGCATAAACATAAACTAGTACGATAATAAGGTGAAAATACATACTAGCATGGACATGAAATTTTCATCATGACAAGGTGATAAGTTAGATCACATAAAATAGATCTAACATGATAACATAAGGTGATAATTTACATTACATAAAACAAATATAACATGATAACATAAGGTGACAATTTAGATCACATAAAATAGATCTAACATGATAACACAAGGTGAAAATTTACATCACATAAAATAGATCTAACATGAAAACATATGGTGACAATTTAGATCACATAAAATAAATCTAACATGATAACATAAGGTGATAATTTAGATCACATAAAATGGATCTAACATGACAACATAAGGTGACAATTTAGATCAAATAAAATGGATCTAACATGATAGCATAAGGTGACAATTTACATTACATAAAATAGATCTAACATGATAACACAAGGTGATAGTTTAGATCACATAAAATAGATCTAACATGGCAACATAAGGTGACAATTTAGATCACATAAAACAGATCTAACATAATTAAAGATTTAGATCTACATAAAATATCCACATGATAATTAGATCTAACATAATTAAAGGTTTAGATCTACATAAAATAATCTAACATAATTAAAGATTTAGATCTACATAAAATATCCACATGATAATTAGATCTAACATAATTAAAGATTTAGATCTACATAAAATATATCTAACATAATTAAAGATTTAGATCCACATAAAATATTAACATGATAATTAGATCTAACATAATTAAAGATTTAGATCTAACATAATTAAAGATTTAGATCTACATAAAATATCCACATGATAATTAAATCTAACATAATTAAAAATTTAGATCTACATAAAATAGATTTAAAATAACTAAAGATTTATATCTATATAAAATAGATCAAACATAATTAAAGGTTTCGATCTACATAAAATAAATCTAACATAATTAAAGATTTAGATCTACATAAAATAAATCTAACATAATTAAAGATTTAGATCTACATAAAATATTCATAATTAGATCTAACATAATTAAAGATTTAGATCTAAATAAAATGTCCACATGATAATTAGATCTACCAAATAAATCTATCATAACATATCATAAGATATGATAATAGCATAGAATAGATCTATCATGTCATAACATAAAACATGATAATAGCATAGAACAAATTCATCATTTCATAACATAAATCATGATAATAGCATAGAATAGATTTATCATGTCATAACATAAAGCATGATAATAGCATAGATCCAAATCATAGTCTTTCATAATTCACTTTTATTTATTTAAACCTAAAAATAACTATACTCACAAGGATTGGATCTATGAGAATAGAAGGAGAAAATTGAAACTTGAATCTCAGAATTTGATTTGCAAAACTGATAATTGAAGAAAGCAGATCTGTCTTAGTTCGCACTCCAGCAGAGTTTGGCCGCCATTGTTTCTTTGTGAAGAAAACAATGGAATTGAGGTGATTTTATAGCTGCTAGGTGTCAGAAATTGAATTGCCACATTAGCCCTAAAAGGGGATTGGGTAATGTGCCGCTATCTGCTTGAAAAAGGCCCGAATACCCAAAAACATCTATTGTTCATAACTTCTTCATACGTTATCCATTTTACGCAAACTAGGTGTCTATCCTGACCAGAATTTTGAGACAGACGTAATGACGTAATTAGTTTCCCTTAATTCTTAATATTAAATTAATTATTCTTTGATTTATCCTCTTTAATTTTAACACAATTATGAGGTGTTACATTCCCCCTACTCAAAGGATTTCATCCTCAAAATCTCTAAGATGGGAAGAACGCATATCCTACAATCCATCATCCATCTACTCACCCATCAATCACTGGCGTCCATTGTCCTAAAGGATTTCTAGTGCTTTCATGAATATATGCAAAGGGGTGTGTGTGTATGTCCCAACATTAATGCGAAGATCAGGCGGTCTACTGATTAAATTGACCTCCTTAATGCAATGTATGTTAGTGCCATAAATCCAATATGTATGTAAATAAGCCTATTATAACCTATAAGCTCTACATGTGTGTACACTCATTTGGCCAAATGCAACATCCATATGTTAGTTCATCCATTTCCATCCATAAAAGAAAAGAAAATGCACACACATCCATATGCAGTATGAAAGTGATTGAGCCGATCTCCGTGCCTAATGTGTATATGCGTCCACAGGCAACCATTAGCAAATAGTTGCATCCACTTGCATCCATCAAACATAACGTGTTTCAAACACATGTTTACATCCATAGGATTCCTATCTAAAGGTCGAAAAATACTATGGATAAGATATACTTAAATGAATAAAAACAAGTACTGATAAAGCTTTGGAAAAAGGAGTTAAGAACATACCCTCGAAGAGAAAAGGATACGAAGCACGAATCTTGTCTTCGGTCTCCCAAGTCGCAACCTCTGGGTTATCTCCCCACTGAACCTTTAGCAATTTGAGCTCTTTGTTGCGTAGCTTCTTAACTTCTGATAAATAATACGGGAAGGAACTCGCCTGGCTTTTGCCTCCAGTTCCACTTCTACCTCTTCCAATATACTCGGCTCAACAGCTTCCGCGGTGTCATGCAAGCACTTCCGCAGATGAAAAACATGGAAAACATCATGAACACCAGATAGATTTTCAGGAAGCTTTACCTCATAGGCCGTTTGGCCAATCCTCTCGGTTATGGGAAATGGTCACACAATCCTGGGTGCCAACTTCCCTACTGATTCGAAGCGAACCACATTCCTCAGAGGTGACACTTTGATAAAAACCAAGTCTCCTACTACAAATTCGAGGTCAATCCTTCTCTTGTCTTCATAGAATTTTTGCCTATCTTGAGCTGTCTTCATCCGCCGTCGAATAAGGTCAATCTTTTCAGACGTTTCTCTAAACATATCTGGTCCAAGTAATAATCTTTCTGTAGATTCCCACCAACAAGATGGTGATCAATAGGGTCGTCTGTACAATACTTCGAAGGGTGCCATGCCGATGCTGGCCTGATAGCCATTGTTATAAGCAAAATCTACTAAAGGAAGATGCTCTTCCCAAGTCCCTGCGAAGTCTAGGATACAAGCCTTAAAAGATCTTCTAGAATTCTGTTCACACTCTCCGTTTGCCTATCAGTCTGAGGATGATAAGCGGTGCTCAAACACAACTGTGTACCTAACGCTTCTTGCAAGCTCCTCCAAAATTCGCTGGCAAAGATGGGGTCACGATCGCTCATGATGCTGGAAGGAACTCCGTGAAGAAGAACTATCTCTCGGACATAAATCGCTGCTAACCATAATGTCGTCCTCTTACTCTTAACTGGAATAAAGTGAGCGGTCTTAGTGAGTTTATCTACCATAACCCAGATACTGGTGTTGCCTTTCTTCGATCTAGGCAAACAATCTATGAAATCCATAGAGACGCTCTCCCATTTCCACTAAGGAACCTCCAAAGGATGAAGTAAACCACCGGGCTTCTTTTACTCAGCTTTGACTTGCTGGCAAACTAAACATTTGGAAACAAATTCGGCCACATCTTTCTTCATCCCAGCGCAAAAGAAAACCATCTTCATGTCATGTACATCTTATCACCGGCTGGATGAATGGTCATCTTTGAATGGTGGGCTTCTTCTAGGACTGCCTTTATCAAGCTTCTAGTTTGAGGAACACAAAGCCTTCTATCTCATCCCAACCACCCCCTTTTCACCAATGGCATATTTGCTGAGGTGACTAGAAGTATCCCCTCTTCTGAGCTTATCCAGATGTCTAGAATATGTGGTCACCTTGTTGTGAAGCTCCTATCTGGTCCATAAGAGTTGGTCGTGTCTCCAAGGATGCAAAGAAATCAGGAAAAATCTCGATGGTGGGTCTAAAATCAAGAGCTGATATGAATTCCAGGTTCTTTCTTTCCACAAATAGAGGACTCAGGGCCACCCTTTGCCTACTTAGTGCGTCTGCCACCACATTAACCTTGCCAGGGGTATAAGAAATCTCAAAATCATAAGAAGCAAGAAACTCCATCCACTGTTATTGCCTTAAATTGAGATCCTTCTGCGAGAACAGATACTTGAGAGATTTATGATAGATGTATAACTCAAACTTCTCTCCAAGTAAATAATGATGCCACGTCGTTAATGCAAACACTATGGCAGCTAGCTCTAGGTCATGGATGGGGTAGTTCTTTTCATGAACTCTTAGTTGTCTACCCCCATAACACACTACTTTCCCTTCTTGCATTAGAACCGCACCAAGCACTGTACCACATGCATCAGTGTAAATGGTAAGCACTTTATTTTCGTCAGGTAAGGTCAAGACTATGGTTGTTATCAAAGCCCTCTTCAGTCGTTGAAAAGCAACGTCACAGTCTATATCTCATAAGAATGCCAAGTTCTTCTTTGTCATCCTGGTGAGAGGGGCTGATATCTTTGCGAAGTCCTTTATGAACTTCCTGTAGTAACCAGCTAACCTAAGAAAGCTTCTCACCTCGGTTGCATTTTTAGGAACCTTCCAATCTTGCGCTGCAACCACCTTCGCGGGATCTACAGCTATCCCTTCTTTGGAGACCACATGCCCTAAGAATCTCACCTCTTTTCTCCAAAAATGGCATTTGGAGAATTTTGCTTTAAACTGATGGTCACTGAGAGTTTTCAAAACTTCTCTCAAATGTTGGGCATGCTCTTCTTCGCTTTTGGAGAAGATCAAAATATCATCGACAAAGACTACAACAAATTGATTTATGAACTCCCGAAACACCCTACTCATCAGATCGACAAAATAGGCGGGTGCATTCGTCAGCCCAAAAGGCATAACTAGCCATTGAAAGAAACCGTCCGGAGTCCTAAAGGAAGTCTTATCTATACTATCCTTGGCCATACACAACTGATGGAACCCCGTGGCCAAGTCTAACTGGAAAAATACCTAGGCACCAACAAGCTAATCAAATAAATCATCAATCCTCGGAAGCGGGTGCCTATTCTTCTTAGTGAGTTTATTCAGCTCCCAATTATCAACGCACAAACAAAGCAAACCATCCGCCATAGTTGCGGATACTACTGGAGCACCCCATTCAGATATTCTTTGTCTGATAAACCCTTTCTCAAGTAGCTCCCCCACATGCTTACTCAGCTCCCTCCATGGAGCCATATGGCACACTAGTAATGCAACTGGCTTTGCATTGTCCACCAGATATATATACGAAAATCGATCTCGCTCCTCGGAGGTAAACCTTGAACCTCATCAAAAACATCAGAAAAATCTCGGACTACTAGAACATATTGCAGGTTGTCGATAGATGCATCAAGAGACTCTAGGAAACTAAGCATAACTGACCCTTGTTGGTCAACCGAAATCTCGAGGGTTCTCCCATAACAAGTCAGAAGCCTAACAACCCTCTTCTCATAATCCAAAATGGCAACATACATGGTAAGCAAATCCATTCCTAGAATTTACCCATAGCCCATAAACCCGAGCACATACGCATCACATTCAAACTCGACGCCTAACACAGATATTTTCAAACCTAGACAAATCATTGATAAATGAGCCGAACCACCAATGGGGTTTGAAATAACTAAGGGATCTACTATCATACTAGTAATTAAGTGTAGAGATTCAACTACAGAACTTAATATAAATGAATGTGAGGCAGTAGAATCAAAAAGTGTTCTAATAGGGTGACTGGAAAGAGAAATACAACCTTCCATGGAACTTTCCTACCTCTATCTGGTGCACTAGCCACGAGAGCATTTGCCTGCCCTCCATAGGTTCCTATCCTTTGACCTTGGCCTTGCTTCCTTGGGCACTCCCTAGAATAGTGTCTAACCCCTTCACAAATGAAGCAAGCATTCTTCATTTTCCTGCAGTCCTGGGCCAAGTGACCCTCTCTCCCGCAACTATGGCACTTCCTCTTACCCTTAGCCTTGTCACTTTTTTCGCCCTTTCTTGGGTCATACCTTGTTATTTTATGTTTCCTCAACCTTAACTTCTTCCTTTTCAGATTTATCTAAACTTTATGTTCCTTTCCCGGGCCATCATTTTTCTCATCCTGGGGCTGTACTCCTTAGCCCTATCTCCTTTATTCTCATTTTTACCATATTTGTGTAACAAGCTAACAAGTCTCTCAAAAGTTGCCTCCATCGCACGGAAATCCTTACGAAGATTGAGAAAATTAGCCACAGGTGATACTACTACAGCTACAGATGGAGGTTTGGCACATCATTGCCCTTCGACATGTGCCATAGTTTAAACATGCCTATAAAATTATGCAGAAATGGGGACATCTTTCAGGAAGAATCGGTTCCCCAGACAAAAAGAAGAAGGAATCAAGCAGAGAATCGAGAGATATTTCCTATAGCTTTGGGGAATATGATTTTCAAAACAGACTTTTCTTTTTGAGAATGCTTTCTTTTAAAACCTTTTTGAAATTATTTTTCAATTTTTTTATCCAATCTGGTAACCTTCATCTCAGATACCAAGTGCGACACCTCACATCCGTTAATGTCACTCACTAAGGGAATGCATTAAGTTCCGCGAAGCGTTATCGTAAACAGACACAGAATAATTACAAGACAGATATAAAATAGAAGCGGAATTAAAAACTTTTATTGATCATAAAGCATGGTTGCACCATATGTCTGAAAATACATAAACGCAGTACATTATTAAAACTACTGTCTTGTACTTTAATTATCATAGTGCAATAACAAAGAAAGCATAATCCCCAAATCATAAGCCATAATAGCAAAGATAGAAGCTTGAGCAATACATCTAGAAGCTCCAAGCAACATGATAGCAGAATCCTAACTAAGCCTGAGAATTCCCTCCCTTGAGAACCTTGGGGGACGGAGGGGCAAACGAAAGAAAGAAGGAGAAACAAAAAGGGTTAGACATAAAGTCTGCTGAGTCTAGTTACTTTTATCTGGTAAATAAATAAAAGTAACATGATAGGCATATAAAGTGGATAAGGGAGGTCACTACATAAATGGCAGGTGTGACAAGGTAGACATGATAAGGTGTATGTGCTTCTAATGATTACTTTGCAATGTTACTAGTATATCCAAAAATAGATGACCCCTTCAACTATAAGGTGGTAGACTTATGTATACGTCCAATTGTATTTCTTACTACTACCCTGATCGATCGGCTCCCTAACCCTCGTAGATACCTTGTGCTGGCCCCATAGTAGGAGATATCACTTCCTAAAGTGGAAACCCTTTGTCGTAATAATGTGCACAACCATATCTACAGGTGTCACAGTTGTCTTATCCCACTCTACCTGGCTCTTGCATGCACATAGCCCGGTCGGTTTGCACCGCCCACACCGTCCTCCATGTTTGGATCTCTTACAATCAGTCAGTATGCGTGCCCCACCTCCGCCTAGTACGGAGTACTTTGTTTGATACCTACTCCGGGTTACTGACTGAAATGGGTCCCAAAAAATACGATACAAGATCTCCCCTTTGTCTTGTATCCCCCACTAGGGTTTCACTGACTATGTATACCACTAGGTGCCTTTAATTAGATAGCCTTTTTTATTTCTACCGGTTATGCTTAACTACAGGTGTCTTTAATACATAACCCTAATCTTTTAACCGGTTATGCTTACCTATAGGTGTCTTTAATTACATAACCCTATCACTTCTACAAGTTACGTTTACCCTAAAAGGTGCCTTTAATTACATAAATTTATTATTTTCACCGATTATGTATACCACTAGGTGTCTTTAATTACATAACCTTAACGGGTTAAGTTTTTGGGCCTATATGTGAATATAACCTATCCTCTCAGATTTACTTAACCCACCCCCTTTACTTAATCAAGTTTACTTAACCCCAACTTACGTCTAAGTTCACACAATCCCTATGGATTAGATTTGGTTAAGTAGTCCAATTCTTTATCATGTCCATTTATGGTTTCATAATGGGCCAGACCTCCCATATTTGGCCTACAACATGTGGATGCTGGATATGCCGGTCGGGTCTAGGAAGACTTATTCCACAGCTGGGCCTAACCTCGTGTCATAGCCTGATTCGTATTTACTTACTTAGACCTCCCACATTAGGTCCAACAATAGTGGCTGCTGGATATGCCGATCGGGTCCGGGCAGATTTCGACCATTAATAGAACCTAACCTCGTGTCATAAGTACAATTACAATTCCTAATTGTAATTACTAAACATTCCATTTTTAATTAATTAATCAATTAATTAAGCCTTTCCTTTTATAGGTGTCAATACCTATTTTACCATATACTTTGAATTACATGTCCAAAAATGTTCATATTCAAATTATGCCCTTTTAACCCTTTTCCCCCGTTCCTTAACTAGCACCCTCACAAAATTGTAAGCATGCTTAGGCTAAACAATAGCTTAATCATGAACGATAATTGGGAAAATTATGGGAAAGTGACTAAAATGATCATTTTGGCATAAGCATAAACTAGTATGATAATAAGGTGAACATACATACTGGCATGGACATGAAATAGTCATCATGACAAGGTGATAATTTAGATCACATTAAATAGATATAAAATGATAACAAAATGTGATAATTTATATCACATAACATGATAACATAACGTGACAGTTTAGATCATAGAAAGTAGATCTAACATGATAACACAAGGTGACAATTTAGATCACATAAAATAGATCTAACATGACAACATAGGGTGACAATTTAAATTACATAAAATAGATCTAACATGATAACATATGGTGACAATTTAGATCACAAAAAATGGATCTAACATGACAACATAAGGTGACAATTTAGATTAACATGATAACATAAGGTGACAATTTAGATCGCATAAAATGGATCTAACATGACTATATTAGGTGACAATTTAGACCACATAAAATAGATCTAACATGATAATACAAGGTGACAATTTAGATCACATAAAATAGGTTTGACATGACAACATAAGGTGACAATTTAGATCACATAAAATAGATCTAACATAATTAAAGATTTAGATCTACATAAAATATCCACATGATAATCAGATCTAACATAATTAAAGATTTGGATCTACATACAATAGATCTAACATAATTAAAGATTTAGTTCTACATAAAATATCCACATGATAATTAGATCTAACATAATTAAAGATTTAGATCTACATAAAATAGATCTAAATAATTAAAGATTTAGATCTACATAAAATATCCACATGATAATTAGATCTAACATAATTAAAGATTTAGATCTACACAAAATAGATCTAACATAATTTAAGATTTAGATCTACATAAAATATCCACATAATAATTAGATCTAACATGATTAAAGATTTAGATCTACATAAAATAGATCTAAATAATTAAAGATTTAGATCTACATAAAATAGATATAACATAATTAAAGGTTTAGATCTGCATAAAATAGATCTAACATAATTAATGATTTAGATCTACATAAAATATTCACACGATAATTAGATTTAACATAATTAAAGATTTAGATCTACATAAAATGGATCTAACATAATTAAATATTTAGATCTATATAAAATGTTCACATGATAATTAGATCTAACAAATAAATCTATCATAACATATCATAAGACATGATAATAGCATAGAATAGATTTATCATGTCATAACATAAAAAATGATAATAGCATAAAATAGATTTATCATGTCATAACATAAAACATGATAATATCATAGAATAGATTTGTCATGTCATAACATAAAACATGATAATAGCATAGATCCAAATCATAGTATTTCATAATTTACTTTTATTTATATAAACCTGAAAATAACTATACTCACAAGGATTGGATCTACGAGAATAGAAGGAGAAAACTGAAACTTGAATCTCGGAATTTGATTTGCAAAACTGATAATTGAAGAAAGCAGATCCGTCTTAGTCCGCACTCCAGTAGAGTTTGGCCGCCATTGTTTCTTTTTGAAGAAAACAATGGAATTGAGGTGATTTTATAGCCGCTAAGTTTCAGAAATCGAATTTCCACCTCAGCCCTAAAAGGGGATTGGGTAATGGGCTAATATCCACTTGAAAAAGTCCCGAATACCCAAAAACTTTTATCGTCATAACTTCTTCATACGTTATCCGTTTTACGCAAATCAGGTGTCTGTCCTGACCAGAACTTTGAGACGGACGTAATCACGTAATCATTTTTCCTTAATTCTTAATATTAAATTAATTATTCTTTAATTTATCCTCTTTGATGTTAACACAATTACGGGTGTTACACACATCATGAAGATGAAGGGTTGCCACTTTAAGAAGGAATACTTCCTACCGTGAGGCCAACACATGATATCTATGCGGATTGGGGAGCCAATCAATTGGGGTAGTAATTAGCATACATCAAGATGTATGCCTAAGTCTACCATCTGGTATTTGTTGGAATCATCTTGTTCTAGTTATACTAGTATTGGTGCAGAGCAAGGAATGTATTAAGAAAGAGTTATATGTTATGTCTGACCTATTTTGTTTCCTCTTCTTTCTCTTCCGTCCCTCCTAGGTTCTCAGGGTGGGAATACTCAAGCTTGATCAGAAATTTTCTTAGTTTTGCTCGAAGTTACTTAGACGTACAGCTTGATTTGCTATCTGAGACGACCCGATAATCTTTGGAATATAACACAGAAACAGATAATAGCAGAACAAAATCAAATAATTACACCAGATAATGAACAATAGAATATACTGGATAAAAGTAATCATCAGAGTTACACAGTATACAGGATCTTACTTAGTACAAATACAGTTCAGCTATACATAAATGTCTACAGCGGAAAACAAACAAAATATGTACAATAGGAGCTGAACAGCATAAAAACAAATAAATGATAGAATCCATCTTCAGCTCCAGCTATCCAGAAAAAGAACCAGCTAAACCTGAATACAAGGCTGCCCGTGTAGAAAAAGGGGCACCCGAGTTTGAAAGTGAAACAAACTACGAGTCAGTCATGGGACTGGTATGAGAAATCCACTCAACACATATATAATTGGCTAATCACAGGACCACGCCACTTTCGTGGAACGGGTTTACTCCATTGGATTGCCAGTGCTTTAAAACAAATCTTTCTTTTAAACGTCGCTATGCTTTTTATAAAAATGAAATCGTCATAAGACTCAGTTCCCATCACACAATGCAACGCAAACCGGAGGATAGAGTTTTACCTTATAACGGTCAAAATATGCTTGATACGAACAAAACAAAGGCATTTGATATTATTGCTAGTGTCAATATGTTTTGAAAACAATTTCAAATCATAACTATCAATCATAGACGACATTAATGCCTCATACCACTATGTCGCCATATATAGGTATACAATCAAAACCGCACGATGTCGTATTTGGAAATTGGATTTCCGTCATGAACCAAGGCAAAAGATAGTCCTTACCGAATTCGAGACTGCCTAGCCCGAGTCTCAGGCAAGCGCGCAGGCAAGCCTTGGAGCGACAGGGCCGGTCCACCGATGTGGATTATTATACCTGAGCACTACGTTTCGCCGCCCTTTGGGGCGTAAGCGAGCCAACGAATGACTCCATCGGACCCGGATCGTCCGATCTAACCGAGGCGCCTCGCAACAGCAACAACCACATAAGTCAAACTCGTCAGGGCGTGTAAAACCACTGACGCCACTTTTAGCTAGGAGGAAACGTAGGCCCTCCCTGAGGTCCTTCTCCCGTTTTAGGTTCATACCGGGGTGTGAGGCTCGCGAATTCACGTTATACACAAAGCTACGCCACACAGGCGGTGCTTTGATCATCACCACAAGACTTTGCTTTTCAACAGAAGCCCTGATCACTGCATCTTAGCATGCCACACAGAATAAATCATATGTCAGACAGACAGTCCATTTACAAGTCCGTTCTGGGTCTGAACGAAACCGGAAGCACTAAATGCCTCGCAAACCCTTCGATCACCACGTACGTCTGGACGATCACCACTCATTATCCATATTTCGGGATGCCTCCCAATCAGGACCTCGGTTACCCTCCAAACGAGGTGAAGATCTCCGGTCTTCGACCATCGTCTTTATCTTCAAATTTTCAATCGTCGGTCAATCATTTGAAAGGAGAATTAACTCGGCCATTTCAAATAATTCACGAATATTTAGAATTTCAAATCAATTTATTTCAATGGTTAAATTATTCGACAACACCAACTTTGTTCTTTAATGTAATTTTCACGCCAAACACATTCAACCATCAAACACAACATAAATCGAGCAAATTCAGCTTATTTCCATTCCATATTGTTTATGATATTTTATAACAATTTATCGCTATTTTTATTTATTTTAAAATAGCTAATTTATTCAAAACGACGCTTCGGGCCATAACGCGGCCGTGGCGCTGTTTTTCTTCAGATTTGATTTACACATATCTGAAAATCTAACCGTTGGATCTTCACAAAATTTACATCATTAGAAAGGTCTTTTCAAAACGAATCCAACGGTTCCAGTTTCGGGAAAATCCGACGGTCGGATCTCCCGGTACAATCGTTTGAAGTTTCGATTTCAAAATACGAACTGCAGCGTCGTTATTCGATTAAATATATAATTATATATATATATATATATATATATATATATATATATATATATATATAACCGCTTTTGGCGCTGTTTTTCTTCAGATTTGAATCAAACATTCCAGACAATCCAACCGTTGGATTTTTACAAGGTTGGTGCCGTTGGAAAGATTATTCCAAGGCGAACCCGACGGTTGAGGTTTCGGGAAAATCCAATGGTCGGATTTCCCGCATTAGTTGTTTGAAATCACGGTTTCAAAATACGAACTGCACGGCTTCGTTTCGTTTTAATTTTATTTATATTTATATAAATATAGTTTCTTCAAAAATTCCTATATCGTTTTTATTTCAAATATTTCACTAACGCCTTAAAATTTTGGAAAATTTCGCCATAACCTCCCCTGCACCGGGAGCATCGGGAAATCGCAAATAGCTTTCCCGGTCCTTCTAATCTCAAAAAGAAAAAGAAAAAGCCAAGCGGCAAGCCAACAGGCTCATAAAATCATCACCCAAACAAAACAGTAAATGTGTACCTATTTGTCGGGCACAAAATTTTATTCCTCTTCTCTAGCCCCTTTGCTATTACATGTTCAATGAATATGTATGTACATATATACACAATTCTTATCATTTATCATTTTCTATTCGACTTCATATTTGATTTCTATTTGGTTTAAAAACATCATTCATTCTAATGTTACATAAATAAGTGCAAATCATTTCATTAGCTAATTAATGAATATTTCAACTCATATATGTTTATTTTGAACAAGTGGCTATTTTTAACACTTCACATTTCAACGATTTATGCATACAATAAAAATGTGATTTTTATTGTAAAACAATTCATTTCAAAACACTATTATTCTATATAGTTCATATAGGTGATAAAAATAGGATTTTTATCATAAAACAATTTCTTTTAAAACGAGATTATTTTACACAGTTCATATACTCGATAAAAGGTGATTTTTATTATCAAACAATTTATTTCAAAATATTAATACCATTCAACACATGAATTTCTAATCAACGAATGAATATCAATTCAACACATGAATGTTTTCTATAGTTTCTATACATAGATAAAAATGTGATTTTTATTATCAAACAATTTATTTCAAAATATGAATACCATTCAACACATGAATTTCTAATCAACGAATGAATATCAATTCAACACATGAATGTTTTCTATAGTTTTTATATATAGATAAAAATGTGATTTTTATTATCAAACAATTTATTTCAAAATATGAATACCATTCAACACATGAATTTCTAATCAACGAATGAATATCAATTCAACACATGAATTTCTAATCAACGAATGAATATCAATTCAACACATGAATGTTTTCTATAGTTTTTATATATAGATAAAAATGTGATTTTTATTATCAAACAATTTATTTCAAAATATGAATACCATTCAACACATGAATTTCTAATCAACGAATGAATATCAATTCAACACATGAATGTTTTCTATAGTTTCTATATATAGATAAAAATGTGATTTTTATTATCAAACAATTTATTTCAAAATATGAATACCATTCAACACAAGAATTTCTAATCAACGAATGAATATCAATTCAACACATGAAGGTTTTCTATTCAATGAATAAATATAGTTTAAGCATATGAAAATAATTCAAACACACGAATATTATTCAAAATTTCGGCAGCATAACGACAGGGTAGTTAAAACCGGGACCGTCCCTAGTACGGCTCCTCGCTCTACCTTAAAACCTCGTGGTTTTTGACAATGGGGATCATGCATCTAGTTCGCACGCAGGCGGCATGTATATATTTATTTCATTTCCACAAACTAATCCTATGTGGTTTCAACCAAATATTTCTCAATCACAAACGGGTATTTTTCAACCACAATCAATCAATATCAACCACAAACAATCCCAAACAATTATTCGCTATCAATCAATTTTCACAACAATTTCAATCAATAAATATCGTCCATGGTTTGTGGACGAGGGGCGAATATATATATATATATATATATAGATATATATTTATATATAGCAATTTACTTTTATTTCAACACATATATATATAGAAAAAGAAATTGAAGGGTGAGAAATTCTCACAAATAGCTATCCAACTACGACTCTTCCTTTAGAAAAATCTTCGCCAATCTCGCCTTTCGTCGCTTTCGTTGCCCGTATTCTCTACATATGTAAAAATCGAATTTTTACTATGTTATTCAATATATAAAAATCGAATTTTTATTATGCTATTCAATATATAAAAATCGAATTTTTGACTTCGCTATTCAATATATAAAAATCGAATTTTTATTATATAGATTCCGCCTTTTCAAAAATAAAGATTATATTTTTAATATTCCTATGATGTAAAAATTATATTTTTATTACTTTAAAAATATGAAAATCATATCTTACTTCTTCTACTTAATAAAAATTCCGTCTTTTCTATTTTAAAAATATGATCTTTTCTATTCTAAAAAATCTGATCTTTTCTTTTTAAAGTTCTAATCTTTTTCTATTTAAAGTTCAAATCTTTTTCTATTTAAAGTTTAAACCTTTTTCTATTTAAAGTTCAAATCTTAAAATAAAATCAGTTTTTAAACCCTTTTTAAAATCAGTTTTAAATCCTTTTAAAATCAGTTTTAACCCTTTTTAAAATCAGTTTTAAATCCTTTTAAAATCAGTTTTAACCCTTTTTAAAATCAGTTTTTCAGAATTAAAAATAAATATAAAATAAAATAACTTACATTGATCTGCGAAGAAAAAAAGGGGGGTCACGCGTCGGCGGCAGGAGGCGGAGCAGGCGAAGCGGAGGGGCACGGCGGTCTTCGGTGGTGGCGTCACGATGCTTCGGGGGGGGGGGGGGTCGGATTGAAGGAGGAGGAGGGAGCGAGGACGTCGGGGAGCATCGAAGGTGGGGCGCGGTGGTCTTCTGGCGGCGGCGGCGTCTCCTAGGCTGAGCGACGCGATTTAGATTTAGGGTTTTTTTTTATTTCTGTTCGAAGTGAAGAGAGAGAAGAGGGAATAGGGGGGGGTTTATATAAAAAATATATATTTAATTATTTAATTTTTCAAAAAGTTGACTTTTACATACGACCTCTAAACGAGGCCCACCGCCTGTCGTCCATAGCGTTTTACCCCCATCCCGAACACAATGGGATATGTATCGTAAGCTGATTCGATCGTTTGAATCAGTTTCCGTTGAATTTAAAGTGTAATTCTTTATATATTCAATTTTTAAACGTACATTTCAAATTACCGGGGTCACATACTAACTAGAAAAATTCCAGAAAAATATTTTCTAGCTTCGTATTGACGATACGGTCCTAACAAAACTAGTTTCGTCGAATTCTGAGACCGTTTGAAAAATGGCCAATTTCCAGTCGATTAAAATCAACTGAAACCGGTCAAACGCGTTTCCCTTTGCCATGTACACATATTGATTCGAAAAATTATGAAATTTGAAACCTAGCAATAACTTCACATCCCGGACCCAACAAAAGTGGTTTCGTCGAAATCCGAGATCGTTTGCAAAATGTCCATTTTTAAGGGCCTGAATTCCATAGCGACTATTCAGAATTTTCAACTGGACATATCTTTTGATTCCCTCTATCAAATTTCGATTTTTCAGATTCGTTAGAAAGATATTACCAATTATATCCTAATGTTTTTGGTTTCACTAAAATCCGGATTGTTCTGCACCCGGTACAGTCCGACAAAGTTTGAATTCAATTTTTGAAACTGCCACGCCATTTCAGGCCTTGTTTATAATTATAATTAATTATATTCGTTTTCAATTGTTGATTCAAACTCAGTTTTCATCGCCATTATTTAAAATATTTATTTTAAATATTTAAAATCCATTATTTTAGCCAATTTAAAAATTTTAAATTGGTTCAGATTTTCTGGGTCGTTACAATCTCCCCCACTTAAAACTTTTCGTCCCCGAAAAGGAATAAAGTCGAAAGTGGTTTGATAAATCCATAATCATACAACACAACCAACCAATTTGTGTCTAACCTTTCTAAAATATTCTGATCAAATCCTATTTTCCTTTAAAAATCATTCAGAGTATAGAATATAAAAGTGCACATCCATGAAAAGAAAATAACAACCGAGTAGAGAATTAAATGGTAATGCAAAGTATGACAATTGTACCTTGCACCGGAGTAAATCAGAGATATCTACTCGGCATCTGGGGTAAGCTTTCTGAATGCTCTCCTCAGTTTCCCAAGTACAATCTCGCGGATCTCCACTCCATTGCACTTTGACTAAGCGAACCTTCTTGTTCCTCAGCTCTTTGGTTTCTTTGCCGATAATCTTTAGCGGCTCTCGCCTCACAGCTAATTCTGGAGTAATTTCAATATCCTGCTGAGCTGCTTCTTCCACGATCAAGTCTGGATCATGAACGTGCTTTCGAAGTTGAGATATGTGAAATACATCATGCACTCCAGGCAACCAGTCTGGCAATTTAACTTTATATGCGAGAGTCCCGATCCGTTCCAGAATAGGAAACGGACCAATAAATTTGGGCGCTAACTTTCCAGTTTTACCGAACCGGATAACTCCTCTCATCGGCGATACTTTCAAATATACATAGTCGCCAACTTCAAAGGATATATCTCTTCTTCTTCTATCGGCATAGCTCTTTTGTCGGCTTTGAGCGGCGAGTAATCGCTTCTTAATAAAATCGACTTTGTCGGCAGCTTCTCGAATCATATCAGGCCCTAACACAAGTCTATTTCCAGGCTCGACCCAACAAGCAGGAGATCGGCACGGTCTACCGTACAATGCTTCGAATGGTGACATTGTCAGACTCGCCTGGTAGCTGTTGTTATAAGAGAATTCAGCCAAATGCAGATGGTCTTCCCATGATCCACCGAAATCTAGAACACAAGCCCGCAATAGATCTTCTAAAATGCGATTCACCCTCTCAGTCTGACCGTCTGTCTGAGGATGATAAGCGGTGCTCAAGTTTAACTTCGTTCCCAGCTCGACTTGAAATGCTTCCCAGAATTTGCTAGTGAATATTGTATCTCTATCACTTACTATACTGAGCGGCACTCCATGCAATCTAACTATTTCCCTGAAGTATATCTGTGCCAGACTCTGAGCGGTTCTATTTGATCTGACAGGTATGAAATGGGCGGTCTTCGTGAAGCGATCTACGATCACCCAAATACTGTCATTCCCTTTTCTGGTTCTGGGCAAACCATCAATGAAATCCATCGAAATATGTTCCCACTTCCAACCAGGAACTTCTAGCGGTTGTAATAATCCAACCAATTTCTGTTGGTCGCTTTTGACTAGCTGGCAAGTAGGGCATCGACTAACGTATATTGAAACGTCTCTTTTCATAGCCTTCCACCAGAATGTTCTTTTGAGATCGTTATACATTTTGGCCACACCAGGATGGATACTCAGCTTGGACTTGTGACACTCGTCTAACACTTCCCTTTTTAGCTCAGGAACGTCAGGAACACAAATCCTTCCTTTTAACCTCAAGGTCTCGTCGTTATCTATTTGAAAACACGAGGGTTCGCCTTTCTGAATCCCTTTGATCATATCCTTAATAAAGTTATCCTCCTTCTGAAGAATAGATATTTTGTCAATCAAGGATGTCGTGATAATGAAGCTGGCGATCATTACATTCTTTCGGCTCAGCGCATCGGCCACGACATTGGCTTTCCTGGGAGTATATATAATTTCAAAGTCATATGCTGCAAGAAACTCCAGCCAACGCTGCTGCCTCAAATTTAAGTCCTTCTGAGTGAACAGATACTTTAACGACTGGTGATCTGTAAACAGTTCAAACCTCTCACCCAGAAGATAATGTCTCCAGATTTTCAAAGCGAACACAATAGCCAATAACTCAAGATCATGAGTTACGTAGTTTTTCTCGTGCGGCTTCAGTTGACGGCTAGCATAAGCAATCACTTGACCTCTTTGCATTAACACTGCGCCAAGGCCTTCTCTAGAAGCATCAGTCCATACTTTTAAATCTTGGTTGCCATCAATGATGGTTAACACTGGAGCTGTTGTTAGTCTTAACTTTAGCTCTTCGAAAGCCTCCTCACTTTCTGGAGTCCATTTGAATTTAGAGTGCTTCTTGGTAAGCTTCGTTAAGTGACCAAATATCTTCGAAAAGTCTTTAACGAACTTCCGATAATAGCTAGCTAATCTGAGAAAACTGCGGACTTCAGTGGGGGTACTGGGCTGTTTCCAATTCTGAATGGCTGTGATTTTGCTTGGATCAACAGCGATTCCTTCTTTCGATACAACATGGCCCAGAAATTTCACTTCATCCTGCCAGAATATACACTTGGAAAACTTTGCTTTCAATACATTTCTCCTGAGGATTTCTAACACTTGTTCCAAATGTTTTTCATGTTCGGCTTTCGATTTAGAGAAGATTAGAATATCATCAATAAAAACCAGAACAAATTTATTCAAAACTCCTCTGAATACTCTGTTCATTAGATCGACGAAATAAGCTGGAGCGTTACATAAGCCGAACGGCATTACTAACCACTCGTAGAATAAGTCGGGACCTCTGAATGCTGTCATTGGAACACACTCTTCGGCAATTCGAAGTTGATGGAAGCCCGTAGCTAGGTCCATTCGTGAAAATACTTGTGCTCCATTTAATCGATCCAACAAATCATCTATTCGCGGCAATGGATATTTGTTCTTTATGGTCTGTTTGTTCAGATCACGATAATCCACACATAGCCGTAGAGTACCGTCAGATTTTGGGACAAAAACCACTGCTGCACCCCAATCAGAGAAACTAGGCCTGATCAGACCCTTCCATACTAGCTGTCGTGTTTGATTGTCTAATTCTTCCTTCTCTTTCAAGGACATTCTTCGAATTGCGTGAACAACTGGCCTTGCATTGGGAATTAAAGCAATCTTGAAATCTATTTCTCTCTGCGGAGGTAAGCGAACAACTTCTTCGAACACATCCGCATAGTTCTTGATGACAAGAATGTCTTTGATGTGGTCAGGAATATTCTCTGTGACCTCAGGGATATTTTCTATTTGAGCTGGAGAAACATCGAGAGCTGACCAGAAATCTTTTCTATTTGAAGTCGGGCCTTCACATGGTATGGTTATATAATTCCCCGATTGGGCCTTTGCTTTAACCACTCTCTCGGCGCATTTAACTTCAGCTTCATATCTAGTTAGCCAATCCAATCCCAGAATAAGATCGAATTCATTAAAATTCATGACGATAGAGATAATAGGGAATTTATAGCAAGAAAAAGAGACAGGTACTGCACAAATCCAACTGAGATTGATGGAACCTCTAACCGGATTCTGGACAGTCATGGGTTCCTTGAGCTTTTTCAAATTCAAATCCAGTTTCTTGACTGCACCCTTTGCAATAAAGCTTCTTGATGCGCCTGTGTCAAACAGTACTTTTACCGGAATGTTTTTGACATTGAGCATGCCTTCTAAAACATCAGATCTTTCCTGAACAGACGAGGATGCAGGTACTTCGGCCACTTCATTTACCCGTGCCTCTTTGGTCTTCCTTAACAGCCAGCAGTCTCGCTTTATATGACCGGCCTGATGACAAAGATTGCACTCTCGAGTCACAGGAAACTTGCCCTTGGATTTAGACCCACCCTCCCTTCGCTTCTTCGAGGTTCTACACTTCCTAGTCAGATGCCCCTGTTTATTGCAGTTAGAGCATGTGGCAGTCGTGACAGGTTCTTTTTCAGATCTAGCCCTTTTTCGATTTACTTTGGGCTCTTTTCTGACCTCAGACCTCGTACTGCCTTCAGGGATATCAGTTTCCGACCCTTCTTTGTCACTACAACAAACTTCTTCTTCGTCGCGTAACATTCCTTTCTTATGGGGATCTTCATACTGATAAGCCATGTATATCATTTCAGAAAAAGGAAGCTTCACATGCCCCAATACTTTATTCTGGTATTTCCTTTGAAGCCCGTGAATAAATCTCATATTTTTCCTCTTCGGATTTTGAATTAGATGAAGAGCAAAGTGAGCCAGTTCGTTGAATTTCTTATGATATTCTGGGATGGTCATATCTCCTTGTATTAGATAAGAAAATTCATCACATAATCTCTCGGTTGCTTCGGGAGGAGTAAATCTTTCTAGGAAAATCACTTTGAATCTGTCCCAGGTGATATCACCTTCTGGATTATCTTTGATGATTGTTTCCCACCAGATTAAAGCTTCTTCTTTGAGCGCCCAAGATGCTACTAACCGTTTCTGGTCATCTCTCAGCTGGATATGCTCAAAGATTCTTTCGACAGAACTCATCCAAGCTTGAGTTTGAATAATAGATTCATTGCCCGAGAATTGTGCTCCACCCAGATTTCGATATCTCTTAAATAGAGCCTCTAGATCGGGTTCTGTATCCCTTCTATTTCTGGCACTCATTTTTCTAGTACTTCTGCAATTAGCAGATCAAGTGTCAGGCCACAGAAAAGATAGTTTAAAATATAGAAACACATACTTCAAGTGTAAATGTGTCTATCAAGGTGTAATTTCATTCTGCTTTACTCATACTAGGATATTACTGATCCTATCTGTATTGAGTTGCCCGTCCTAGAACACTACTGGTTCTATTTCTGACGAGTTCGTTCGAATGTTATATTCCAGAACTAAGCTTAACCAAAGCTCTGATACCACGTTGAGACGACCCGAAATCCCGTTCTCGCGGAAACAAGGGTTATCTTTGGAATATAACACAGAAAAAGATAATAGCAGAACAAAATTAAATAATTACACCAGATAATGAACAATAGAATATACTGGATAAAAGTAATCATCAGAGTTACACAGTATACAGGATCTTACTTAGTACAAATACAATTCAGCTATACATAAATGTCTACAGCAGAAATCAAACAAAATATGTACAATAGGAGCTGAACAGCATAAAAAGAAATAAATGATAGAATCCATCTTCAGCTCCAGCTATCCAGAAAAAGAACCAGCTAAACCTGAATACAAGGCTGCCCGTGTAGAAAAAGGGGCACCCGAGTTTGAAAGTGAAACAAACTACGAGTCAGTCATGGGACTGGTATGAGAAATCCACTCAACACATATATAATTGGCTAATCACAGGACCACGCCACTTTCGTGGAATGGGTTTACTCCATTGGATTGCCAGTGCTTTAAAACAAATCTTTCTTTTAAACGTCGCTATGCTTTTTATAAAAATGAAATCGTCATAAGACTCAGTTCCCATCACACAATGCAACGCAAACCGGAGGATAGAGTTTTACCTTATAACGGTCAAAATATGCTTGATACGAACAAAACAAAGGCATTTGATATTATTGCTAGTGTCAATATGTTTTGAAAACAATTTCAAATCATAACTATCAATCATAGACGGCATTAATGCCCCATACCACTATGTCGCCATATATAGGTATATAATCAAAACCGCACGATGTCGTATTTGGAAATTGGATTTCCGTCATGAACCAAGGCAAAAGATAGTCCTTACCGAATTCGAGACTGCCTAGCCCGAGTCTCAGGCAAGCGCGCAGGCAAGCCTTGAAGCGACAGGGTCGGTCCACCGATGTGGATTATTATACCTGAGCACTACGTTTCGCCGCCCTTTGGGGCGTAAGCGAGCCAACGAATGACTCCATCGGACCCGGATCGTCCGATCTAACCGAGGCGCCTCGCAACAGCAACAACCACATAAGTCAAACTCATCAGGGCGTGTAAAACCACTGACGCCACTTTTAGCTAGGAGGAAACGTAGGCCCTCCCTGAGGTCCTTCTCCCATTTTAGGTTCATACCGGGGTGTGAGGCTCACGAATTCACGTTATACACAAAGCTACGCCACACAGGCGGTTCTTTGATCATCACCACAAGACTTTGCTTTTCAACAGAAGCCCTGATCACTGCATCTTAGCATGCCACACAGAATAAATCATATGTCAGACACACAGTCCATTTACAAGTCCGTTCTGGGTCTGAACGAAACCGGAGGCACTAAATGCCTCGCAAACCCTTCGATCACCACGTACGTCTGGACGATCACCACTCATTATCCATATTTCGGGATGCCTCCCAATCAGGACCTCGGTTACCCTCCAAACGAGGTGAAGATCTCCGGTCTTCGACCATCGTCTTCATCTTCAAATTTTCAATCGTCGGTCAATCATTTGAAAGGAGAATTAACTCGGCCATTTCAAATAATTCACGTATATTTAGAATTTCAAATCAATTTATTTCAATGGTTAAATTATTCGACAACACCAACTTTGTTCTTTAATGTAATTTTCACACCAAACACATTCAACCATCAAACACAACATAAATCGAGCAAATTCAGCTTATTTCCATTCCATATTGTTTATGATATTTTATAACGATTTATCGCTATTTTTATTTATTTTAAAATAGCTAATTTATTCAAAACGACGCTTCGGGCCATAACGCGGCCGTGGCGCTGTTTTTCTTCAGATTTGATTTACACATATCTGAAAATCTAACCGTTGGATCTTCACAAAATTTACATCATTAGAAAGGTCTTTTCAAAACGAATCCAACGGTTCCAGTTTCGGGAAAATCCGACGGTCGGATCTCCCGGTACAATCGTTTGAAGTTTCGATTTCAAAATACGAACTGTAGCGTCGTTATTCGATTAAATATATAATTATATTTATATATATATATAATCGCTTCTGACGCTGTTTTTCTTCAGATTTGAATCAAACATTCCAGACAATCCAACCGTTGGATTTTTACAAGGTTGGTGCCGTTGGAAAGATTATTCCAAGGCGAACCCGACGGTTGATGTTTCGGGAAAATCCAATGGTCGGATTTCCCGCATTAGTTGTTTGAAATCACGGTTTCAAAATACGAACTGCACGGCTTCGTTTCGTTTTAATTTTATTTATATATTTATATAAATATAGTTTCTTCAAAAATTCCTATATCGTTTTTATTTCAAATATTTCACTAACGCCTTAAAATTTTGGAAAATTTCGCCATAACCTCCCCTGCACCGGGAGCATCGGGAAATCGCAAATAGCTTTCCCGGTCCTTCTAATCTCAAAAAGAAAAAGAAAAAGCCAAGCGGCTAGCCAACAGGCTCATAAAATCATCACCCAAACAAAACAGTAAATGTGTACCTATTTGTCGAGCACAAAAATTTTTTTCCTCTTCTCTAGCCCCTTTGCTATAACCTGTTCAATGAATATGTATGTACATATATACACAGTTCTTATCATTTATCATTTTCTATTCGACTTCATATTTGATTTCTATTTGGTTTAAAAACATCATTCATTCTAATGTTACATAAATAGGTGCAAATCATTTCATTAGCTAATTAATGAATATTTCAACTCATATATGTTTATTTTGAACAAGTGGCTATTTTTAACACTTCACATTTCAACGATTTATGCATATAATAAAAATGTGATTTTTATTGTAAAACAATTCATTTCAAAATACTATTATTCTATATAGTTCATATAGGTGATAAAAATAGGATTTTTATCATAAAACAATTTCTTTTAAAACGAGATTATTTTACACAGTTCATATAGTCGATAAAAGGTGATTTTTATTATCAAACAATTTATTTCAAAATATGAATACCATTCAACACATGAATTTCTAATCAACGAATGAATATCAATTCAACACATGAATATTTTCTATAGTTTCTATATATAGATAAAAATGTGATTTTTATTATCAAACAATTTATTTCAAAATATGAATACCATTCAACACATGAATTTCTAATCAACGAATGAATATCAATTCAACACATGAATGTTTTCTATAGTTTTTATATATAGATAAAAATGTGATTTTTATTATCAAACAATTTATTTCAAAATATGAATACCATTCAACACATGAATTTCTAATCAACGAATGAATATCAATTCAACACATGAATTTCTAATCAACGAATGAATATCAATTCAACACATGAATGTTTTCTATAGTTTTTATATATAGATAAAAATGTGATTTTTATTATCAAACAATTTATTTCAAAATATGAATACCATTCAACACATGAATTTCTAATCAACGAATGAATATCAATTCAACACATGAATGTTTTCTATAGTTTCTATATATAGATAAAAATGTGATTTTTATTATCAAACAATTTATTTCAAAATATGAATACCATTCAACACATGAATTTCTAATCAACGAATGAATATCAATTCAACACATGAAGGTTTTCTATTCAATGAATAAATATAGTTTAAGCATATGAAAATAATTCAAACACACGAATATTATTCAAAATTTCGGCAGCATAACGACAGGGTAGTTAAAACCGGGACCGTCCCTAGTACGGCTCCTCGCTCTACCTTAAAACCTCGCGGTTTTTGACAATGGGGATCATGCATCTAGTTCGCACGCAGACGGCATGTATATATTTATTTCATTTCCACAAACTAATCCTATGTGGTTTCAACCAAATATTTCTCAATCACAAACGGGTATTTTTCAACCACAATCAATCAATATCAACCACAAACAATCCCAAACAATTATTCGCTATCAATCAATTTTCACAACAATTTCAATCAATAAATATCGTCCATGGTTTGTGGACGAGGGGTGTGTGTATATATATATATATATATATATATATATATATGTATATATATATATATATAGCAATTCAATTTTATTTCAACACATATATATATAGAAAAAGAAATTGAAGAGTGAGAAATTCTCACAAATAGTTATCCAACTACGACTCTTCCTTTAGAAAAATCTTCGCCAATCTCGCCTTTCGTCGCTTTCGTTGCCCGTATTCTCTACATATGTAAAAATCGAATTTTTACTATGTTATTCAATATATAAAAATCGAATTTTTATTATGCTATTCAATATATAAAAATCGAATTTTTGACTTCGCTATTCAATATATAAAAATCGAATTTTTATTATATAGATTCCGCCTTTCCAAAAATAAAGTTTATATTTTTAATATTCCTATGATGTAAAAATTATATTTTTATTACTTTAAAAATATGAAAATTATATCTTACTTCTTCTACTTAATAAAAATTCCGTCTTTTCTATTTTAAAAATATGATCTTTTCTATTCTAAAAAATCTGATCTTTTCTTTTTAAAGTTCTAATCTTTTTCTATTTAAAGTTCAAATCTTTTTCTATTTAAAGTTTAAACCTTTTTCTATTTAAAGTTCAAATCTTAAAATAAAATCAGTTTTTAAACCCTTTTTAAAATAATTTTAAATCCTTTTAAAATCAGTTTTAACCCTTTTTAAAATCAGTTTTAAATCCTTTTAAAATCAGTTTTAACCCTTTTTAAAATCAGTTTTTCAGAATTAAAAATAAATATAAAATAAAATAACTTACATTGATCTGCGAAGAAAAAAGGGGGGTCACGCGTCGGCGGCAGGAGGAGGCGGAGCAGGCGAAGCGGAGGGGCACGGCGGTCTTCGGTGGTGGCGTCGCGATGCTTCAGGGGGGGTCGGATTGAAGGAGGAGGAGGGAGCGAGGACGTCGGGGAGCATCGAAGGTGGGGCGCGGTGGTCTTCTGGCGGCGGCGGCGTCTCCTAGGCTGAGCGACGCGATTTAGATTTAGGGTTTTTTTTTTCTGTTCGAAGTGAAGAGAGAGAAGAGGGAATAGGGGGGGTTTTATATAAAATATATATATTTAATTATTTAATTTTTCAAAAAGTTGACTTTTACATACGACCTCTAAACGAGGCCCACCGCCTGTCGTCCATAGCGTTTTACCCCCATCCCGAACACAATGGGATATGTATCGTAAGCTGATTCGATCGTTTGAATCAGTTTCCGTTGAATTTAAAGTGTAATTCTTTATATATTCAATTTTTAAACGTACATTTCAAATTACCGAGGTCACATACTAACTAGAAAAATTCCAGAAAAATATTTTCTAGCTTCGTATTGACGATACGGTCCTAACAAAACTAGTTTCGTCGAATTCTGAGACCGTTTGAAAAATGGTCAATTTCCAGTCGATTAAAATCAACTGAAACCGGTCAAACGCGTTTCCCTTTGCCACGCACACATATTGATTCGAAAAATTATGAAATTTGAAACCTAGCAATAACTTCACATCCCGGACCCAACAAAAGTGGTTTCGTCGAAATCCGAGGTCGTTTACAAAATGTCCAGTTTTAAGGGCCTGAATTCTATAGCGACTATTCAGAATTTTCAACTGGACATATCTTTTGATTCCCGCTATCAAATTTTGATTTTTCAGATTCGTTAGAAAGATATTACCAATTAGATCCTAATGTTTTTGGTTTCGCTAAAATCCGGATTGTTCTGCACCCGGTACAGTCCGACAAAGTTTGAATTCAATTTTTGAAACTGCCACGCCATTTCAGGCCTTGTTTATAATTATAATTAATTATATTCGTTTTCAATTGTTGATTCAAACTCAGTTTTCATCGCCATTATTTAAAATATTTATTTTAAATATTTAAAATCCATTATTTTAGCTAATTTAAATTTTTTAAATTGGTTCAGATTTTCTGGGTCGTTACACTGTCTCTCTACTACGGCTTATGTTTTGGGGAATTATGCTTCTTTTATTATTGTACTCTGATGTTTTAAGTACAAGTCCTAAATTTTAATGATGTACTGGTTTTTATGCGTCTCAGACATATGATGTTTTGAACCACGATGTTTTATGATTAATAAAGTTTTTAATTTTGCTGCTATTTTATATCTGTCTTGTAATATTTTTGTTTCTTTACCTATAATGCTTCACATAACTTAATGCATTCTTTTAATGAGTGACATTAACGGACATGGGGTGCCACACTTGGTATTAGAGTTGAAGGTTACCTGATTAGATAAATTTTTTGTAAATTATTTTCAAAAAGGTTTCAAAAGAAAGCATTTTTTCAAAAGAAAAGGTCTGTTTTGAAAAACATATTCCCCTAAAGCCATAGAAATTATATTTCAATTCTCTGTTCGAATCCCTTCTTCCATTTTCGTTTCAGCATGTCTGGGGAACCGAATATTCCCGAGGGCATTCAAGTACCAGATTAGTTCCGTAGGTATCTTAAGGCTACGGGACCAACCGGGAGCCAAGGAGACGTCCCATCCCCAGCTGCAATCATTGTTCCTTCACCGTCACGAGTAGATGATTTCTATGAAGAGAAATAAGTAATGGTTGAGGAAACACAAAACAAGAAATATGGCCCAGGAAAGGACAACAGCAACAACAAAAGGCGGAAAGAACAACAATGCTAAGGATAAGAGGAAGTGTTACAGTTGTGGACGTGGGGGTCACTTGGTAAAAGACTGTAAAAGAAAGAAGAATACTGGCTTCAGTTGTAGAGAAGACAGACACTTTGCTAAGAAGTGCTCGAAGAGGCAAGGACAAGGCCAAAGGGCAGGATCCTTCGGAGGGCAGGTGTATGCTCTCATGGCCATCGTACCGGATATAGGTAAGAAATTTTTCGTTAAAGGTATGATTTTTCTTTCGAATCAACCTATTAAAACTCTTTTCGATTCTAGCGCTTCACATTCGTTTATATCTGATTCTATGGTTGAGTCTCTACACCTTAGAACTAGTATGGTAGTGGATCCCATTGTTGTCATAAACCCCATTGGTGGTACGGCTCATTTGTCTATGATTTCTCGGGGTTTGAGAATATCTGTGTTAGGCGTCGAGTTTGAGTGCGACACATATGTGCTCGCTTTTATGGGCTATGGCTTGATTCTGGGGATGGATTGGCTAACCATGTATGGTGCCACTCTAGATTGTGAGAAGAGGGTCGTTAGACTTTTGACTTGCCATGGGAGTACTTTCGAGATTTCAAGTAACCCAAAAGGGTCTGTCATGCTTAGTTTTCAAGAGTCACCTTATGCATCTATCAATGATTTGTGATCGGTACCAGCCGTCTGTGAGTATCCTGATGTATTTGATGAGGTTCAGGGTTTACCTCCGAGGCACGAGATTGATTTTCGTATATACTTGGTGGGCAATGCCAAGCCAATTACATTGCATGTGCGCCATATGGCTCCTTGGGAAAGAAGGGAGCTCAACAAGCAAGTAGGGGAGCTACTTGAGAAAGGGTTTATTAGGCGAAGCAAATCTGAATGGGGTGGTACTGTGGTATTCGCAACTAAGGCTGATGGTTAGCTTCGCCTATGTGTGGACTATGAGGAGTTAAATAAATTCACTAAGAAGAATAGGCACCCACTTCCAAGGAAAGATGATCTGTTTACCAGCATGTTGATGACATCTTGATTTTCTCAAAGAGCGAGGAAGAACATGACTTACATTTAATGGAGGTTTTGAAAACTCTCCATGCGCATTAGCTTAAGGCGAAGTTCTCCAAATATTAGTTTTGGAGAAAAGAAGAGAGATTTGTGGGGCAGGTGGTTTCTAAATATGGGATAGTAATAGTTCCCACGAAGGTAGTTGCAGTTCAAGTCTGGAAGATCCCAAATGATGTAATGGAGGTGAGAAGTTTTCTTGGATTGGCAGGCTATTACAGGAGGTTCATTAAGGACTTCGCAAAGATATCAGCCTCACTCACCAGGCCGACGAAGAAGAATCTGACGTTATCTTTGATGTAGATTGTAACAATGCTTTCTAATGATTGAAGAGGGCTCTGACAAAAGACCTAGTCTTGACTTTTTCTGATGGGAACAAAGTGCTCACAGTATATACTGACGCATGTGGTACAGGGTTTGGTGTGGTTTGGGTTCAAGAGGGAAGGGTAGTATGTTATGGGAGAAGACATTTGAGAGTCCACGAGAAGAACTACCCTACCCATGTTTTGGAATTAGCTGCTATAGTATTCACACTTAAGACTCGACGGCAGTATATTCTTGGAGAGAGGTTCGAGTTATAATTGGACCATAAGTAGCACTAGTATATATTCTCATAGAAGGATCTCAAATCGAGACAGTAGAGCTAGGATTCTACTTGGACCTGAGACGATTAGAGAAACTTCAAAATCGATCTTATCTGAAACACCCCACCTCCGTTAAGGTCACTCACAAAGGGAATGCCTTAACTTCGGTGGAGTATTTTAGGTAAAAGATGCAGAAAAAATACAAGATAGAAGCGAAAATAAAGTCATTTTATAAACAATGTGGTTCAGTCAAGCTTTTACAATAGTTATCTAAATCATACTTAAAAGTAATACATAGAACTTCTGTCTTGATTTAAAAACTTCCAAATATAAAAGAAGCATAAAAATTACAATGATATTCCCCAATAAAGCATGAACCAGCCATAGCAGTGGAAGAGAGAGTCAAAAGCAATACATCGACTATCTTCGAGCTTGGAAAGAAAACTGAGCTAAGTGGTAACATTTCCTCCCTGTGAACTTGGGGGGGGGACAGAAGAAAAGAGGCGAAACAAAACTAGGTCAGACATAAGTCTAGTAAGTCCAGTGACTTTTAGCATATAAACAGACAAAAGCATCGCGACATGAATAAGCTGAATATAAGACAATACCGTGAGAACAAGGATAACAAGATAACATACGATTATTATAGATATGATAAGGCAAGATAAACTGAATGCGCTTATACTCTTTCTATGATTCGCTACTACCTTGTTATTCTGATTTTTATATCTCTGCACCACCTAACTAGTGTCCCAACTAGTAATCTATACAAAATGATCATATTGTAATGTGATCCCAATCCCCGAATTTTGGTAGCCTTCAGGTGTACATCTATCGTGAGGATTCCACCTCAATCTGCCTAATTGCCATGAACATGTTAGATGTACCCTTACTACCCTATCGATCGACTCCTTACTCGTATTAATTTTTCCTTGTGTCTATGTCAATCGGCCCTCTCTTGCGTGTAGATACCCTGTGCTGGTCCCACCATAAGGTGTATCAATCCTTATTATAGTAACCCGACATGATTCAAGATTCACAGTGTATAACTACTGGTACCCAATGCCTGCTTTTTCCCACTCCGTAGTACATGCACGCCCGTAAACCGTCGGAACCTACACTGACGTACCCCCTGCCGTTGTTTTGACTGCTTATAATCAGCCCAGTAATCGTGCCCCACCCTGCCTAGTTCAGGGTACCATGATACATTTTTGTGAGTTACTGCTGAAATTAGTCCTCATTACTAGGGTTTCTTGCTGGTTAAGTTTGCGGGCCTATATTTACTAATATTACCCACCAAGCCGATATGTACTTAACCCTCTCACTGATTCAAGCATGTTTATTTAATGGTTAAGTTTGTAGGCCTATATTTACTAATATTACCCACCCAACTTTATATGTACTTAACCCTCCCACATATTATGCCATATTGGTTAAGTGTTGTCCATTCATGTTAACTTAACCTACCCATTCATCATGTCATGTTGGTTAAGTGTTTCTTATTAACTTAACCCTCCTCACTTATCAAGTTGGATTAGCTAAGTGTTTCCTATTAATATAACCCCGTTCGTCCAATAAGTTATATTGGTCAAGTGTTTCTTGTTAACTTAACCTCACGTGTTCATCATGTTGTATTGGTCAAGTGTCATCAATCAGTTCAAGTTACTTAACCCACCTACTTGTCATGTTACTTTGGTTAAGTGTTGCCTTCTTGTCTCAGCTTAACCCTACCACAAATCAAGTTATATTGGTTAACTGTTGCCCTCTTGTTTTAACTTAACCTTACCACAAATCAAGTTATATTGGTTAAGTGTTTCTTATTACTTAACCCTAGCCATTTATCATGCTATACTGGTTATGTGTTTCCTATTAACTTAACCCTGGTCATTCATATTGTTATATTGGTTAAGTGTTTCTCATTAACTTAACCCTAGTCATTCATGTTATATTTGTTAAGTGTTCCTATGAACTTAACCCTAGTTATTCATGTTATGTTGGTTAAGTGTTCCTATGAATTTAACCCAAGTCATTCATCTTGTTCATTAGCATCAATTGATTTATTAATGCACCAACTTCTTACATTAGATATGTGTTATTGCGGTTACTAGATGTGTCAGGCGGTTCAGGGCAGTTTTGTACCACAACTCAATCTAACCTCTGGTTATCCTTGGACATGATGCACTAACCTCTCACATTAGATAGGTGTTGTTGTGGTTACTGGGTGTGCCGGGCGGTTCTGGGAAGTTATACACCACAACTCAACCTAACCTCGGGTTAGGCATGTTCATCTTTAATTCACACATTTACCATATATACCCAAATCTAGATTTTACATGCTAATTACTAAATTCACCAAAACTAGTCATGTTCCAATTCTCAAGTTATGCCCAACAAAGCTAATTGCAAGTTATGGCCCCCAAATTCAATTTCAATTTATTACTCAAAATAGGTTACACCCAATCTTCCCAAACTTGCAATAATAGTTATGCGCCAAATCAGTATGCATTATGTTTGGTGTCCCAAATCAATAGTTAAGCCCAAGCTAAATTTACTATTCCCATTTTACAGTTTATACCCAAAACTAGTTTTTTCATGTCAAATTTCATACTTTTTCGTTCATGCCAATTCTAGGTTCAATATGTCAAATTACATATTCCATAATTCATGTCAAATTATAGCCTTTAATTACAGTGCATTCCAGTTTCCTAAAATCCCAATTTAGGCGTGTTCACATTTAACAATTATCCCTATCTTACTATAGGTTTTCATTCCTAAGCCATAAAACACTATACACAATAATCTCCTTCTTTCAAGTTATAAACTATCATATATAATATGCCCTAATTTTAGGTCTTAAACCACAATATGTACTATGGCTTACCTATTTACAGTTCAATTTACGCCCCAAATCCCAAGTCATATGCCCAATATACTTTATGCCTCAAATCTCCAGTCATATGTCCAATATACTTTATGTTTTAAATACAACATGTGCTATTCCATCAAATCAATTACAAATCAGTTATGCCCAATTATACATAATTTAATACTTTTCCCAATTTTTGCGTTGGCCATGTCCAAGTCATATATTTTGTCCAAAGTTTTCCAATGTACGTTCATCTCTTATGAGATTTGGCTCAGGCTCGCAGTAGCCTAGCTATAAAAACAAAAAGTGAAGAAGAAAAGGAGAGACAAAGGATGGACATAATAATATCAAATGAGATAGATCCAATGGATATAGAAAGACAGATAGAAATAGGCATAATCTCAGATTCTGATTTATTACAATGTCATAATTAAAATTTAAATTTTATTTCTGAAAGTAACATGAACATACAAACAAAAGAACGATCTTATTTTCTGGGATCTATTTTCTGAACTGAAAAGCTATCCCTTGACGTAGATTATTGATTCTATATTTTATTTTTGATTCTTAGGAATTAGTTGTTGAAGTCGTTTAATTAGCCTTTGAATCTCTACGTGAATTCTAACTTGATTCTACGAAGAACTTGAGCGACATAATCCCGTCTTTGATTTATTTTGATATTAATTAGGGTAGGGTATAGGCGTAATGAAGTTGTGTTGAGAAAACTGTAGTCTTAGGGGTGTTTATATAGCATAGGGATCAACGAATCTGGTCAGAACAGGCGTCCAAATGCAGAAAAACGAACCTTCCTCGGATCTGGAAATAGGGGGGAGGTCGACCCTTAGGTCGACCCACTAGTCGACCTATTTGACCCAGGTCAACCCCCAGGTCGACCCCCTGGTCGACTCCCAGGTCGACCCCCTGGTCGACTTGGGTCCTGGGCGGGAAATTTCCTACCCAGCCCAGGTATGTGATTCGAATTTCGAACTTATTTTAAATTTGAGTTGTTTTAATTTATTTAATTTCTTGAAACTTCTTAGTGCCATAACTTCTTCATACAAAGTCCGATTTACGAAAACTTGGATTTTATTCCAAGAAGAATTTCGATACGAATGCAATGGCGTAACTCGTTTCCCTTAATTCTTCTCTTAAAAATTAAGTATACTTTAATTTGTTACTTTGACGTTAACAGAAATTACGGGGTGTTACATTCTCCCCTCCTTAAAGGATTTCGTCCTCGAAATTTTCAATTTAGGAAGAACGTATATCCTACCATCCAACATCCATCCACTTAACCATTCAATCGCAGGTGTCCATTGTCCTTAAAAAGATTTCTAATGCAAAATGAACATTTACGAAAGAGTGTGTATATGTCCCAGTACTAATGCAAAAGATCAGGCGGTCCACTGATTCAGTTGACCTGCTTAATGTGAATCATGAGAGTGTCATGCGTCCAATATGTATGCAAGCATCCCTAGTCATGTCAATACTATATGTGCCCATATTCATTCATCCATATGCAAAATCCATATGACAACCCATCAAGTTTCAATCCATATACAAATACATACATTCATATGCACATGCAATATGAAAGTGACTGAGCCGATCTAGTGCCTAATGTGTGTATATGCATCCACGAGCAAACACTTGCAACCGCTTGCACCCACCAAACATAACATGCCTAAAACACATGTTTACATCCATTGGCTTCTACCTAAGGATCGAGGATAGGACCAAGGGGATATACTTAAAAGAGAAAGACTAAACCTTACAGAGAAAGAGGAATCAAGGATACACCCTCACAAAGGGTACGATGCGCATATCTAGTCTTCAGTCTTCTAAGTCGCATCTTCTTGAGCTCTACTCCACTATACCTTAACTAATTTAACTTCATGATTGCAAAGCTTCTTGACCTCCATTTCTAAAACCCACTAGTAAAGATAGGACCTCGCTCACTTACTATGCTAGAGGGTCTCCAATGTAGTCGAACTATCTTTCCAAGATAAACAGATGTTAACCATGATACCAAGTGTATATACTAAGATGATTAGAGGTCTCTCTTCTACTTAGCTTATCCATCATGTCACAATTCTGAGGGTCTAAAGCTAAAGGTTGCTATGTACTTTTTACCTCTCTTAAGGTCAGTTTTCTCTGCCTGCCACAACTATTTATCTCTCACACAAACCATCCTAGTCGAACTCGACATCCCTCAAATACAATCCCCAAAGGCCAAAACTAATATCAGACAAGCACCGAAGGAATACCTCCTCCGAATTTGGATGATTTATGTGTGATGATACTAGCAAAACAACCAAACAATTGGGCACTTAACCGACTCTGGCTATCCTCGCCAATCTTATTCCAAAACTATCGTTGATCGCATAACTGGCTTTGCATTGTCAACTAGATATATGCGGAAGTCTATCTCGAGTTTTAAGGGGAAAATTCCTAACCTAATCAAAAACATCTGCATACTCATAGACTACTCTAACGGATCGCAAATCGTCGATAGATGCATCAAGTGATTCTAGGTAGCTAAGCCTAACTGAACCCTTAAGATTGCACGAAGTCTCAAGGGTAGTCCCGAAGCAATTCAAAAGTCTGACTACCCTCCTTTCATAATTACCAGCCAACCAACCCATGCCTAGAATCAACCCATAGCCCATGGAACCAAAAACATAGGCATTATACATAAATTCGATCCTTAATATAGATATTCTCAAATCCTTACAAACCACAGATAAATGAGCCGAACCACCAACCAGATTTGTGACAATAATGGGATCTTCTATTATACTAGTACTAAGGTGCAAAGACTCAACTACGGAAGCATATATAAGCAAATGTGAAGAACTGAAATCAAAAAGAGTACTAACAGGATGATTAAAAAGTAAAAATAAACATTACTATCTTTCTCTCAGGTACGCTGGCAGTGAAAGCATGCACTTGCCTTCCTGTAAATCCTGTCCTTTGTCCTTGTTCTCCGGGCAATCCTTGATAAGATGCCTTGCCTCACCATGCTGAAAACAACCACTTGTCTTTTACTTTCTATAATTAAATGACCCGCTATACCCCAGAAAAGATACTTCCTCTTGTTGCAGGACCTATTATTTCTTCCGCCCTTCTTATACTCTAATCCCTTGTTTGTGATTCTTCCCCTTTGGCCTCTTTCTCTTTACCTCCTTTGTGAACCATGTTGAAAAGCCTTTCGAACGTTGCCTCCATCGCACGGGAAACCCTACAAAGCTTGGAAGAGAACTAGCCGCAGGTGAAACTACTATGACTATGGATGGAGATTGGGCACTTCTTCGCCCTTTGACAGGTGTCGTAGTCTCATCGAGCCTACGGATCCATGCCACGATGAGGTTACCTCCCAGAAAGCCAGGAGCCCCGGAGACTCAGGAAAGAAGGAAACAAGGGTTCAAACGGAGGATCAAAAGATAGTGCATATAGCTTTGGGGAATATGCCTTTAAACAAAATCTTTCTTTTGAAAATGCTTCTTTTAAAACCGGTTTGAAAATAAATTTTCAAATCTTTTACCTGATCCGGTAACCTTTAGCTCTGATAACAAGTGAAACACCCCACCTCCGTTAAGGTCACTCACAAAGGGAATGCCTTAACTTCCGTGGAGTATTTTAGGTAAAAGATGCAGATAAATTACAAGACAGACAAATAAAGCAGCGGAAAAGAAAGTCATTTTATAAATAATGTGGTTCAGTCAAGCTTTTACAATAGTTGTCTCAATCATACTTAAAAAGTAATACATAGAACTTCTGTCTTGATTTAAAAACTTCCAAATATAAAAGAAGCATAAAAATAATAATGATATTCCTTAATAAAGCATGAACCAACCATAGTAGTGGAAGAGAGAGTCCAAAGCAATACATCAACTATCTTCGAGCTTCGAAAGAAAACTAAGCTAAGTGGTAACATTTCCTCCCTATGAACCGGGCGGGGGGGGGGGGGGGGGAGAAAAGAGGCGAAACAAAACTAGGTCAGACATAAGTCTGGTAAGTCCAGTGACTTTAAGCATATAAACAGGAAAACGCATCATGACATGAATAAACTGAATATAAGACAATACCATGAGAACAAGGATAACAAGATAACATATGATTATTATAGATATGATAAGGGAAGATAAATTGAATGCGCTTTTACTCTTTCTCTGCTTCGCTACTACCTTGTTATTCTGAATTTTATATCTCTGCACCACCTAACTAGTGTCCCAACTAGTAATCAATAAAAAATGATCATATTGTAATGTGATCCCAATCCCCGCAATTGTGGTAGCCTTCAGGTGCACATCTATCGTGAGGATTCCACCTCAATCTGCCTAATTGCCATGAACATGTTAGATGTACCCTTACTACCCTATCGATCGGCTCCTTACTCGTATTAAATTTTCCTTGTGTCTATGTCAATCGGCCCTCTCTTGCATGTAGATACCCTGTGCTGGTCCCACCATAAGGTGTATCAATCCTTATGATAGCAACCCGACACGATTCAAGATGCACAGTGCATAACTACTAGTACCCAGTGCCTGCTTTTTCCCACTCCAGAGTACATGCACGCCCGTAAACCGTCGGAACCTACACTGACGTACCCCCTGCCGTTGTTTTGACCGCTTATAATCTGCCCAGTAATCGTGCCCCACCCTGCCTAGTACAGGGTACCATGATACATCTATGTGGGTTACTGCTGAAATGGGTCCCCGTTACTAGGGTTTCTTACTGGTTAAGTTTGTGGGCCTATATTTACTAATATTGAAAGTATGAGTGCGTACTTGCCAAGTATAATACACAAGGATCGTGTAATATGAAATAACGCACAACTATTTGTCTAATACAATAGTTATGCAAATAAATATGAAATAGGGTAAGATCTCACAGAAACAGTATCACAGATAAGCAAATGCAGTAAAAGGAAAATCACACCAGGGATTTTTATACTGGTTCAGAGCACCATCCTACGTCTAGTCCTAGACCTCTCTCTGGATTTTCACTAATCAACTACCTCGCTTCACCCGGAGGACAGGTTCACAATACCCGAGCAGCCAAACAGGATTTCACGCCTCTTACAACACGAGGACTTCACAACTTTGCCTCTCACAACATGGAGGACTTCACACAAGATGAGTGGACTTGTAATTTAACAATGTGTGCTCTTAATAACACGAATTTTGTCAATTCTCCTACAACCTTCCTATAATCTTATCCTCAAATAGAATTTGAATTCGTGAAGATTTAGAAGATGATATCGTGTTTGAATCAAAAGAATAGTATGTAGATTCTAAGATTCAACAGCGATATAAGAAGATCATGAGCTTTTGAGTGCTTTGAATGATCAAGAATGAAATCAGCAATAGATAGAATAGAGAGAAAGAATTAGTTATTTTGAATTGATGATTTCATGTTGTTTTTATAGTAGATAAAAAGTTGCAATCATTGGTGAAGAGAAGTATTGAATAGAAACGATTTTTGGTGAAAGAAAAAGGAAGCAACCATTTATGAATGAAGATGTCTATATGAAGAGTTGCTTTCAGTTCGAATACCCGCCGACAGGTCAAAAATAACCAGTGGACAGGTATTTGAATATATATACATTATATACATGTGTGCACGTTCATTGTGCATTTCAACCTAGAAACGGCCGACCGGCTATATTGAAACCGGTCGACCGCTTTCTGGCAACATGCACAATGAATGTGCATTCATATATATACATATATATATATATTCATAATACTGAGGTATATGATTATTTGAGGATAGATTTTAACAATTATAACATAACTAAATCACTAAATAATCAACCTCTAACTTTCAATACCATTAATTGTTTTCTTTTTGACGATCACAAAACTTTTCCTTGTCATTAATCAAAATGCCATGAATCCTTGATTTAACATTCTCCCTTTTTTGATTGATGACAACATAGCTCTGAAAAGTGTTTGTAACTCCCCCTGTATATGTACTCCCCCTGAAACATATATTAAAAATCTACATTCCATAATGTTAGCAACATATTTCTCCCCCTTTGTCATCGAGAAAAATGGGGAGAATGTTGAATCAAGGATTCATGGTACTTTGATTAATGACAAGGAAAAGTTTCATGATCGTCAAAAAGAAGAGAATCAATGGTATTGAAAGTTAGAGGTTGATTATTTAGTGATTTAGTCGTGTTATATTTGTTAAAATCTATCCTCAAATAATCATATACCTCAATATTATGAATGTGTGTGTGTATATATATATATATATATATATATGAATGCACATTCATTATGCATGTTGCCAGAAACTGGTCGATCGGTTTTAATATGGGCGGTCGACTGTTTCTGGGCAGAAATGCACAATGAACGTGCACACATGTATATAACGTATATATATATATATATATATTCAAATACCAGTCCACTGGTTATTTTTGACCTGTCGACTGGTCTTCGAACTGAAAGAAACTCTTCATACAGACATCTTCATTCATCAATGGTTGCTTCCTTTTCCTTTTCCTTTCACTAAAAATCGTTTCTATTCAATACTTTTCTTTACCAATGATTGCAACTTTTTGTCTACTATAAAAACAACATGAAATCATCAATTCAAAATAACTAATTCTTTCTATTTATTCTATCTATTGCTGATTTCATTCTTGATCATTCAAAGCACTCAAAAGTTCATAATCTTCTTATATCGCTGTTAAATCCTAGAATCTACATACTATTCTTTTGATTCAAACACGATATTATCTTCCAAATCTTCACAAATTCAAATTCTATTTGAGGATAAGATTATAGGAAGGTTGTACAAGAGTTGACAAAATGCGTGTTAATAAGAGCACACATTCTCAAATTACAAGTCCACTCATCTTGTGTGAAGTCCTCCGTGTTGTGAGAGGCAAAGTTGTGAAGTCCTCGTGTTGTAAGTGGCGTGAAATCCCGTTTGGCTGCTCGAGTATGGTGAAACTGTTCCTCCGGGTGAAGCGAGGTAGTTGATTAGTGAAAATCCAGAGAGAGTTCTGGGACTGGACGTAGGACGGTACTCCGAACCAGTATAAAAATCCCTCGTGTGATTTTCCTTTTACTGCAATTACTTATCTGTGATATTGTTTCTGTGAGATCATACTCTATTTCATATTTATTTGCATAACTATTGTATTAGACAAATAGTTGTGTGTTATTTCATATTACACGATCTTTGTGTATTATATTTTGCAAGTACGCACACACACTTTCAAATATTACCCACCAACTCGATATGTACTCAACCCTCCCACCGATTCAAGCATGTTTATTTAATGGTTAAGTTTGTGGGCCTATATTTACTAATATTCCCCACCCAACTTGATATGTACTTAACCCTCCCACATATTATGTCATATTGGATAAGTGTTGTCCATTCATGTTAACTTAACCCACCCATTCATCATGTCATGTTGGTTTAGTATTTATTATTAACTTAACCCTCCTCACTTATCATGTTGGATTGGTTAAGTGTTTCCTATTAACTTAACCCCGTTCGTCTATCAAGTTATATTGGTCAAGTGTTTCTTGTTAACTTAACCCTACGTGTTCATCATGTTGTATTGGTTATGTGTCATCAGTCAATTCAAGTTACTTAACCCACCTACTAGTCATGTTACTTTGGTTAAATGTTGCCTTCTTGTGTCAACTTAACCCTACCACAAATCAAGTTATATTGGTTAAGTGTTGCCCTCTTGTTTTAACTTAACCATACCACAAATCAAGTTATATTGGTTAAGTGTTTTTTATTACTTAACCCTACCTATTCATCATGCTATATTGGTTAAGAGTTTCCTATTAACTTAACCCTGGTCATTCATCTCGTTATATTGGTTAAGTATTTCTCATTAACTTAACCCTAGTCATTCATGTTATATTTGTTAAGTGTTCCTATGAACTTAACCCTAGTTATTCATGTTATATTGGTTAAGTATTCCTATGAACTTAACCCTAGTAATTCATCTTGTTCATTAGCATTATTTGCTTTATTAATGCACCAACCTCTCACATTAGATATGTGTTATTGCGGTTACTGGATGTGCCGGGAGGTTCTGGGCAGTTTTACAGCACAACTCAATCTAACCTCGGATTTTCCTTGGGCATGATGCACTAACCTCTCACATTAGATAGGTGTTGTTATGGTTACTGGATGTGCCGGGAGGTTCCGGGCGGTTTTACACCATAACTCAATCTAACCTCGGGTTAGGCATGTTCATCTTTAATTTACACATTTACCATATATACCCAAATCTAAATTTACATGCTAATTACCAAATTCACCAAAACTAGTCATGTTCCAATTCTCAAGTTATGCCCAACAAAGCTAATTGCAAGTTATGGCCCCCAAATTCAATTTCAAGTTATTACTCAAAATAGGTTACACCCAATCTTCCCAAACTTGCAATAATAGTTATCCCCAAAATCACTATGCATTATGTTTGGCGTCCCAAATCAATAGTTAAGCCCAAGCTAAATTTACTATTCCCATTTTACAGTTTATGCCCAAAACTAGGTTTTTCATGCCAAATTTCATACTTTGTCGTTCATGCCAATTCTAGGTTCAATATGTCAAATTACATTTTCCATAATTCATGTCAAATTATAGCCTTTACTTACAGTGCGTGCCAATTACCTAAAATCCCAATTTAGGTGTGTTCACATTTAACAACTATCCCTATCTTACTATAGGTTTTCATGCCTAAGCCATAAATAACTATACACAATAATCTCCTTCTTCCAAGTTATAAACTATCATATATAATATGCCCCAATTTTAGGTTAAACCACAATATGTACTCTGCCTTACCTATTTACAGTTCAGTTTATGCCCCAAATCCCAAGTCATATGCCCAATATACTTTATGCATCAAATCTCAAGTCATATGTCCATTATACTTAATGTTTTAAATACAACATGTGTTATGCCCTAAAATCAATTACAAATCAATTATGCCCAATTATACATAATTTAGTACTTTTCCCAGTTTTTGCGCTGGCCATGTCCAAATCATATATTATGTCCAATTTTTTATCCAATGTAAGTTCATCTCTTATGAGATTTGGCTCAGGCTCGCAGTAGCCTGGCTATAAAAACAAAAACCGAAGAAGGAAAGGAGATACAAAGGATGGACATAATAATATCAAATGAGATAGATCTAATGGATATTGAAAGACAGATAGAAATATGCATAATCTCAGGTTTAGATTTATTACAATGTCATAATCACAATTTAAATTTTATTTTTGAAAGTAACATGAACTTACAAACAAAAGAACGATCTTGTTTTCTAGGATCTATTTTCTGAAACTGAAAAGCTATCCCTTGACGTAGATTATCGATTCTCTAATTTAGATTTGATTCTTAGAAAATAGTTGCTGAAGTCATTGAATTAGCCTTTGAATCTCTACTTGAATTCTAACTTGATTCTACGAAGAATTTGAGTGGCATAACCCCGTCTTTGGTTTATTTTGATATGAGTTAGGGTAGAGTATAGGCGTAATGGAGTTGTGTAGAGAAAACTGTAGTCTTAGCGGTGTTTATATAGCATAGGGATCAGCGAATCTGGTCAGAACGGGCGTCCGAATGCAAAAAACGAACCTGTCCTCGGATCTGGAAATAGGGGGGAGGTAGGCCCCCTGGTCGACCTATTTGACTCAGGTCGACCCTTAGGATGACCCCCTGGTCGACCTGGGTCCTGGGTGGGAAATTTCCCAGCCCAGACCGGGTGTGTGATTTGAATTTTGAACTTCTTTTAAATCTGAGTTGTTTTAATTTATTTAATTTCCTGAAACTTCTGAGTGTCATAACTTCTTTATACGAAGTCCAATTTAAAAAAACTTGGACTCATTTCCAAGCAAAATTTCGAGACGAACGCAATGGCATAACTCGTTTCCCTTAATTCTTCTCTTAAAAATTAAATATACTTTAATTTGTTACTTTGACGTTCATAGAAATTACGAGGTGTTACATTATTCGTAGGCATATGAAGATAGATTATAACAAGCAGAATTCATACGCAGATAAAGAAAGAACCGATATCGAGTAGAGGTGGGAGACATGGTTTCATCAAGATATCACCTCAGAAGGATGTGGTTCATTTTGGAACTGTACGGAAACTGGTTCCAAAGTTTGTAGGACCATTTCCCATAATGGAAAGAATTCAAATAAGGTAAAGCTACCAGAGAGATTAGCGGATGTTCATTTGCAAAAATGTTTGCATGGTACAGCAGAAGTAGTGAGCCGGGTATGCTTGGGGGAAGTAGAAACGGAACGCAAGGCAACAATTAAACGAGTTCCTACCCGTATTCTTGGTTAAGAAGTTATGTAACCAAGAGGATGCAACTTGGGAGACCGAAGACAAGATTTTGCGCTCCATACCCTTTTCTTTTCAAGGGAATGTTCTTAACTTCTCTTTCAAAAGTTTTTATTCGTACTTGCCTCTATCATTTAAGTATATCATATCGATCGAATCTTCGACCTTTAGGTAGGGAACCCATTGATGTAAACATGTGTTTAAAACATGTTATGTTTGATGGATGCAAGTAGATGCAAGTGTTTGCTAGTGGTTTCTCGTGGATGAATATACACACACATTAGACACTAGATCGGTTCAATCACTCTCACACTACATATGGACGTGTGTGCATTTTTCTTTTCTTTTATGGATGGAAATGGGTGTATCATCATGTGTATGTTGCATTTGGATGAATTATTGTGCACACATATAGAACTTACATGTTATATTAAGATTATTTGCATACATGATGGATTCAAGGCACTAACATACATTACATTAAGGAGGTCAACTGAATCAGTAGACCGCCTGATTTCTCGCATTAGAATATGGACATATACACACACCTTTGCATATGTGCATAAGAGCATTAGAAATCTATTAAGGACAATGGATGCCCATGATTGGTGGATGAGTAGATGGGTGATGGATTGTAGGATATATATATATTCTTCTTAACTTGGAGATTTCGGGGACGATTGAGTAGGGGAGAATGTAACACCCCGTATTTTAACAACACTAAAAGAAGATAAATTAATGAATAATTAATTTAATATTCAGGATTAAGGGAAATGGACTACGTCATTGCGTCCGTCACGAAATTCTGGTCAAGACAGACATTTGGTTTGTGTAAAATGGACAAAGTATGAAGAAGTTATGAAGGTTTGAAGTTTGTATACACGCAAGTGAATATATATGTGTGTGTGCGTGTGCGTGTATATATAGGGTCCAGAAATTCAAAATTTTGTTCAGAAAATTCAAAATCACGCAGATTGGGGTGAGCGGGAAAAATCCCACCCAGGGGTGTCATCCCTTAAGGGGGGCGACGACCCCTGGGTCGACCAAGGGGTGTCGACCCATGGGTCGGCCCCTAAGGCTGTCGACCACCTAGGGTAGACGTGGCAGTTAGGGTTTGGGGGCTAGCGGCTATAAATATGGCTCCATTTCTCTTGTTTTCTACACTGAAAAATAGTGGAGGACTAGATGCCGTCGGTGCCCAGACTGAATCAAACCTTCCCCTTCTTCTGCAATCAAGTTAATCAAGTTATTCAAGTGTAGATCTGTGATTCAAACTCTGCTATTCTCCTTCTATCTTTCTAGATCCAAACACTGTGAGTTTAAGTTACTTTTAGATCTTAATAATTAAAAGTAAAACCTAATATGACATTAACATGGATCTATGCCTATGAACATTTGAATCAAATCAGATCTGCTATAACCTATGTTTTAATGATGTTGTGACATGATTATGACTTAGATCTAAACCTTCCCCTACTTATCATGTCAGATCTAATTCACTATTTAGATCACCTTGTACCTATCATGTTTGTGGTTAAATTGCATCTGTTATTAGTTGCATATCTAATTTATTGTTTAGATCATATCATGCATGTTCCTGTTATGTTTGCATCCAAGTCAGATCCGTTGTTAGATGGTTATTTAATTCCATATTGAGAACTTATCATGCCATTTTATGATATCCCTATTATGTTAGAATCAATTCTATTGTCATATGATCATCAGATCTATTCCTATATGCCTATTTGTCACCATGCCACTATATGTTTATTACATCTTCTGCCATCGTATGTCAATTTTGCTATTATATTCATTTCTGTCCTCTTCCCACCTTCTTTTCCCTTTTTATTTTTTTAAATCCCGGCTACCTTCGAGCCTAGGCATGCTGCTGAAATATGCGAACGCGTAAAATTGGGAATGAGTGGAAAAACTTAGAGTTGGGGCATAATTGGAATTGGGGAATTCAGGCATAACTTGAATTAAATATATAAATGTGAATTAGGGATATAAATTAACTCATGATTAAAATACTTAATTTGGGCATATAGTTCATTATAAACATAACTTGGGAAAGGGGCATGAAAACCTATAATGACATAGGTATAATTGATTAATAATGGAAATGCCTAGAATTACAATAACTGAAATTGTAATCGTGCTTAGACACGAGGTTAGATTAGACTTATAGTGGAAGTCTGCCCAGAACTACCCGGCATAACCAGCAACCACAAGTGGTGAATCTAACATGAGGGGTCTAAGTGCATAAACACGTGACGTGCTAAGACATGAGGTTAAGCCCGATTTGTGGAATAAGTTTGCCCGGACCCGCCCGGCACATCCAGCATCCACAGGTTGTAGGCTTAATGTGGGAGGTCTAGTGCATTACAACCATGAATGGATAAATGGTAATGAATTGGCGTAAATAGTGAATGATAGTAACCTATTATAATTAATAACTTTAATAAGAACGTTATATAACAGGTAGGCTTGTCCCAAGGACAAGTGGTAATTATAACATATGTTATAACAAAAAGGAAAGGAAGCTTATTAATAAACCTTAGTTAAGAAAACTAAGTTAATAAGTAAACAATGTTGAGTTGTAGTGATACGTTTAACAGAAAACAGGTGAAATTAGATGAAGTATACTTAATTAGATATTAAGTAAAATATGTTATTGTAAATATGAAACCAGACGATGAATACGATCTAGTGGTGAAAGATTATTGATCACTTTCGTTAATTACAATCTAAAGAATAACATGTGATGAGGCTTATTAATAAACTTAAATGAATTAAGTTATATTTATATGAAATTAATAAGCAAGTGGAACTTGGCAACTTGAAAAGAAGTCAATACGAATAGGGATAACCTGTTAATCTATAATACTTAACTCGTTTGAATCCATACGGATTGTATGAATGTGATAAGTTGAATATGGGTTAAGTAAACTTGGTTGAAAACAGTGGGTGGGTTAAGTATATCCGGGGTGGGTGGGTAATATTTATATATAGGCCCACAAACTTAACCTATTGGGGTTATGTAATTAAAGACACCGTTAGGTAAGCATAACTTGTGGAAAACCTATCGTGGTTATGTAATTAAATACACCGTTAGGTAAGCATAACCTGTGGAAAACCTATCGGGGTTATGTAATTAAAGACACCGTTAGGTAAGCATATCTTGTGAAAAACCCATTGGGGTTATGTAATTAAAGACACCGTTAGGTAAGCATAACCTATGGAAATCCTAGTGGAGATGCAAGACATAGGTGAGAGCTTACATCATCTTGTGTGTGGGACCTGTTTCAGTCAATAACCCATGTAACGGTATCAAAAGAGTACTCCGCCCTAGGTCGGAGTCGGGGCATGCTTATTGGGCTGATTGTATGAGATCCAAACGTGGAGGACGGTGTGGGCGGCGCAAACCGACCAGGCCATGTGCGTGCATGGTCCAGGCAGAAGTGGATAAGACGACCGTGACACCTGTAGATATGGTTGTACACACCATAAATATGAAGGGTTGCCACTTTATGAAGCGATACCTCCTACTGTGGGGCCAGCACAGTATATCTACGCGGATTAGGGAGCCGATCGCTCGGGGTAGTAATTAGGGTACATCTAGACGTATGCCTAAGTCTACCATCTGGTATTTGTTGGGATCATCTTGTTCTAGTTATACTAGTATTGGTGCAGAGCAAGGAAAGTATTAAGACGGCGCTATCCATTCTATCATGCTGTCCTGTTTACCTTATCATACCTGCCTTTTATGTTGTTATCTCTCCTATCTACTTTATATGTCTGTCATGATACTTTTACTTATTTATATGCAAAAAGTAACTGGGCTCGCCAGACTTAATGTCTGACCTATTTTGTTTCCTCTTCTTTCTCTTTCGTTTCCCACCAGGTTCTTAGGGTGGGAATACTCAAGCTTAATAAGGATTCTGCTTAGTTTTGCTTAGAGCTGCTTAGATGTATGGCTTGATTTGCTATCTCTTTACTATGGCTTATGTTTTTTGGAATTATGCTTCTTTTATTATTGTACTTTGATGTTTTAAGTACAAGACCGAAATTTTAATGATGTATTGATTTTTATATATCTATACATATGATGTTTTGAACCATGATGCTTAATGATTAATAAAGTTTTTAATTCCGCTGCTATTTTATATCTATCTTGTAATATTTCTATTTCCGTTTACCTATAAGCTTCACGATACTTAATGCATTCTCTTAATGAGTGGCATTAACATACGTGGGGTGTCACAAATCCATCTCTGGGGTTCGCCTCAAACTCCAAGCTTCAACATGATATTTAAATTCAGGGGTTGATGAAAGACAAATCTTCTATCGAGAATACTTGGCCGCTAATTTTGTCTTTCTTTACTAACGTCCTTCGCCACTGAGATATATCATGGATAGATGATTATCCCAAGACTTTAGCAAATGCTCAGGCTGAATTAGTTTATGAGGAGTGGCGACTATCTGGAGCCGGAGATGTAGATGAAGACGATCTAATGAAAAGGTTCCTTTGGGATAAGGAACCAGAATTCCTGGTCAAGGGACGGAAGCTGCAGAAGAAAGCCGAGGATGCTTCCAAGCTTCAGGCCCAAGGAAAATTTGTTGAAGGCAGCATCGTTTCTCTTCTATCGGCTCTGATCCAGAAGAGTATAATCCCAACTTTCCTACACCAGGAGCTACCAAACATATCACCCCAATCACAAAAGTGCCTGAGATTCTAACCACTAGAGGCGATTATGCCGAAGGTGCTTCTTTGATTAAACAACAATTCCTAAAAGCTTTATTTACATGTCGGTAAGCTGTGGGAGCGACTGCCATGGAATCTGTCATACCAAAGGGCTGAACGTGATTTCTCAACCGGTCATAGGTAATCATCAGATCTAGATTTCCTTTGAGGTCCAGCCAACGGACGTTGAAGAGCATCAGGTGCCCATGATCAATGATCCCTACACGAATGAGGAGACGATCGATGCACTAACGGGTCTTGATAGCCGGGGTACTAGTGAAGAAGATGTCATTTGCATAGGGTAGTCTGAGCCAATGGTAGACTTGAGCTTGGCTGAGATCAAGAAGCAGAAGGAGAAGAATCTTCATGTATTAAAGACCAAAATCATACTAGCTCCATTTTTTGTCGATCCCATTCAAGTTATTCCTCGTCCCAATACTGAAATTGTAACGGACCAGCCTGATCCAACTAATCGTGGGATGTGTTCGAAGCATAAGAGAGACAAATGTATGTCTAGGGTTGTAGAGCCGCCAAGTGAAAAGTCCAAAAAGAAATGTTACTACAAGGATGCAGAGAAATAGGCTTAGAGCAGAAGAAACAAAAGAAGCCAAAGAATTCTAAGCCTATAAAGCTCTACATCACCACATTTATTTTTGCTGGCCTGCTGTGATAGTTTGCGGGTGCGATCCTAGATTTTCGTACTTGCAGTGTCAATATAATACTTTGTTCCTTCTGCAATTTCATTTCATTTTCCATTGATTGTACTTACAATTTAAGTTCTTAAAGTCAGTCTTAACTCATAAGCTGTCCCACTTAAATGAGTAAGCATGCATCATAATTCTAAGGTATAGTTTATATGCCTCTAATTTACTTTGAATTAAGCATCATGATAGAAGCATGTTTGAAGTTAATTTAAAGGTCTATGCTTATGCACCCAGTGTCGGTATGGGTTAATCTAAGTCAATCATACATCTAGCTCTTGAATGTTAATACCCTTAGTCAAGTTGGGATACTAGAGTTAGTATAAACATCGTGGTTCATACTTTATACTCTCCCACAGTAAGTCTAGGTTAGCGTCGTAAGTCAAGAGACCTTGTGTCATGGCATGCAAGTCATTTTTACTCTCTCCTTCGTCACTAGGAGTTAGAGTTAGGGGAGAATGGTTGTTAATCTTGGTGCGCCGATTACACTCGTCCTTAATTTATACTATGTTCCAAGCTATGTGGAATGGAGTTGGTTGGGTTGGGTTACATGTGCCCTAGCATCGTTCATTTTCCCCCAACGTCAAGGGAAAAGGTTGCCATCAGGATGTCGGATCACATCCCCATAGTTTATACTCGTCACATCGAAACATTGGAAAGAGTTAAATATAATGATTAGGCGGCGTTCCATCACTTTGGTTTGCGAAGTAAGGATCCCCATGTCGAGCATCGAAGTCAGGCTCGAATTTATTCTACCCAAATCCAACTAGTCATTAAGTTAAGTCAACTCGTCGAAATGTGAGCCAGTGAATGTCGTTAGGAGTTAGTCATCCCCATCATTCGATCCTTGACACAAGTCGGTCAAATCACAACACATAGCCAAAGATATAGACACAAGGATTGAACATGGAAAAGAGATTTTATTTACGAACAATATTAAGCAGCGAGTCATGCCTTATTAGAATACCAAGAAAAAATGAAATAGGAATAGAAGTCTAAGAGAGATAATGAAGCAGGTGCTTGACATTCCATGCTCTTGGGAGTGGATTGCCATCTATAGTTGTTAGCTTGAATGTTACGTTATTAATCCTTTGTTGGATATCGTAAGGTCCTTCCCGCCTCGGTCCCCATGTGAACTAGGGCTTGGAAGAATCTTTTCAAAACATAGTCACTGAAGTCAAAAAATTTGAGTCGAACCTTCTTGTCATAGTATCGGGTGACTTGTTGCATGTGCGTTACAACACTCAGATTAGTCTCCTTATTATTTTCATTAATCATATCCAATGATTCATAAAGAAGCGCTTGTTCGTAAAGGGTTCATAGTATGTTGCTCTATGAGAGGGGACCTCAATTTCTATTGAGATGACTACTTCAGAGCTATAAGACAAGGCAAATGGAGTGTGACTGATTGTGGACTTATGGGTTGTACGATAAGCCCAAAGGGTTAATGGCAGTTCATCAACCCATTCCCATGGCACATCCCATACTTTTCTTTAGAATTGATTTCATGACCTTTTTTTACTATCCCGACCGGTTCATTTGATTGCAGATATGCAACTACAATGTACTTCTTCTCATTATGATATCATTGGCAGAAATTTCGGAATTTTTTGTTGTCGAACCGGGTCATATTATCAATTATGATAGTTTTGGGAAGCCCAAATCGACATATAATATTTCTGACGGTAAAGTTTATTTCCCGCTTTGTCGTGATCGTGGTCAATTGTTCGGCTTCGGCCTACTTTCTAAAGTAATTCACAGCCACGATCGCATACTTCGCTTGCCTTTAGAGATTGGAATGCTTCAAATGATGTCCACTCCTTATACAGTGAATGGCCAGGGGCTAGCCATCTGGCTGAGTTGGGTCGGTAGGGATCTTAGAATCTAGGAAAACCTCTCGCAGTTTACGCCATTTTTGGAATAATTAGCTGCATCACGACTAATGGTTAACCAAAATTAGCTGCATCACGAGTAACGGTTAACCAAAAGTAGTCGTATTGCAGAACCTTCTTTGCCAGAGTTTGTCCCTTGGTGTAAGCATAACATTCGCCTTCGTAAACATCCCGTAACACTCATTTGACATTATCGTCAGCCACACATCGAAGCATAGGAACCAAGAACCCTTTTTTGTAGAGTGCATCTCCCTGGTTGGTGTATGTTCAGGCTTATGCATGAGAGATCACTTTTCATTCTTTCTTTTCGGGAGAGTTCCATGCCGGAGGAAGTTCTAGATGGGGGTCTTCCATGACTCCTTCTCAGGGTCGGCTTCCAAGACTTGATCCATTTACATTTTGTCCATGGTTTGAGTGTGTAATATCTCAATGGAGACTACTTCTATTCCATTTAAGGAATCAGAGCTTGCAAGTTTAGCTAAGTTGTCATCCTTTATATTCTCTTCCCTTTGAATGTAGGAGATGTTATGATAATCAAAACAGTCCAACAACTCTTCCACTCACTCGAGATAGGCGGCAAGTCATGCCTCTTAGTCTGGTACTCTTTTCAAACCTGAAATACAATAACTTAAGATTTACAGAAAATATCAAACATAACTACCCTCAACTCTTTTGCGAGCTTCAGCCCAGCAAACATGGCTTCATACTTGGAATCATTGTTGGTAACGGGAAAGTTTGGAAAAAGTAGAATAGTTTAGTGGAATATTTGCTTCCTAGGTGTTTGTGGTGATCATTGGGTAAGTCAAAAAACATAGGATATTGTAAACATAAAATAAATGAAGGTAAAAGATGAACAACTAAAAGAAAAACAAACAAAGATGGCAATTGCAAAAGTTGAGAATAATAAAAGAAAATGAATTCCTCCAAGTAAGCTTGGAAAACTAAAAAGAAACTTTTCTTATGTAAACCTTGCTTGGAATAGAAAATAGGATTTTTCGTAAGATTAGCAATTACGGTTAATAAGTATGGGGGAAAAGGTGCATAAAACTATATAAAAAATATGCAATTTTCCATTTTCCTACCTCTTTCTAACATAAGATATCGATTTGAAAAAATAAACTTTTTTGAAATTTGTGAGTTTAAAGTTGGTTAATAGGGTTTGATGTATAAATTGGATAAACTATGCTCTTACTTTGTAAGAATGTGAAAAAAATTAGATGAAAAAGTATTTTTATTTTTTCAAAATATTGTGTTCATATGGAAATTGCCAGTATATCTACGATGTATGCATCATGTTTTCAAATGATTTTCAAGAAAATTTGCATTCATATAGGAGGTACCACTTAGGCATTCGTTGCATTCACGCACTTTTATGTTGTGTTACACTTTGCACAAGTGCACAAATAGTTGCAAAAATTGGATGTACACGATAATTGTTGAAAATTATGTGAGTAATCACATAATATGTACACATGATAGTTATTGTAAATTATGTGAGGAATCACAAAATTATACCTTTATAGAATTTCCAGGATGAAATTTCCTAACGATGGGAGAATGTAACACCCCTCATTTTAATTAAATAATAAAATAATATCCGTAAAATTTTCTGAATTTGGTCTCGGAAATAGCATCATTATGTCCACGATGATTTTCTGATCAACTTAGACCTATGGTTTGCAGAAAATGGACTAAAAACGATGGAGATATCATTAAATGAATTTTTAGAATAAACAAAAAAAAGAAGGAATAAGAGATACATACATAGAACTAATAGTGTTCGTTCTAAATTTTTGAACAAAAGCAGTGTTAGGTGGAGTGGTTGAGCACTTGCCTCCTAAGTTGTAGCGTGTGAGTTCGAATCCCATCAACATCATGTTTTTAAATTTTAAGAAGGCCAACGAAAAAGAAGGATTTTCTAAAATAAAAGTACATGTGTATGTACATATAAGAAAAACTTATATATATATATGTGTGTGTGGGTATATATATATATATATCTACATCTGTGTGTGTGTGTATATACACACATGAAGTTCAAAAGTACCATGCAATTAATCGAAACAAGTAAGAAATAAATGTCCGGATAGCGTTGTTTGAATTGGGGAATAAATGTAGTTGTGTGTACATACATATGCGCATGAATTCCAAGAATAGATGCACTTGAAATTTAAAGGCATATTTTAAACGGAAAGAATCAATGAATTGATAATGTTAATAACGACGTTTAAGAGACAAAAATTACTCCGCTATCAATGGTTTGATATTATATGAGGCTGTGTGTGTGTGTGTGTGTGTGTGTGTATATATATTCAAAATTGAAATTTAAAGCGTAAACTTAAAACGGAAGGTATTAAATGTGGAATGAATGAAAATATGTAAGAGAATAATGGCATTTGAAATTTGAGATAGATTGGCTGGAACAATGGGAACAAAATAAACTTAAAAAACATTAAGAAAATTTAATGTTAAAAAATCAATAAATGAAGAATAAATCACATGCAAACATGGCCCTATACACGGTTTCAAAATCGTGTACGGGTCGACACTTTGTTGGAGTGGGTCGACTCATGTGTCGATCCACCAAGGGCTGTGCCAATCCATATGTCTACATGACTTGGGTTTGGGTCGACCCAATGAAAAGCCAAGTGACGTGTGTTACTTCGTTTGATGACTCTGATTTGTTCTCCATGAATCCAATGGATATGGTTCTTCTGAGTGTTATAAAGGGCCTCGCAACCAACTCATATTTTCTGAGAGGACGCCAAAGATCTGCCACTTCTTTTCTTCTCCAAACTCTTCTGAATTATAAAATATTAGTCTAGGACTTCAGATTTGAGATTTGGAAATGAAATAGGAGATTTAGGTTGTAGATGCTCAAAATTCTCTTCCATACGAGGTAAGTTTCGTGAATCTAAATTAAGATCTATTCTTTTAATTTCTTTTAGAATTAGATTTGTAAATCTATAGCAAAGTAAGTTCAATTAGAAAGACCACGGATGGTAGATCTGAATCAGATTAAGGATTTGGAGAACAATCAGGTTAGTGGATTTAAATTATATTTTACGAAAATAGTCTATTTTATTGTTTGATTCCTAATGGAATTTACAAAAATTTCTTCCTTCTCTTTTCCTCTCTTCTGCATCAGAATATATAGCTTATGTTGAAATTTAGTTATGTGTGAATAAACTAAATTATGTTATGTGCAAAATAATTGAACTATGGTTATGCATAGAAGAATTGAATTGTGATTATGCACAAATTTATTAAATTATGGTTATGCGCAAATTAATTGGAATTATGAACAAAAGGAGGAAATTTGATGATTTGGGGCTAAAGAGAACATATTGTGCCAATATTGTGATAAAAGGGAAAATTTTAGAATTTAAATATTATTTGTGAAAAATCACCTTTTAGATTTTAAATGAAATATGTACAGAGAGGAAAATTGGTATAAGTCTAAATCTTACTTAAGTATAGAAAATATGTTAGATTTGGGAACAATAAAAAGAAGCAGACATAAATCCATATATACCTATAAATCTGAAAGGTTAGGAATAACCTAGATTGATTGGTTAGGAAAAAGAGAATGTATTTGCATAGCTTGGTAAACAAAGAAAAATTGGAAACATGATTGCTAACTGAAATTATGAATAAATGGAGATTAGAGTGAAAAAGGGAGTTAACTATATTGTGCACTAATATGATGACCACAAAAATAAGAAAAATAAATGTTTTGCAATCATGGGTTCTTATCTTGGTAAATACCTCAAACTATGGAAATGTTTTTTTATTGCAGCTTGATAACCAATTGTTGACACCAAAAAGTGGCACAACACCCAAAAAAGAGAATATAGAGAAAAAATTGAAGAAATAAAAATAAAAATGAGTATAAATGCAATCACATGCAAGTTTATAATGGTTCGGTGTTAACGGCCTACGTCCACTTTTTAACCTCTTGATTGCTTATTAACTTTGATTACAAATGATGATTTTAGTGGCTTATCCCGAGTATAACACTGTTGCAATAATAAAAAGACAAGAGATTGGCCAATAATCCTTTCATTGAAGATTTGGAGGGCTATTTATATATGCTACAGTTCTTGGGTCGACTAAACATGTGGCATCTCCTAAGACTATAAGAATGGCTAAATAAGCTTTTTTCGTGTACGTAGGCCCAACCCAGCTAGATATGGACAAGTGGTAACAGATCCAAAGTTCAAGGAGTGGAAGACGAAGTTATATCGGAGATGGAGTAGGTTAAAGTGATGATACTTTGGTGCAGGAACATGCTCGTCTGGACCAAGTTGAATCGAGATTCTGTTCGACCCGAGATTAGTGTTGAACAAAAGCTTCTGCTTTAACACGTGCTCACCACTGGTCAGGTCGACATTCCTCCCAACGGACCCGAACGCTGATCAAGTCCATTGTCTTCTCTCATGTGCATAGCTTCCAGGCCGGGTCAAATTTAGTTTCACTTCGACCCGAAGATCATCGAGCCTGGATTCATGGTGGCAAGCCTTCATGTTTTAGCATGTAGGATCCAATTCATAATGAGCCCTTATCGAGCAAGGCATAAGTCAAATCGACTTGATGGTCTCTTTATGTTGATATGTCTTGGTTTTCTTATATAGATACGATCTTTATGGCCTTACTAAAAGGTTGGTCAATACATTTCCCCCCGAAGTACATTGTGTTGTATGCTTTGTAATCCGTTGAACAACAATATCATAGAATTTATTCTGTCTGTCAATGACGACTACGAATAACCGTCTCCGTCTGCAATGCCATTGTACTCAGATTATTCTAACTGCATAAAGAGATTATCATATGTTGTCTCGAGGCTCCGGAATGTGGCATCACACATTTATGTCATTGTCAAATGATGTTGTCATTTTGCGCCAGTAAAGCGAGGTTGTCAGAACCATGCGCTATCATATGAACATTGGGTTTCCTGGATTGGCATCAACCCGAAGAACGGTATTTCATATTGGGTTTGACTCGTCTCGGGGTCAATAATCATATAGGGTCGACGACCCTCTCGAGTCAATTTGTCGAACCAACCGCGTATCTCTACCATCACTTCAGAAGAGCACGAAGGGTCACTTCATTTTACTATATAAGGTTGGCCTACCCAATTATTTTACATTTTTACTTTACTATTAACCGAGCCGGACGTTCCTCCAAGTACTTGTAAATAATTTTTTTTTCTAATTAAGCATAATCTTCTCAGATTTAATAATAGGTAGGAATCGTCATGCCCAATCCATTATTTCAACCTTAATTTCGCACTATAAACCCATAAATCCGTTCTCTTTTCCCTCACTTACTCGGTTAAACAAAGTTAACATTTCATATGTCAGAATCTGTCTTCACTGAAGAAAGCTTCAAGGCATAAGCAAGCAAGGAGGCGAAATCGTTTGAAGGGAAATGGCAAGGTCGGGTTACGAGAATGATTTCCAGATCTTTTATCCAAAGTGTTGTGGAAAATGGTGACGAGGCATGGATTTCCAGGTGGCCTTGGGAAGTCCAAAAGATAACGGAGTGGGGAAACGATGTTCATTAGCAAAGGGAGAATGGAGGAGCGCTCAGATTGATGAATGTCGGGTTCGACCAGTAGGGATGAAGGACTGGTAAAGCATAGTGGATAATATATCTTAGACAGGGGAAAGATGAAGAGGCAAGTGAAAGTATGGTTCGGGTCGGTGAGAGGGCGACCGTCGAATGGGAGAGATAAGAGTGCGAGGGAACAGAGTAGAGCCCAGAGAGTATGACCCAGGTGATGTCGACCGAGGATCGGTCGACCTTTTGGACCTTAAGACCAACTCCCAACCCTCTATGCGAAGTTTTTGTTCTTTATGCATACAAATGATTAATGAACCAACTTAATTTATACAACTGGATTGTTAAGCTAGAGCATATTTGGACTGATCATATTAACTTGGTATATACGAATATGAAACCATCTAGACTTATGCATATTTTAACCTTTAATGTTTTTGCTTCTGTGATTATTTATGTACATTACTACTTCACCCACTTCCACTTAGTACACACTAAGGGATGATGGTTTTAATTCTCTAACCAATGATCTTTCTTAAATAGTATTATCAATATGAATGGGAGATATGACACCCTAGGATCAAGAGCAAGGACAGTTACTCAAAACCCAGTTCTCCTCCTCTAAGCATCCCATTAAACCTTTCAGACACATTTGTCGTCATGACATGAAATCTTTCACCATCATCGTTACTCAAAACCCAGTTCTCCTCCTTCCTTTGTAGATTTCGCTCATTCCAATTCTTAGCTTGAATATTGATGGTTTTAGTTTTCTTCTGGGTGTTTACATAGTCAACCTCCTTCAAAGCACATGCCACTACATAAAATAAATCTATCAGGTGTTAGTCTTTATATCCACCATCTTGAAAGTTTGCTTTCAAATGTTTAGCACATAATCTATGCTTGTGTGGGAATCTCCAATGACTATAATGTTCTCGATATTCCTTTCATTCTATTGGAAATGAAAGTAGCACTGTGAATGAACCTTCGCATCGAAGAAAAAATTAACCTCAACTATCACATGATTCAGACTCAACAATCTCATAAGGAAAAATGTATAATTGATCGTTCGCATCTATTGCAGCAGCAACTAGTAAGGTAACTTTGTATTTACCATATAAATGTTGTCGACAATGAAAAGCAAGGGTCGACAATGTACAAATCCTTCGATGCAAGGTTCAAAGACCGAAAAAATCACGTTCGAACACATCATACTCGTCACCCATTACATGTCTAACATTGTTCGGATTAGTTTTTGCAACTTCGGTAAAATACTAACATAGGTTAAGGTATGACTCTACCCAATCACCATATATATGTTCGATTGCCTTGCTTCATGCTTTTATGTAGTCGACTTTTATAAATAATTGTTCCGTCATTAAGACCTACATTGTTCTAACTATAGTGCTCAAATCTACTTTCAAAAAAGGCATCATCTTCGAAGCCAAAAAAGCGGATGTAGGTTGCTTGTGATTAGAGTTAACGTTGGGTTTACACAACTTTGATCATTTAGATTTTTCAATAATCCACCATCCCGGTTGCGATTTTTTGAATTTATGACATGTATTCTCCATAGACAATTGGAATCGATATTGCAAATAGTAGTGTATTTTTCTTTGTTACTCTTGATTAGTTTAAATGAAACTACATGTAAAATTTATCATTCACTTAACTGTTGAAGAAAATTTCTTTTCCTCTCAAACATCATATTGTTAGGAAGTTCATTCTTTACTTTTGATAACGACATCTACAAAATGGAACCATATATATATATATATATATATATATATATATATATATATATATATATATATATACCATTAGTTTATGATGGAAAATGCTCAAGATCGACTCAATATAAAGCACAAAATATAGCTCGACAATAAGGAAAAAATACAAGAAAAAAGAGGAGTATGCACAAAGAAAGTAGAAAATAAAATTAAGACATGCACCATTGACATAGGTGTGTCAGGCGGCTGGTAACATATCCAAACATCCAATTTCAAGATCAAAGAACGATCTATTTGAAGATCAGACGTCTGATATTTTAACCCAGACGTCTGGATTTTCTCATCGGTCAAAAATATATATATGTCTAAAAGATTTTAGATGCCTATGATTAAATCCAGATGTCTGACTTGGAGTTCGGCTAAAAAAATTTAGCAACTGTCACATTTTGAAAAGCCACTTTCACTCCTCTCCATCATAAATCATCAATATCAATCAATGCAACACTTGGATGAAGACTAATGGATACAACTGTTCAATTACCACTCCTTAACACTATTTAAGGCATCAACACTCAAGGAGAAGATTACCTTTTCATACTCTCTGCATTATATTACTTCATACTCTATCAATGCCCAAGCAATTCAAATCACTCATAACCATATACTATTCTTCCATATATATATATATATATATATATATATATATATATCTACAATTCAAAGCAATTATTACTCAAGAATATCTTGGAATATCGTGTACCAATTAGTCAATATTCTTGTTATACCAAAACAAGCATTTGACAAGAAACTTTGTTGTAATAAAGCCTTTCCTTTAGGCGAAGCGAGGGTTTGTGATAGTAGAATACCGAAGGAGAGCTTTGGGGCTGGACGTAGGATGGGTGGTCCGAACCAGTACAAAAACTATGGTGTGTGTTTTGCTTACTAGCATTTATTCTCTTATATTACTCTAGCATACACATTCATAGTTGACTTCCATGTATATGAACTTTCAGTCAATATCAGAGCAAGATTTGATCAAATTACAGTAACTGTATTTGCATCACTTAATATGGCAAGGATAAGTATATTTCAAGAAGGTTAGTCCATTGAACGTCCTCTAATTTTCAATGGATTAAATTATTCATATTGATAGACTCGTATAACTATTTTTTGTAGAAGAAAACGGTTTGGAAATTTTGTCTGCTACTTAAAATAAGTATGAAGCACCAACTATTGAATTTATGCGTGGACTAATGCTTAAAAAAAGTGGCTTCTAACAGTTCAAAAGTTATGAATGTTTTATTTTATGCACTAGATAAAAATGAATTTTCACATGTCATGATGTGTATTTGTGCCTACGATATATAGCGTAACTTACAAATCACTCACAAAGGTACAATAAAAGTTTCAAAACACAAAAATCTCAATTCTACAAAATTAATTTTCGTCTATCAAAATGAAAGCAAGTGAGTCCATTTGTGATATGTATACGAGATTCCAAACTATTCAACGTGATCTTATGGCACTCGGAGTCAAGTTCACAGATTTTGATTTAGTTACACGAATCTTAAATTCTTTGACCAATGATTGGAAAAGGAAAGTATTAGCAAGAGAAGTGACAAACGACATTCTCAACTTAAAATTGAAGAATTAGTTGGAAATTTGTTATCTTATGAAGCTAACACGAAGGCTAGAAAGGAGCAAAATGGTAAAAAGAAAAATATAGCATTTCAAGTCAACAAAGAAGATTCCAACGTAGACAAAGATGTCTTCAAAGACAAAAACTATAACAAATTCAAGAAGTTCACGAAAATGACAAAGTTTCAAAAGGATGGAAAATCAAGTTCAGCAAATCAAACATCTATCAAATGCTTCGAATGTGATGAACGTGGTCATATAAAGAAAGATTTTCCAAAGATTCTCAACGAAAAGAAGAAAAATAAAAATGTAAAATTCAAAAAGAAAAGAAGAGCTTTGCAAGTGACTTGGGATGAGTTTGATTCTTGCTCGTTAGAAAGTGAGAGCAATAGTGATATGGAATAAGCAAATGTATGCTTTACGGAAGATACGGATGAGATATCCCCTGAACTTACTCATAATGAAATTCTAGAAATTAGTACGGAATTGGTTGATAAGTACAGAGAGCAAAAAAAATAAACAAAGGTCATATTGCTAAAATAAATAGATTAGAAACTGAGATAAGATTATTAAAAGATGAAAAGATCATTTTAGATGATGAATTAGAAAATGCTCAAAATGATCTTAAAAAGTTGATTTCTGAAAATGATTTATTATCAAAAGAATTAGAAAAAATTAAACTAGAAAATAATGTTATTTTGAATAAAAACATAATCTTGAGTAGTAATCTCAAAGTTTCACTTCAAAAAATTTCAAAACTCAGATGAGTTAGAAAAAATTTCTTCAAATGTTTGAAAATTTAACGAAGGAAAACAAAATTCGGAAAATATCATCAAAAGTTCCAAACCTTTGGGAAAAAGAATTGGTTTAAGTTTAAAAAGGATTTGAAATCTAAAAACCATAGTTTTCTTTATAACAAGGTTAAAAAATTATCAATAAAAAGGTGTTAAAACCTAAAGAAGTAAATATATGGATTTCAAAATCCATTAACAAACTTATTAGACAAAAGTATGTCAAAAACTTTCTACAAGATGTAGTTTGTAATGAAAAATTATGTTTTTAAAGACCCCAAACCAACCTGGGTATGGCTTCCTTCTCTGCATACCATATATGACCCTAACGGAGGAAATGGGTACCAATTAAATTCTTTTATCTTGCAGGTACACAAAATAAAAAAAAATAAAAATGGATATTAGATAGTGGATTCTCTAAACGCATGACAGGAAACAAAAGCATGTTATCAAATACCACATACATGGATGGTGGCACGGTAACACCTGGCGATAACTCAAATGGATACCTCATTGGCATTGGTGAATTCATCAATATAAGTATATCTAATTCTTCCATTATCTCAAATGTTTTATTAGTTAAAAACTTAAAGCACAATCTTTTAAATATTATTCAGTTATGCGATAACGGATTTAAAGTTAATTTTTAAAAAGATAATGCAACATACTCGATGACAATAAAAATTTAGTTTTCAAAGGATTTAAAAATAAAAAAAATATATCCTTAACATGGAAGCTAAACAAAATTTTGGTTTGTGCTTGACTATAAATCATGATGATCCTTGGTTATGACACAAACGATTTTGTCATGTTAATTTCAAATATATTAATAAATTAGAAAAATATGAACTAGTTAAAGGATTACCTAAAATAAATTATAAAGTTAATAACCTATGCGGTGCTTGTAAATTTGGCAAATTAAAGAAAAGCTTGTTTAAATCTAGGGAAAATATATCTTTAAAACAACCATTATAGATTTTACACTTAGATTTATTTTGTCCGAATCAAGTAAGACCTATAAATCATAGTATGTTTTTGTAATAGTTGACGAATTTTCTAGATATACATGGATAATATTCTTAAAACATAAAAGTGATACTTATAGTATGTTTAAAATCTTTGGTAAACGAATTAAAACTCAAATAGATCTAAAAATAAAAAAAATTAGGAGCGATCACGGTGGCGAATTCAAAAATGATTTATTCGCTAATTTTTGTCAGAAGAAAGGAATAACTCACAATTTTTCTTTTGCTCGCACACCACAACAAAATGGTGTTGTAGAAAAGAAAAATCGTACATTACAAGAATGTTCTCATACACTTTTAAGTACCAGCAACCTACCAAATCATTTTTGGGCTAAAGCAATTGCAACAACTTGCTATGTTTTAAATTGAATATCAATACGACCCATGACTACAAATACTTCTTATAACTATTATTTGGTAGAAAACTCAAAGTTTCATACTATAGAACCTTTAGATCTGAATGTTTTATTTTAGATACTAAAGATAATATAGGAAAATTTGATCCTAAGGCCGACGAAGAAATATTTATTGTATATTCGGAACGTAGTAAAGCTTATTGAAATTTTAATAAAAGAACTAACACTATAGAAGAAAGTTTACACGTTTCTTTTGATGAAAACTTTTTAATAAACAAAAACAATGATGAAGAATAAGCTTTGGTACAATCCATTGAAAATAATACAACTTATAATAATGAATCAACAAATTTATTAAGATCACCTTCTCGTATTTTAAAAGATCATCCTTCAAATAATATCACTGGAGATTCAAATACCAGAGTATCAACACAACACCAGTTAAATCAAATGAGTTACATTGCGTTTATTTCAACTTTTGAACCAAAAAAATATAAAGAAGCTGCTAATGATGATTTTTGGACATTAGCAATGCAAGAAGAATTAAATCAATTTGAACAGAATAAGGTATAGGAGTTAGTTCCATGACTGGATAATCAATCTATTATTGGAACAAGATGGGTATATAAAAATAAATCAGATGAAAATGGAAATATAGTTAAAAATAAAGCACACTTATTAGCTCAAGGGTATATTCACGAAGAAGTAATTGATTATGACGAAACATTTGCCTCTGTAGCTAAATTAGAAGCTATATGAACTTTATTAGCTTTTGCATGTCATCATGAATTTAAATTATATCAAATGGAGGTTAAAAATTCATTTTTAAATGGTTTTATTAAAAAAATGTATATATAGAAAACCACTGCTTTTTATTTATGAAAAATATCCCGATCATGTTCTCAAACTTAACAAAGCCCTTTATGGATTAAAACATGCTCCTTGAGCTTTGTATGAAAGACTTAAAAATCATTTAACATCATCTAGTTTTCAAATAGGAAAAATAGACATTTCTTTTTTTATAAAATGAGATGTTGGTTGTACAAGTGTATGTTGATGATATTATTTTTGGATCTAATAATGAAAAACAATGTATCGAATTTTCAAATATTATGAAAAACAAATTTGAAATGTCACATATAGGTGAATTAAACTGTAACAACCTGAATTTCGACAGACCGATTTTTTTCAAAAATTCCAATCTATTGAGACTCGAGTTGGTTTGTCTTGTATCCTGCAGAAAAGACTGAGATATAAAATATATCATAGCTCAAAATATATCTCATAGCGGAATGGAATAAAATATAATATAATCAAATATAGCCTTACTAAAGTAATCATACTTCCTAACCAGTATCCAAAGCTATTATATCTCTATCATAAACCTAGCATGCGTGTATGTTATGAGGAGGGGGTCAAAACACAAGTTTTGATGATTGGACTTAAATTACACATTCTGAAATAATCCTACATATACTATTCAGTTACATTTGTAAAATAAATATCCAAAAAGTTTGAAACAAGTGGGACTTTTTTGGAGATTTGATGTAGTTACTAATTTATGATATGGCATGTACAGAATGAAAACTTCATTCTTGATTATATAAGAGCTTTTATGAAAGCGTTTCATTTTCTTCTCTTCAGAAAATTAATCGAATCTTAACTGAAAACAAAAATATATTTTCAAGAAGAAATTGATTTCTGCTTCTTTCTTGCTCTTAGATTGTTTTTTTTTTTCTACCTTCGTATAAGTGAGCGGATATCTGATATTGAATAGCTCTGAGATGAGATCTTATATTCATTCTATTTGATGGATTATATTAATTGTGACGCTGCTAAATAATTCGACAAATTGGAAAATAAAACGCCAATGTTAGGATTCATCATTGTTTATGTATCTCCCCAAGACCCTAATCTGAGTATTCGTTTTCAGCATGTTGGCTTCTTTCTGATCAATATCAACCGAACATCGATGCTTTACTGTTTTTTTGGGTACCGGGAATAAGAATGATTTTCTTCCCGGTGCTCGCCTCATTGTCAAAAGTCCCGCGCCAATTCCTTTCCTTATTCATTTGGTTTTCATATGTTTTTCTTGTTTATTAGTGTTTTTGGGTTAATAGCACATAAGGATTTACACACATGTCGTACTAATCTATATCCCAGTAGATTAACCTAATATAGTATATATGTAGCTACCCCCAATATATCAAGGTACTTCCTCACACGGTCCACGCCATTTTGCCACAGAAACATATCCTACACCGAATAACGTATGAAAATCTGAATCATAATGTTATGTTACCATACTGAACCCTCCTGAACCCTCCTGGCTATGCCATGCAAGTGTACAGAGTAATTCCCTAACATCTATAGTACACCAACCGGTACGGTGTGCATGTATCTAGACCCTCACATGTTCGTTCTGTCTACTGAGCCGGTCGAATCAGGTCTCATCATGGAGTAGTACCCTAATGTCTACGGTACACCATCTGGTATGGTCTGCGTGTTCCTAGATCCTCACACGTACATACCGTCTACTTTAACCCTCGTCCCGTAATAGGGCTGCATCTAGTGCACGAAAGTCAGTCAGGAGCATATCCATATCTGTATATGACCGCCTTTAAGGGCCTACAATACAGATATCCGAGCATGGTCTACTTTTTCATGGTGGCTATGGCCCCACACAAGCCCCTCCCTCAACTAGTGAAAGACTACATCAAAAGCTAAGAGGTGTGCCATTAGGAAACAACCAACATCCAAATTGGTGTGTCCCGCAACCAAATTCTCGATAGTGAAAGATCGATGGCATATAGGTTTAGCTTTAGTCTTTCTGCATCGCACTGACTACCGATAACTGGTACCCGATGATTACTACCCTTTATTTGGTCTTGACCAGCCTATCTGTAGGCAAATCGTCGAATAACCCAAATTCCGTACCGCCACAGCCTTCTAACTACCAAACCACCGTTGCAGTCAAGGTATACTCACCGGGTGGTAAAGTGCAAACCCAACCTCTGCGAGTACAGCCTGAACATGCTCCACAACAGAAGACCACCACAGAGTACCCTACCACGTCCCTCGGATGTCGTGTGTTTCCTTTCCGTACCGCAGAGCCAGCAAGCATTATATCAAGCAGAAGAATCAGATAAACGTGCTCCTGTTGTGCCTCCAGATACCACGATGATCTACCCTGTTGGGTTCTTCACATTCAGACATATGGACTGGTCCAAGCGCTTCACACCATCGTGTTATTAGACACTATTTATAATCGTTTAATCATGTGCTTGCTCTGTCTCACCAGCTTACCAATTAACTTGATTATCCACATTTTATCTTTTATTCAAGTTATCAGGTTTTCCCCGAGCCCCTTATATCTCTAAGGAATGGAACCCTCTCACTTATTAATTCAGTGATATAACTTAATCCATTTAAGTTCATTAATAAGCCCATAACATGTTATTCCCTAGATTGTAATTAACGAAAGTAAACTGCAAACTTTTTGCATTATTACCATGTCATTCATTGTCCAATTTCAAGTTTATAGGTTACAATAACATGTTCCACTTAATGTATAATTAAGTATACCTTATTACATTCCACATGTTTTCTGTTAACAAGTTACTTAATACATGTAATTAAGTACAACTTATTTCATTCCATAAGTCCTCTTACTTTGTTCTTTCATATTCTATTATAATTGTCACAACTTATCGTTGTTGTTTACTTATTAAGTTAGTTCTTCTTAACTAAGGTTTATTAATAAGTTTCCTTTCCATTTATTATAACCTATGTTATAATCTCCACTTGTCCCTAGGATGAGCCTACCTATTATATTCAATTCTCTTTCATTTAATTGATTATAATATGTTATGTTCCCCGTTCATCACATTTTCCTTGGTTTTTAATGTTAACCAAACTCTTATAGTTGTATCATTAACTTCTTCACTGTCTTGTAAATTTTCATACATACCATTTATTTCCATTGATTTCACTCAATTTCATTTATATATTTACTTATTTCATGTTGCATACATATATTTTTATATATGTTTATGCACCAGACCCCTCACATTAAGCTTACCACTTGTGGATGCTGGATTTATCGGGCGGTTCTGGGCAGACTTCTACCACAAGTTGAACTTAACCTTGTGTCTTAGCATAGTTATCTAAAATTTCCAAATTACTCTAAACTTTACATGAAAATTAGGCATATCTTATTCTTTTCCTTTTGAAACGACCCAAACTCACCCTTACGGAAAATCCCGGGTTGAATCGAGAACACGGCAAATCAGAACACAAACAGAAGAACATTTCATTGCTATTTACAACAATTTACATCAGAGTACAAGAATTTTCAGAGTACGATTAAATATTACATAAAAATTTATCAGAGATTAAAATACATAGCAGTGGAAATAAAATATAAAAATACAATGCGTAGCAGAAAATACAATAACAAGTACAACTGAAAGAAATACACGGATACAGAGCATTCCGAATATAGCTCCAGCTGTAAATCCAGGATCCTGTATAAATAAATCTGCAAAACCAAAACTACTAACTGCCCGTATGGAAAATAGGGGCAACCAGAGTTTAGGTTAAAACAATAAACTCCGAGTCAGTCATGGGACTGGTGTGAGAACTAAAACAGTTATTTAAAACTTTACTTTAAAATAAGGTAAATTCAGGGACCACATCGTATAACACAGAACGGGTTTACCCCTAAGAATACCAATACCTAAAACAAACAGCGCAATGCTAAATAAAGAAAAATGAAGCTAGTAAAAGACTCAGGTCCCATCACACAATGAACGTAGTCGTGGATATAGTTTTACCTTATAATAGCCAAATATGCTTGGTACGTTTTAAAACAAATCTTTTATTATTACTATAAGTAAAGAAATCAACTTCAAATATAAATGTACCAGTCATAGACGGCATGAGCGCCCCCATCCCACTATGTTGCCATATATAGTATGCAACTAAAACCGCAAAATCTCGTATTGGAAGTTTGGATTTCCATGTTGGTGGCTCCTGATTCGAAAGATCTATCGTGTAGTGCAATTCCCAATGGTTTACGTCGCAGGTATGCGAAAACACTGTAATGCACATCCGCACTATACAGGAAACAAGTTACCGCGGCTTACGTCCAAGCATTGGAAAACACTACTAACTCTATCCATCTGGGAATCAGGGGTTATGCCCTATCCCAATTGGTGTGGAGCGACCACACCAAGTATCACCTCGGTCGGCTGAATCCATGACAACCCGTAGGATGTCTATCCTCATCTCTAAAGTATACTGATCTAACCATCTGTTTACCACCATACCCGTGTGTGAGGCTCGCGAATTAATGCTGCACAAAGCTGTGCTATTAAAAGCTATGCTTTGATCATCATCCACCAAACTTTGTTTTTCAGTAAAAGTTTGGATCACTACATCTCAGCATGCCACACTATCAATCCATATTGTACCACTGATTTCTGCCGATATATAACCTCAGAGCTCGTACGTCATAGAGAAGGGTGTTAAGCAAGAGAATAAATTCTCCACCACCAAACATATATATATTTAGAAGAGATCAACGAATATAGTATAAATGAATACAACGTTAGACATACCATCCTTTTACAAGTCTGTTCTAGGTCTGAACGAAATCGGAGGCACCTTATTCCTCGTCCCATATATCCATTACAGGAGAGAGGCCCTCGCATATCTGAACAATCAAAAAGTAAGTTCGGATGGATACCACTGTAGCCCCTTCAAGGTAGCTACTACAATCATGGGCATCAGTAGCAAAGCATCCATTCGATGTGAAGATCGCCGGTCTTGCACCGTCTTCAATCTCTTCGACTTTTCGTCGTATCAGTTATTCAGAATGGGTTAAACCCGGTCTTTCCAAGTAACTCGCTTATCTTATGATCAAGTGTTATAACAACACATCATACACCTCATTCCAACCCAGAATATTCTTTTATTCAAATATTCTTTTCACCATTTAAACCAAATTAAGGTTTTCCAAACTAGTCGGTATTAGCGCACCTTACCGAAGTAATCATTTGTTTTATTTCCCAATCCCAACCTATTCATCCTATGGAGCAAAACTGGTAATACTCCATATCTAACACCACAGTGTTATCGATAAAAATTAATTACCATTTCACGTTCAAATCTAATTAAAGATTTAACTATCGCTTGGAGCAAAACTGGTGATACTCCATTCTCGATCATTTTCTTGAATTGATTATTTTAATTATCACATTCACTTTTCAATCTAACTAAAGATTCAATTAAACTCCACTTAGTTTTAATCTTCCCAAAAATCAATATTAATGATTATTTAACTTTGGAAAATCAAACATGTCGAATCGACAATCTACACCGTACCATTGATTTCTGCTAATATATAACCTCTAAACTCGTACGTCTTAGAAAAGGGTTATAAGCATGAGAATAAATTCTCCGCCACCAAACAGATATATATTTAGCAGAGATCAACGAATATAGTTTCAAAATACAATGTTAGACATGTAATTATGTCTTTACTTGGGTTAAATATCCAATATCATTTAAAAGATAGTTCACGATAAACCCAAAATCACATTCCATTAACCATGGAATCTTCACGGAAAACAGATCAATATATAATTGATATCAATTTCTGTATCCGACTAATAATATAAATGGAATAACGAAAAAGCCTTTTAAATTCCATATGTATTAATAGCCTTCCTCCACAGAAACTCACTTCGGTTATTACCAAATCGAATTCCATTCAATTCCAATTTAATATTTTAAATTGGAAATTTTTACCTTGGAAAATTCCATTAATCTTAATTAAAAGATTATAAATTCAAAATCATATTCTTCGCTATTAATTGAATTAAAGAACAAGTGTTAATTAAAGCACCGTTCATGATAAACCCAAAAATCCAATTCTTTTATTCAATCCCAATCAAATATTAATTAATTGGAAAACTTCACTAAATCTTAATTTAAAGATTTATTCCTTTCTCAAGTGGGTTTAAGAACAGTGTTAATGAAGACACCATTCACGACAAACCCAAAATCCAATTTCAATCCAATTAAATATTAATTAACTGGTAAAATTTCACTAAATCTTAATTAAAAGATTTATTCTTTTCTCAACTAGGGTTAAGAACAGTGTTAATGAAGACACCATTCATGACAATCCCAAAATCCAATTCGATATCAAATACAAGGCTCTGAATAGAAATTATATTGGCTTGTATTCAATATCAAATTCTGAAACCAACCAATATCGTATTGGGAATAACGATATATATATATCCTCCAAATTCCTCAACAATACCCATATAATCACAGAATCCAATATCGAAATATTCCAAAGATTATTTCCATTCCAAATTAATCAGTGGAAAATTATGGTTATTTTAAAACCATTTTCAAATCCAATTTATTTATTTAAAAATAATTGGATTATTATTTCAGTTAATAACTAGTTCATTTTGATAAAAAAATATTTTTATCTTTACCAATGTGGAATATTTCATCCAAATTATTTCCAAATCATTTATTATGATTTTACATAATTTTTCCATATTTTTAATATTTTAATATCGCACGTACAATCGGTTTCCAACACCGAACTACATCCATTGCGAGCTTTTCTGAAATTTATTTGGATATATATCCAAATCTAATTGTTATAATTCAAATCTCTTATATTCATTGGAAATCTCTTCTCGATACGAACCCAACAGTTCCGGTTTTAAGAGAGTCTGACGGTCGGATCTCCCGTATCGTCCTTTTGAAGTTAATGGTCGAAATTCGCGAACGGTCGATGCGCAGTGCGTTCTATTCAGGCCATTTAATATATATAATATATATTATATATATTTCGTCGATTTCCTTTTAAAACGAATTTTATAAATGGTTTTAAATTCGTTTTAAAAACGATTTTCACTTACATTTCAATTTCAAATCAAAATTGAATATTCCATTATAAATTCGTTTTAATTCCATTTTAAAACGATTTCAATTTCATTTTCAAATTTAAATCAAAATTGAATATTCATATATAAATTCTTTTAAATTCATTTTAAAACAATTTCAATTTCATTTTCAAATTTAAATCAGAATTGAATATTCCATTGTAAATTCGTTTTAAATTCATTTTAAAAACGATTTCGATTTCATTTTCAAATTTAAATCAAAATTGAATATTCATATATAAATTCGTTTTAAATTCATTTTAAAACGATTTCAATTTCATTTTCAAATTCAAATCAAAATTGAATATTCCATAATAAATTCGTTCTAAATTCATTTTGAAATGATTTCAATTCCATTTTCAAATTTAAATCAAAATTGAATATTTTATTATCATTATAATATTGAAATGATAATATTTTCAAAATATCAGATTTTGAAATCACTTTTCGATATTCAATATAAAATGAATAAAATAGATAAAAAATCCTGTTCGTGTTAAAATGGCAGTTAACTACTTAACACGGCTTCACATTTCAATAATTACTGAATATTATTTTAAAATATTCGTTAATTTTGAACTGGAATCAGACTCAATCCATTACCATATAATTTTAGTTATATGGATTTCAACATCACATATATACAATAATAACGATAAACAATCATTACAAATTCATACGACATCCGGAATGCATTTTACAACTGTATAATCATTAAAATAAATAATTAACGCTTATACAATCTATCAACCCATCGGTTGACATACCACTAATTATTGGGATCGGTGTATGTCAAATATTATCCCAATATTCGTGTGGGGTTTTCAAACAACAAATACTGTTTATTATTTGTGCAGTTGGATGATGTGTAAAATTTATCATCCCAATCAATATCAGATAAAAAAGTGTGTACATAAACAAACCGTCCGGTTTGTAAATGAATATTTATTTTATTTCATGATAATTTATATAAATATATTATATAAATATTTTTTATATACAACAATATTAATATATGACAATTCAATCACAATCCAAACAAACAATCAACTGGTCTGTACAAAAAATAGTGTCGGGTGCTACTAAGCATCGTCTACATCCTAGAATATATTAACTGCAAATTAAATTGAGTGAGAGAGAGTTCTCACCGTCCGTTTCCACTTCGCCAGTTTCATTTTTGAATTTTCTGAACAGTTCGGGTTTGAATTTGTCCCAAATTTCAACTTGCTCCAAATGGGACCCGGCTAGTCTTGTTGTGAAGTTCTCGTCCCGACAATCGCAAAGGATCCAGTTTCGCGCGATTTGGACCTCGTACAATAAAGTTATTGAATATTAAACATTGATTACCATTCCATAAAATTAAAACGTAATCAATTAAATTAACAGCGCTTAGAAATTGTTACCCTCCGTTAATTGTCTTCCCTGTAACCCAACGTTCTCTGTTTCACGAGAAACAAATTCTCGTTCAATTTTAGGGTTGAATTTTCTGCCTCCAACAGCCACCGTGCTGATGATCGGAGGCTACCACCTCGTGCGCCGCCGAGTTCCCTTCCTCCACCTGGTCTTGTGGCCCGCTCGCACCAACGATGGTGCTAGAAAACACTTCGAACCGGTGCTACTTTGGGGGGGGGGGGGGGGGAGTTCTCCCACAACGCATCCCGATAATTCGTGATTCTGGTATGGATCTGAAGAGGGGAAAGAGGACTATGATTTTACCTTCTGGAGCATTAAATTTTATTGAGTATATTTTGCGAAAAATGAGGGATAATTATTCAGCGATTTTCGCCGTTGGTATCGATATTGGTGGCAGCGCGATATCTGATTGGAGTATAAGGTTTAGTTTATATAGAAAATTATATTATACTACATTCTTTAATATTATTTTTAATTCAAAATACTAGCTAATTGGTACCAACTCCAAATCAAACCCAACGAATGTCGCCCCTAACTAAATACCCTCATTTCGGACACAATGGAATATCTTTCGTAAGCCAATTCGACTGGTTCAAATAGTTTTTATCAAAATTAAAATATAAATCAATATATTAAATTTAAATGTACATTTTAATTTACTGGGACCACATACTAACTCCAAAAATTCCCGAAAAATAAATCTAGCTATTTTTTGATGATACGGTCCTAACAAAACTAATTTCGTCGAATTTGGAGACCATTTGAAAAATGGTCATTTTCTAGTCAATCCAATTCAAATTTAAATTACTAAACATATTTAAATTTACTGCGTTCACATATTAATTCCATAAATTATGAAATTTGAAATATATTAATTCCATATCTTTTGAAATACTAAACATCTTTTGAAATTTGAAATTATGAAATTTGAAATTATGAAATTTGAAATTTAAAATACTAAACATCTTTTGAAATATATTAATTCCATATCCAACAAAAGTGGTTTCATCGAAAACGGAGGTTGTTTGCTAAATGGCTATTTTTAACGGCTATATATTATATAAAATTCCATAGCGACTATTCAGAATTTTCAACTGGACATAACTTTTTATTCCCATTATTAAATTATGATTTTTCACATTCGTTGGAAAGATATTTTCAAAAGATTCAAATATTTCTGGTTTTACCAAAATCCGGTTTATTTTGAATGTTGTACATTCAGTTGAAATTTAAAATTTGAAATTGAATTTTCAAACTACCACGCCATTTCAGGCTCGTTATATAATTAAAATAAATATTTATATTTCTAACTTCGATTTAAATAAATTTAAACGTTCTAATTCTATTCAAAATAAATTTCTAGTCATTATTATTTAAAATAAATTATTTTAAATATTCAAAATTCATTAAATTTGCAAAAATAAAATTTTTAAATTGGTTCTGATTTTCCGGGTTGATACACCTTTATTCCCAAATTTTACTGTAATTCTATTTACAACCTTTTGGCATAATAATTCCCTTAAGAAACATTCATGTTTGTTGTAAATTCCATAATTACGGTGTTTACAGTAATGCTCAATTCAGACTGATGACTAATGGAAATAGGCTTTATACAACAGAAATGTTCTTAATATATTCTACGCATGTTTAATATCAATTACCATAATTATTCCCAATTTAACTATAATTTGATTTACGATATCCAATTTGTCATTAATAATATTTTCTGTAAAATATTCACTTTTATTGCTAATCTCACAAACTCAGTATTACAGTAATTATAATCCAATTAACAAATTCAAATAATAGATCCATACAACAGTAATATTTTTAACATAACTGAAAATGAATTATACCACAATTATCACCACTTACAATTATTTAACATGTTAAGAATGACCAGCAGTGTAAATGGTAAATATACCGTTATTTAAAAAGGTATAATTTAAATCCACTCACCTAACAGCTTTCCAATCCATGAATCTAATCCAGATTTGTTGTCCCGTTGTGTTAACGATATTTTTCGTCAATACCGGAAATAGGTCTACGGAAGTGAACCTAAGGGAAAAACAAGGTTATTTAGTTTCCAAGATCTTGATTTAGTTAACCATTTCCCAGATATCAAAGTCTAAAGCCCAAAAGATTAGTTACTCTCCCCTCAAAGGGGTGAGCATCACGCTTAAGCAACTTAAGAACCAACAGTTATCTTCGGCCAAGGGTTTCCTAAGCACAATACTAAATAGAAAGCTAAATGGCTTGTTGGAAAGGGTTTCGCAATGATCTTGAGAAAGGATTTAATCCTATAAATGGCGCCTTTGCTACGGCGAAAGCATAAAGCACATTGTGTAGATAATAGCTAAGAAAACTCACAATTAGCTCAGAAGAAATATACTAAGTGTCTATCCACTGTTTATTGATCTTCGATTTGAGATACATACATAATTAAAATAAAAATCCCCAAATCGATTTAGAAATTAGGTTTTCTCTAGAGGAAAAAAGTACAAGAATGAGAAAATGAGAATTCGGCCTCAAAAATGAGACCCCTAGGTCTTATTTATAGACAAATCAGGAACCCTTTTTCTATTGAACCGGCAGAAGCCTCTATTGGCCGCTTTTCCTTCTGGTTTCGGTTGCTTTGGCTCTCAGCCGCTTTTCCTCTGGTTTCAGTTGCTTTGGCCCTTAGTCGCTTTTCTAGCTTTGCTTATTGCTTTTAAGGTCCCGGTCTTTGGCTGTCGGAAAGATGGTTTCAGTCTTTAGAGCTTTTCTCCTGACACCATTTTAACTTCTTTGTATCAGTACTATGCCTGCTCGTATGGATAGCTTTAGGAAGGCTTTTGGCTTCCGGTTAAGAGCTTCCGGTCATTAGCTCTCAGTCATGCTATTAATTCTTCGTGAAGTTTGCTTATGTGCTTTAAGTATGTTATTTGGGAACCACGACCCTTTTCGGCGTCGAAACTAGGTGAATTAGTGTGCACAACTTGTTTTCTCTTAAAAACTTTGACTTTCCTTTTGGTAGACCTTTGAAGTGGACTTTGGCTTTCCGGAGGAGCACTTTCGGTGCTTTGTTGGTTGTTTGCTAAGGTTGCCTTTCGGTGATCACCAAGGTTTTGGTAGGTAGCTTTTGGATAGTTTCCTCATGTTTTGAGCTCTATGCTTTTTCATGTTCTCGTCTCTCGATGTATCGACATTAAGAAAGTTCATGCCGACAGCCCTTTTGTCCTTATGGGTCTCAGGTTGTAGGATTTCTGATCTTTCTCTTCATCAGCTTCTGGTTTTGGGTTACTTCCCGTTAGCAACCTTTCATACTGTGTGACACTCCACGTCCGTTAATGCACTCACTAAGGGAATACATTAAGTTTCGTGAAGCGTTAAAGGTAAACAGAACAGAAACATTACAAGACAGATATTAAATAGCTGGAATTAAAAACTTTTATTATAATAAAGCATGGTTACACCATATGTCTGAAAACACATAAACACAGTATCATTAAAACTTTTGTCTTGTACTTTAAATATTAGAGTACAATAATAAAGAAAGCATAATCCCCGAAATCATAAGCCATTGTAGAGAAAGATGTGAAACCAGTATTATTTCTAAGTAGCTCCAAGTAAGACGATAGCAGAATCCTGACTAAACCTGATAATTCCCTCCCTTGAGAACCTGGGGGGAAGGGGGAACGGAAGAAAGAAGGTGAAACAAAAAGGGTTAGACATAAAGTCTAGCGAGTCTAGTTACTTTTAGCCAGTAAATAAATAAAAGTAACATAATAGGCATATAAAATGGATAAGAGAGATAAATACATAAATGGCAGGTGTGAGAAGGTAGACAGGATAAGGTGTATATGCTTCTAATGTTTAGTCTGCACTGTTACTAGTAAATCCAGAAAGAGATGATCCCTTCAACTATAAGGTGGTAGACTTGGGTATACATCCTAATGTATCCTAACTACTACCCTAATTGATCGGCTCCCTAACCCTCGTAGATACCTTGTGTTGTCCCAACATTAGGAGGTATCACTTCCTAAAGTGGCAACCCTTTGTCGTAATAACCTGCACAACCATATCTGCAAGCGTCACGGTCGTCTTATCCCTCTCTGCCCGACCCATGCACGCACATGTCCCGGTCGGTTTGCGCCACCCACACCGTCCTCCTTGTTTGGATCTCATACAATCAATCAGTAAGCATGGCCCTTTCTCCGCCTAGTACGGAGTTTTTCATTTGATACCTACTCCGGGTTACTGACTGAAATGGGTCCCACACAATATGATACAAGCTCCCCCCTTTGTCTTGTATCCCCACTAGGTTTTTCACTGACTATGTATACCCTTAGGTGTCTCTAATTACATAGCCCAATGTCAGTTATGCTTACCCTAAAGGGTGTCTTTAATTATATAACCCCGATCTTTCTACCGGTTATGCTTACCTATAGGTGTCTTTAATACATAAACCCCAATCTTTCTACCGGTTATGCTTACCTATATGTGTCTTTAATACATAACCCTATCATTTCTGCAAGTTATGCTTACCTAAAAGGTGTTTTTAATTACATAACTTTATTATTTCCCTTGGTTATCTATACCACTAGGTGTCTTTAATTACATAACCTTACCAGGTTAAGTTTGTGGGCCTATATATACTAATATTACCCACCTACCCAATATTTACTTAACCCTCCCACTGATTCAAGCATGTTTATTTAACGGTTAAGTTTGTGGGCCTATATATACTAATATTACCCACATACCAAAGATTTGCTTAACCCTCCCACTGATTCAAGCATGTTTACTTAACCCCTATTCATGTTTATGTTCACACAATCCCTATGGATTCAATTAGGCTAAGTATTACAGACTAACATTATATAGCTATTCACATTGGCTGCCTTTTAATTGCCAAAGTTTCTCTTGATTATTAATCCCATATATATAACTTAATCCACTTAAGTTCATTAATAAGCCCCCATTACATGTTATTCTTTAGATTGTAATTAACAAAAGTAATTTTACAATCTTCCACCCTTGGATTGTAATTAACGGAATTAATCTTACAACCCCTTTGTATTATTCATTGTCTGATTCCATAATTACAATAACATGTTTTACTTAATATTTATTTAAGTATACTCTTCCTAGCTCACCTGTTTCCTGTTTAACATATCACTACAACTTGACGTTGTTCACGTATAACTTAGTTTTTTTAATTAAGGTTTACTAATAAGCTTTCTTTCCTTTTATTATAACTTATGTTATAATTTCCACTTGTCCCTATGACAAGCCTACCTATTATATACAACATTCTCAAGTAATTAATCATAATAGTTTACTATCTTTCCTTGTTTACTCCAATTCATCACCATGTCCATTTATGGTTATAATGGGCTAGACCTCCCATATTAGGCTTACAACTTGTGGATGATGGATATGCCGGTCGGGTCCGGGCAGACTTCTTTCACAAGTTGGGCCTAACCTCGTGTCTTAGTCCGATTCGTATTTGTGCACTTAGGTCTCTCATATTAGGTTCAACTTTAGTGGCTGCTGGATATGCCGGTCCGGTCCGGGCAGACTTCCACCACTAATGGAACCTAATCTTGTGTCATAAGTGCAATTACGATTTATAATTGTAATTATTAAACATTCCATTTTTAATCATACCTATGTCAATTATAGGTTTTATGCCTCTTTTTCCCAATTATGTCCATAAATAAATTTATGCCTAAATTTATTCGCATTTATTTCTCCAATTTATACCAAATTTATATTCACATATTCCATTTATGATTAAATATCCAATTATACCCCAAATTTGTGCCCCAGTTATGCTAATTCTAATATTTTCCCCCGTTCCCTAACTACCGCATTTGCATATATTTGGTGCCATATAGGCTAGAAAATAGCCTAGTCATGAGTAATGAAAAGGGGAAAAGTGATGGGAAAAAATGATAATAGTGTTCATTCTAATAGTGACATAAGCATATGTACTGGTATAGACAAGTAATAGGCATAATAAGCTGGACATAAAGACAGATCTAGTAAAAAAAGGGTAATGATAAAACTAGATCCAATATACGTAGGATGAACAGATCCAAATAAGAATTCTTATATTCGATAATAATGGATCTTAGTTAATCACAATATGGTGTTTTAGATCCAAACAAATGGTTTAATTGTCCAGAAATTGATTATCCCAAATTAACCCCCAACTTTAGGGAGAAGGTAAGATTTACATATATGACATCACAAAAGAATTAGATCTATAGGAATAGATCTAGCATAGCACAAGTTAAGATTCAAATATGACATAATAAGAGAATTGGATCTATAGGAATAGATCAAGCATAACACAAGTTAAGATCCAAATATGACATTATAAGATATGATAATAACATAGAATAGATCTTTCATGACATAGCATAGATACGATAAAAGCATAGATTCATCCAAATCATAGTCTTTCATAATTTACTTTTATTTATTTAATCCTAAAATAACCAACTCACCATGATTTGGATTGTTAAGGAGATAGAAAAGAAGTTGGTGTTGAATCTACGCTTGAATCACAAAATTTTACTTAGAAGAAGAAGAAGAAAAGCCATCTTAATTTTCATTGCAGCAGAGGTTCGTCATCACCATTATTTTTATGTGAATAAAACCTAGGTTTAGGGACCCTTGTATAGGAGTAGCGGAGCAACCATGACCATCAGATTGGACCAGAAGCCATCGGAATCGTATATGTCAGAAAAGAAGTTTCCAGAGCCATGGGTGGGTCAACCCCCCTTCAGGTGGGTCGACCCCTACATCGACCCCGGGGTCGAACCCCACGAGCCTGATTCGACCCATGGGTCGACCCAGCTAGGTCTCGGGTCGACCTCAAGCGGTCGGCCTTTCGTCGATCTGTGCACCGAATTTCTAGTTTTGCTGATTTTTGAATATTTTTCAGTTATATATATATCTTCCTTATATGCATAAAAACTTCAAACCTAAATAACTTCTTCATACATTGTCCGTTTTATGCAAACCAAATGTCTACCTTGACCAGAATTTCGAGACGAACGCAATGGTGCAGTCCATTTCCTCTAATTCTGAATATTGAAGTAATTATTATTTAATTTATCCTCTTTTAGTGCTGTTAAAAGTTCGGGGTGTTACATATCGGAAATACTGTAGCGACCCGGGAATTTCGACACTTGAATCTGGACACTAACACATCCCGTATCCAAACTCGAATATTAAAACCCAAAGCTAATAAAAGAAAATAGAGGAGGAGATAAAAAAGAAAGAATATTATAATAGAAGAATAAGAAGAAGAAAGAACACAACACAGAGTCTCACATCGCAGCGGAACAAAATTTAATATGGAAATAACTATTATTGAGAGCTTGAAATAATACTTATAACGTCAGAGTACATCAATTCACCTGGACAGTTATAATAGTTTGTCCTCATATATATAACACATAGCGGAATAATAACGATTGAACATCATACATCTAAACTCCTTCAGCTCGTCTTTGGACATCAAAACATCTGGTAACCTGAACCTGTACACCCGATCTAACCCGAGCATTTACAAAACACCGGGTCAGTCTGGTGAATCAGAGTGAGAAAAACTCGCAAAGTTTTAAGGGGAATCATTCAACTTGATTTTAAAGTCAAAATCCTTTCGAAAGAAAAGGGTAATCGTAAGACCGAATCCACACATAAGCACGGACGATTTTTACCTTATGATAACCCAAAACATTTTGAAAATCAATACTTGTCTGATATTATAATAGTGTCTAAATACAATTAGATAGAATCTAGCAGAACGTTTTCATCTCACGCTCCATATATATAATATACAAACCAAACCGCGGGCGCTTATTGGAGATTGGATTCCGACTATGACAAGGTATGGGACCACCTGCCGATAGTGATCTCTAGAGGCGAATACCCAAAACTTTTGAAATCTCCTATACAAGTATATTATCACTACTAAATTTATCGACTTAGTGAATGGTTCATAAAACATCATCTTTTAAACTTTAATATCTTTAAACTATTGGTTTTAATACCAATCTAATTACCTGATCCTTTACCAAATTCAATTACAAGAATTGAACTTTTCTAAACCTTTCAACATTTATTCTGGGAAATCTCATTTTCAAATCCCATCCACTTAATGCCATTACTAAGTAACGTTAATTTAACGTTGTAACTTACCATATCCTTTTATAACTGGTTTATACACCTTTGGTTTACTGTAAAACCCTTTTCACTTCGATTCCCCTTACTTAATGATATTAAGTAACATTTACCTTAGGCTTAACATATTTTCCTAAAATCAATTTATAACTTCATTTATCAAACTTGGTTTAAGTATAAACCTGTTCATAAACTTACTTTGAAAATTTAATTATATTTCAGTACTACTTTGGTTACTTAAATGAACTTCATTTAAGAAATAATTCCTTAAACTATTATTAATTAAAAACTATAATTCACTCCATCATTAACAGGGATTAATATTAAATTCCTTTTTAAAATCTTATTAAATTAAACCACCGTTTGTTAAATTATCTCATTAGATTAATCGACACAAACTAATTTAATTTAATAATCAATTCCAGTTAAAATAGTTGGCTTGGTCCATTTAAAACATAATTAACTTATTGATCAACCATAACTCGTCTTTTCAGTTAAATTAATAAATAATATTATTAATTTAAATAATCCATTTCAAAATAATCTTATTATAATTGTTTTCTTAAAAACAATTAATCGTAGTTATAAATCGTTTCATAGTTCCTTAATAATCATATTAATACAAGAATTTGCTTTATAAAAGATAAAGCACGTGCTTTGCACACGGTAGACTTGGTGTCAAAATGGTGATTTAAAACAAACACTATATATATGGTTGGTTTATTTATTTTTTAATAAACTCCAAAAATAATATATTTAAAAATCTGTATTCATTTATAAATAAATTTCATAACTTTATTTCTATCGATTTACCTTAACGGTAAATCAATTTTTACAAAACAGTTTGTATTTTGGCCATCTGCTATAAATTCCTCAACCAATATCATTAGTCGGTTAATAACCAAACAAATGTTGAATTTAGGTTCAACAAACAATCATCAAGTCAATAATCCAATCATGTTGGTTAAATAGTTCATATAATGATCCTATGCAAATAAACAATCAATTCAACTGATAGTGGGCCACCAAAATAAGAATTTAAGCATCCAATTCATTTTAAATACGTTTATATTATTATAAACGTAACCAATAAGGTAAGTTATCTTGTTTGGAAATCATCGTTAAAAATGACGATGTCATTTCATTTAAATTAAACAAACGTTTGATTTGAATAATCAATAAAAATATTTAATAAACATCCAATCAAATCAACCAACCTTTAGCAAACACAGCATACAAATAATAAACCTGACTTATAATAGTTATAAGTGGGAGAACTGAGTGAGTTTTTCTCACCTTGCTTCCCTTTCGTCGAGATAATAACTGCTTTCATTTCCGTCCGTCCCGACTCTAAATGCAGTGCTTTTCAATCTGGTTCCAACGCTTTTGGCTTGGTTCATTTCTGTTTACGTAGGTACACGTTATAACATTACACACATACGATATATCTAATATTAACCCAATCCTTAAATAAATAAATAAATAAATATAAATTTTATACTAATTACTTTAATTTATACCTTTATTGGCATGTTCGAAACTTAGGCCACATTTTAAAATCACTTTATCTGCTTTTATATGTGATGTATACAATATGATTAGGCAATGTTAAATGATAGTTGGGCATGGTTAAATGTTGTAATAATTGGTCATGTTAGAAGGTTTACGCACAGTATAAAAAAACGTGACTAGCATTTTTAATTAAGCTTTATGCGCATTAGTTCTTCTAGCTGGTATAGAGCATTTTTAATGAAAATATATACTATATATTCTTTGTCAAGTAATATGATTATCGTTAATGTTTAACTTGGGTTGTAATTCCTTTTACCTACTACGTTTCCGATAGAGAAACTCCCACCTGCCCCCCTATCCCCACGCGCTTGCCATTTCCCAAATCCTTCTACTATCCTTTTTTTCACTTCAAAGGTTAAGCCCAACGGCCCAAAATGATTAAACAACTCACGTTTCTTTTTGTATTTCTTCTTCTCCCCAGACCAAAACTCTAGGAAGCTTCCTCCTCTACATACTGTCAACGCACCAACAGTTACACCACAAAACCGAAGACCAACTTTCAATTAAACAATACCATTCACCTTTCCTTTCCATTTCCGCAAAACCTCACTGCCTCTGCTTAACTCTCCACCGTGCCTCCTCTTCACTCAGAGAACCTTCCCTAAACGCAGCTCTTCGACCCACCATCGGCGACGTCCATCGGCCATGCAGCTCACCTGCGTTTCACTTGCAGACCCTACCCTCGCTTCACAAAGTTCTCCAAGGAAAACAGTAACATCGAATTTTGTGTGAGGAAGTTGATTTTATTTGAGAGTGAAAACTGAAGACTCAGTTATGAAGAGAGGCTTGGTTTAGATTCCAGAAGGCTTTTTTTTTAAATCCTTAATGCTTGTGTTTTGGTAACAGATAAACGATCGTATTTATAGGCGAGGCAGGAAATGGATAAGATCAACATACCCTTCCCCGTAAGTGTATAGGGTTTAGGCTGTCTTCTACAAGCTGTGTGATTTTAATTTTAGGTAGCTGATTGTACTACTGTGTTTTCATTTCAGCTTAATTTGAGTTTACGTTTCAGTAGGACAACAGACAGTTGTATCTTCAAGTGAAACGAAGGAAAAGATGCAATAGGGTGTAGCTGTTGTTATTTTGACCGCCATGTGCATGGTTTTAAATTTTTAACAAGAACAAGGAAGTGAGCAGCATATTATATAAGAGGGAATGGATTGGATCAGTGTCGCTTTCTTCTATAGCGTTCGGTCATGTTTCGGAGATATGTGCATATGCTTCTTTAAATTGGATGGAGCTTGTTACTGCTGCATATACTATAGGGTAGGGATGGTTTCAGCTTTGGACGTGAAAAGATTTCAACAGCTGTGTACTCATATCAACATGCTATGTGACAAGGCATTTGTTGGTAAAGACTTAAATGAGTAGGCATGTACATTTATACACATTAGGTTAGGTTGTGTTTCCCATAAAAATATAAATTGTGTACTACACAGATCTTTCCCAAGATTATGAAAAGAGTTGCATACACTCTGATCGAGATTTTATTTGTAATTTAAAAAATCTTGAGTTAAGATTTTGTGCCATTTTCATACAGATTCACATAGATTTCATTTTGAGTTTGAAAAGATTTTATAGAGATTTATTTATATTTTATTTTGTCTTATTACGGTTACCGTTGACCGTAAATACACGTACCGTGCTATGCACCATTTTATCTTTTAAGAACTGCTATCAACAAAAATAAAAATACTATTGTGTCGAGCAACGCTCCACGACCCCAAAAATATAATAATATCGATTGGTTAACTTATATTGAGAAACCCTAAAATGAAGATAAAGGGTGTATAATACTCCAAATTAAAAGTGGCGTATTTTCCAAATTAAAAATTACAGTAAAATTCTAAAAATTAAATTATAACTACGCCTCAAAGATCTCGTCCAAATTCGAAATCGATATTTAGTTATATTAAATTATCGTTATGGTTTATAAACGATTCCACATCGACTATTTGAAAATTTAAATTGGACGTATCTTACAATCTATATGACGAAATTTCCATTTTTCTCTTCCATTAGAAAAATATAATCAAATCGATCCAGACGGTTCTTGTTTCACAGAAATCCGATTTCAAAACTCAATGTATATTCAGTTGAAGTTCAAAACTCAATATTTCGAACTACCGCGTCGTTTCAATTTCGTTTTATATTAAATATAAATAAAATGTTCCATCGCCGTTTTATAACGAATTCAATATTAAAAATACATTAATATTACAAATATAATATTTAAAACTAATTTAAATATTTGAATTCAAATAGTCGAAAAATCCAGGTCGTTACATTCTTCCCCCCTTAAATAAATTTCGTCCTCGAAATTGCTAAGTAAAGAAGAACGCTTCGAACTCAATTATTTTCCGAAATAATTAATATAAAATAAAATCAAACTAACCCTAAGTCTTAAAAAAATATTATACATTTAAAAATTTTACGAAAATTTCGCCAGTACTGCCTCTATACGGCTCGATCTGAACAATTACCACTACCACTCTGGGCCTCACAATGATCAAAAGAAAACAAAGCCAATTGACAACCCAACTCAGGGGTATATAATTAATCACCAATCGATATAATTAAGGTTTACCTATTTGTAGGGCAACCAATATTCCAATCACAAAGCAAAGCAACTATCAGTTCTTCCTTCTCCACTTCTGCACTTAATCTCGATATATAATGCAAATAACTGATAGAGGCTTAAATCATTTCTGATTTATTTCATATTTGATTCCGTTCAATTTCATTATATAGAGTTTTATTTCATTAGTTTCAAATTCATTCAATTGTTGATGAATTTAATTATTCAATCAACCTAACACCAAATAAACAATCAACCAACAATCAATATAAACAACTCATTATATTTTATTTAATTTATCTTCAATCAAATTTTGGTTTATTTAATCCTGGTTATATTAAACCACTTACAATCCCATTTGAATTTCCAATTGAATCAATCAAACAAACCAATATTCCAATGGAAAAAATAGTTTGGGCAAAATTATTTTATTTACCCTTTTTTCAAAACAATATCATATAAATTTTCAGTTCAACTTGAACTGATCAAATAACACAATACAAAACCTTTGTATATAAAATCTACAAATACGCGCTCTCATATATATACACTAAATCTCGATCTAGGGTATTACTAACCCTATCTCTATCGAGTTATACCACAGAGCCAAGGTTACTCCTAAACCATTGCTCAACTGTAGCGACCCGGGATTTCGACACTTGAATCTGGACACTAACACATCCCGTATCCAAACTCAAGTATCAAAACCCAGAGCTAATAGAAGAAAATAGAGGATGAGATAAAAAAAATAATATTAGAATAGAAGAATAAGAAGAAGAAACAACACAACACAGAGTCTCACATCGCAGTGGAACAAAATATAATATGGAAATAACTTTTATTGAGACCTTGAAATAATACTTACAACGTCAGAGTATATAAATTCACCTGGACAGTTATAATAGTCTGTCCTCATATATATAACACACAGCGGAATAATAACTGTTGAACATCATACATCTTAACTCCTTCAGCTCGTTTTTGGACATCAAAACATCTGGTAACCTGAACCTGTACACTCGGTCTAACCCGAGCATTTACAAAACACCGGGTCAGTCTGGTGAACCAGAGTGAGAAAACTCACAAAGTTTTAAGGGGGAATCATTCAGCTTGATTTTAGATTCAAAATCCTTTCGAAAGAATAGGGTAATCGTAAGACCAAATCCACACATAAGTACGGATGATTTTTACCTTACGATAACCCAAAACATTTTGAAAATCAATACTTGTCTGATATTATAATAGTGTCTAAATACAATTAGATAGAATCTAGAAGAACGCTTTCATCTCACGCTCAGCATATATAATATACAAACCAAACCGCGGGCGCTTATTTGAGATTAGATTCCGACTATGACAAGGTATGGGACCACCTGCCGATAGTATATGTAATGGCCCGGGATTTTGACGACTTTGGTTATCGACATAAACACGATGACGACTAACTAAACATCGAAAAATACCGATCATTGCAGAAATAAATTAGAGGGTGAGGAAAGATAAGATAGAAACTTAGAATAGAAGAAGAAGAAGAACACAATATCAGAGTAACACGAATCTCACAGCGGAACGAACAACATATAATAGATAATATATCCTTGAAATAAAATCATTATATGTATACAATAACATTATCAGAGTACAACACTTACAACACAGCGGAAATAAACTATAGTTATATGATCCTGAAGCCTTCTGCTCCAGCTCTTTCAATATATCTGTAAATCCCGACTACTTGACTGTCCGTACAAATTTAGGCACCCAAGAGTTTAGGGAAAACAAAACAAAACTAACTCCGGGTCAGTCATGGGACTGGTATGAGTAAAACAGTTTAAAACGGTTTATGCAGGTAAATGATATCTCATAAGACCACGCCGTAAAACGGAATGGGTTTTTCCCTTATGAGAATCCAAATTATCTTTATATCAAAAACCTTTTGACATTATAATAATGTCTATCAACCACAATACAATAATCATCTAGCAGAAACGCTTTCATCTCACGTTCTACATATATAGTATACAATCAAACCGCAAGCACATATTGGGTAATGGATTTCCAACTATGACAAGGTATGGAACCACCTTTCGCTAGTGTACCTGTAGAAAGGAATACACTGGGTTCAACAAGAATATCTTGCAACCCGGCCACACATGACCGACCACTCATTTCGCTTGAGTGTTTCGAATGTATATCACCAACGGTTAGGATCAGCAACCGTTTCCCGAATGGGACAGCATCAACAATAGATTTTTAGAAGTAAATGAAACTCTAGATCAGGTGATTGTACACCCTACTTCGGTGCGACCGACTTAGCCATGCTGCCTGCCCGAATTCTATCATTTACCGTATGTGAGGCTAGAAGCTACGCTTTATCATCACATCAGATTCACTTTGAATGCCACATCGTTAAATCCATCAAATCACCGATTGACGTCCTCAACCATACATTATGTGTTAGCTAAAAGAAGTTTCCTTCTCTACTTCCACTCTTGGTATGGTTAGAGAAATCAATACTCTGTCAGACATCCGTCCATACAAGTTATCCAGGAACAGGATGAACCGAAGGCACTATTCTGTAAACGGGATAGCCTATGCATAACTCCTTCTTCAATTTCCTTTGGCATATATGATTCGCAACGCTTATACCAATACAGAGTGGTTCTTTGGATAACAATCCAACCGGTCTCTCCATATGAACAACGTTAAAATGGTCAAAACTTCGATAGTCTGTGATTTAACTATCGAAGAAAAACAGGTGTGCAAACAACGTTATTATTTCCAAATGGAAATTTATATCGATCAAACATCATTCAACATTTATCTCTTTATTTCATTAATTTACTTATCTCATGTTTCCCTATATTCAATATTTCTTATTTTCTAAATTTGGAAAATATATGTTATTAACAATGGAAAACATTTCCATTTCTTGTTTTCTTTATTCGAAAACATTTCTGGTTTCTTATTTGGAAAACATTTCCAAAGCTTCTTCATTGGACTTAGACAGATGTTTAAACAACCATCGTGATGCCAACTCAAACCATTTCCTTTACTGCCGAACCTTAACTATTCCTTAGTTAAAACAAAGCCAATCAAGTTGGGGTAGAACTACCTCTCAGACCTTAACTGAACAACATTTCTAACTTTGAAATAGGCAAAGTTCACTTTATATTTCTTTAACTAACTTCCTTACGTAACTCTCTTCAAATCTTTTCTATTCGATAATTCTTTCCTTCGATAAGGTATATTCGATAACTCTATTCAATTTATTCTATTCACTTTACTCTTTTGATTTAACTCTAATTCTATTCACTTAACTCCTATCGAATAAACTATATTCGATAACTCTTTTAATTCTATTTGAATAAACTATATATTCGATTAACTCCTTTTACTCTATTCGAATAAACTATATTCGATTAACTCCTTTTACTTTCTATTCAAATAAACTATATTCGATTTAATCATTTGCTTTAACTCTAATCGATTAAACTAGCATTGATTAACTCCTTTCGATTAAACTAACATCGATTAACTCCTTTTAACTCGATTAAACTATCATCGATTTACTCCCTTTAACTCGATTAAACTATCATCGATTAACTCCTTTTAACTCGATTAAACTATCATCGATTAACTCCTTTTAACTCGATTAAAATATTCATTTATAAAGATTTACTTTTTGTAACGGTTCTTCACTTTACAAATGATTTCCTTCTTAAAACAATTTCCATTTTATAACGTTTATTCATTTTCTAAATATCTCCTATTCAAAAATATTCCAATTTATAAATATTCCTTATTTATAAATATTCCATTTATAAATATTTTATTTTCGAATATCACTTTGACAAATTCCCCTTTATCAACATTTCGGTATGTTATGGTATTCAACATATCACATCACGATGATCAGTATCGTCCAAACGCATATAATCGACAACAGATTATATATCATATCATATATCACAATATATGAAAAAAACAATAAAATAACTGTTGAGGAATCCAGTCGGATTCCTCCAACCTGTTTCCCTGCATCATAGATGTTAAACAATATAGATAACATCACTTTCAGTTCCATATGATATATTCTGTTAAACGGAATCCATATAGAAATTTAACTAACTGACTAGCAGTTCAATCAAACAGTCAACACACAGTCAATCAGCCAATATTTACTAGTTCTAAAAATACAACATGAAATTGTAACTGTTAGAGTTAGTGAGATTTACTCACTTTGGCAGTTCATCGTTAAAGAACGATAAACTGTTGTTTGATTTGAATCGAACAGTTTATTTCGCCGTAAATTCATACGAGCACTGATCCACTTCCAGTCAGCTCCATTAGGTAGTGTCCGTCCATACGATCCCAATGGATCTGGTTTCACTAAATTCTTCCATATAGGCCCATGGTTCCCTGGAATAACCAACCCGCTACCCAAACTCTTCTTCCCAGAAATACACTTGCGTTTTATTCCTCCTGTATCACCGAATTCAATCACTAAAACTCCTCTTCTTCTCATAATAAAAACACTAAAATCATTTAATCCACTCTCTTCACATTCCCCTTCCTCACGCTCAGCTTCCACTTCCCCACCCAATAAACGATCCGCAAGTTTCCTTCAACATAGACAAGACCGAAACTACCTTGCCATTTTCCACCCATCAACTAACGGTGACCCACTTTCTTCCTTTGAAAGCGGCCTTCACGAAGCTCCCGAGCTATCTGCTTTCAAGCTTCACGCCTCACACCATGCGCTGTACACACAGCAGAAACCCCACAACACTTTTACCCCGCCACGCTCCTCCTGAACCAACCCTAGATCTTAACCGCCCTTCTCCCTTAGAACCCGATGATCTACTCCAAGTTTCTCTTTGTTTGAAGCCGTTAAAGCTTTGGTTGGGTTTTCTGTTGAGGAAGGCAGTATCGAATTCATTCAAATGGATAAAAACATGAAGTGGCTTTTTTTGCATTTCCTTCGGACAAATTTCGGTTTGAAGTAGAAAAAGCCTGGCGGCTCAAATTTTGTTTACAGAATGAAGTGATTAAGTTTAGAGTGGGAGGGATCTTATATATATAGAGGATTTTATATTATTATAAAAATATCCGAAGCTTAGGCGTATCCTTTTGTTGAACGGTGGCACTTGTTTGGACCAAACGTTTAAAAGGATTTATGCCCGAAAAATCCTTTTGTATAGGAGCATATGTTAATGTATGTATTGTAGGTGCGGTGGACCAAGCAGAACCACGGTTTAAATACATTAACTAGGGTAGGCTTTTATTTCAAATATTGTGAGTTCCTTATATGCCAAGTAAAGGAGTCTGCGCTGTTATACGGTCATCTATAGGCAGACGTAAACGTACCATTTTGACAAGCAATGCCCCAGGGTCCCAAAAATATAATAATACCGGTAGGTGAACTCATATTGTGAAACCCAACCATATCGATACAGGGTGCAAAATACTTCAAATAAAAAGTTGCTTTTTTAATTAATTAAAAATTACAGTAAAATTCTAAAAATCAAATTATCACTACGCTTCAAAAGAACCTCGTCTAAATTCGAAACCGATATGCAGTTATATCAAATAAACCATTATGGTCGATGGACGATTCTATAGCGACTATTTTAGATTTTGATTTGGACATATCTCAAAATCTACACGACGAAATCCTGATTTTTCTCTTCCAATAGAAAGATATACTCCACCAGCTCCACACGTTTCTTGTTTCACAAAAATCCGGCTTAAAACGAATCCTGTACATTCAGTTGAAGTTCGAATCGCCAATTTACGAACTGCAGCGCCATTTCGAGCTCGATTTTAATTATATTATAAACTATACGTTCAACTGTCGACGATTGAATATATTCGTTATTCAAATTCAATTCCAAGCTGAATTAAATATCATAGATGATCTGGTTCACACCATATCGTCATTTCAGCCAATTCTGATTATTTCAGAACTAAATATATTATTTAATTTATTATTTTAATTAAATATTCATCATTATTTAATTCCACGACCATTTAGTTCACTATATCACTATTAATATAATTAAATAAATTAATTATAATACCTCTGCCAATGCGGGTCATTACAATCTTTCCCACTTAAAATAATTTCGTCCTCGAAATTGCTAAATGGTAGAAGACGACCCTATCGACTGGTTAGAACATATTTGTTCACTTCTTACATTCAGTTTTCAACTGAACTAATTTAATTTCAATTAAATATTGATTAATTCTTATCAATGAAAATTTACAAAAATCTTGAAAATTTTCTGACTCCTTAACTTTTCAAAATATTTCGCCAGCACCTCCTTTGTACTGGTCAATCGATCAAACTCCAACTCGCCTCTCTGGGTCATCTCCATCCCAAAAGAAAATCAAATAGCCAAGCGGCTTGCCAATTCGGCTCATAAATCTTTTATCCAATAGAAATATAAACTTGTACCTTTTGTCAGCATATCATTATATCCTTTTCCACCTGTTATCAATTCAGTGGATACAAGGGTCATCCCAATCAAATTCCAATCTGTTTTTATCCACAACACAACCATTCGCTTATATCCGAGCCAAATATCATTTCAACTCAAGTTTCTTCTCGATTCCCAGCTCTTAACTTGATTATCACATTACACTTCAACTTTGAATCTCACAATCAATTTGTCTTGATATCATTCTAATACAATCTCAGTTACCACTTTACTGGCTTTACTTTAATTCAAATTTGCTTTCACAAATTCCTGTTAAATTTGTTTTTAATTCAAACAGTCTTTCCCTGGGAGTTTTTAAACAGTTTACTCTTTTCAAAAATCAAATTTTCCTTTTGAACATGTCACTGAGCCCTTAATTAATATTCCATTTGTTAAATAACTTCTTTATTTCTTTATCAATATTTGTTAACCAAATATTTTCAATAGCCATATTGGCCTTTTATGTTACTTGGAAAACATTTCCGAATATCGCCTTCCTTTATTTTCTAAACTTTAGAAAATATATGCTATTTATAATTGGAAAATATTCCAATTACTTATCTCTTTTCCGATCTCGTTTATTTCTATACTTAGGAAATATTCTTTATTATATTTCCAAGCTTACACTTATTTAGGTTAAAACGGATGTTGTGTAAAACATCGTTACGATAACCTAAATACTATATTCAACTAACTCTTATTCAACACTGATCTTCGAGCCTGAAATCTTACTATTTATTTGTTAATAATGAAATCAATCAATTTGGGGTATAACTACCTCTCAAACATTGACTGAATAACATTTATAACGTCAAAACAGATATGACTACTTACTCGAATAATCAATACCATACAACTACTTATTCACTTTTAAACACGTATACACTTTCTCTTTCTATTCTTACTAGATTTTATTCTTAGTCTTCCTTTTTGATTTTACTATTCTATTTCTAAGTTCGTTTCCTTATCGACTTCTATACATATGTCGGTACGTTGTTTTCTAATTATCAAATTATCTAAAAAATACTCTAACTCCTTAAATTCCTGGAAAAATTCGCCATAACCTCCTTTGTACCAGGAGCATCGGGATATTTCAAATAGCCTCCCATGGCCCTCACCAATCCAAAAGAAAAAGCCAAGCGGCTAGCCGATACGGCGCATAAAATCTCATATATGAGTTTAATACATACCTTTTCGTCGAGCATTCTATTTATATACCTTCATACCTTATCCATATCTATCTCATGTATATTTATACTTGCCCAATCTATTTTAACTATACCTGATCGTTTTAACTCAATTCGTTAATTAATTTGTTAATTAACTTTTTAGTCTATTTCACTTTTATATTTGAACATGACATGTTCAAATATATTTCAACTTGCTTATTAACTAATTTGAATCCAAATTTCAAATTTAAGTTCTATATTCGATTTCGAATATCCATTTACAAATCCAATTCACCTTTCAAAGTTCAACTTCAAATTCAAAACTCGATTAACTAATTCCTCTTCGACTTAGTTAATTCTATTCAATTCCTATATATCAAATTTTATGTCACTTCTATTATTCAAATCTATATATCAAATTCTATTCAAAGTCTATATTATAAATCCCATTTGAATTCTATATTCAAATTCTATATTTTGAATTCCATTTGAATTTCTATATTCAAATTCTATACATTCAAATCCTACATTTGAATTCCTTTATATTTTCTATATTCAAATTCTATATTTGAATTCCATTTGAATTTCTATATTCAAATTCCATATCACTTCCATTGAATTTCATATATTCAAACTCCCTTTGAATTTCTATATTCAATTTCTATTTGAATTCTCTTTATTCAAATTCTATATTTTATTCTATGTTATAAATCCCATTTTGAAATTCAACACAACTTGTCTTTCCCAAAACAAATTCAAAACAGTGTCTCTAGTAGTAATGCGTCACTTACAACTCGAAAATGAATACTGATGATGCAGCTATCATCATCAGAATCTATTTTCTAGCAATCGAAGTGAGTTCAATACTATAAAACCATTTCCAACATTTCCACTTTGAAATTCATTTCAAAATATAATTCACACTGCTTGTAAAACAATTTAAAATCTCCCAGGATCTTAAATTTTCCTTATTTTTAATCCAAATCCATTTACAAACACTTATTCAATTTTCCAGAATTCTAATTCAATTTCTGTTTTAAATTTTCAGATTCAACTCATCTGATTTCACGTATTTCACTTATATGAATTCTGATTGGTTATTTACTTAACCATTTAATTTATAATCTTACTCGACTATAATAACAACCAATATATCTACTATATTATAATTTTGATATATATATCTTCTTTATATCAAGATATACCTTGGGTAAACTTAATTTAATTTACCCTCTTTTCAAAACATATCATGTCGACCCATCGTATTCGAGTGTTTAGTAACTCCTACCGATACAGTGGATCAAACTGATCGACCAGAACTCATAAACAACTCAATCAATGAATCTCCACAATATAAAACAATTTTTTTATATCATCTACAAATACGTTCACTCGTATATATACATTCAACTCAATCTAGGGTATTTCTAACCCCATCTCTACTGAGTCACGCCACCGAGCCAAGGTAATTCACTTAACCTTAAGCTCTGATACCAACAGTAATGACCCGGGATTTTGACGACTTTGGTTATCGACATAAACACGATGACGACTAACCAAACATCGAAAAATACCGATCATTGCTGAAAGAAATTAGAGGGTGAGGAATGATAAGATAGAAACTTAGAATAGAAGAAGAAGAAGAACACAACATCAGAGTAACACGAATCTCACAGCGGAATGAACAACATATAATAGATAATATATCCTTGAAATAAAATCATTATATGTAAACAATAACATTATCAAAGTACAACACTTACAACACAGCGGAAATAAACTATAGCTATATGATCCTGAAGCCTCCTACTCCAGCTCTTCTAGTATATCTGTAAATCTCGACTACTTGACTGCCCATAAAAATTTACGCACCCAAGTGTTTAGGGAAAACAAAACAAAATAAACTCCGGGTCAGTCATGGGACTGGTATGAGTAAAACAGTTTAAAACGGTTTAAGCAGGTAAATGATATCTCATAAGACCACGCCGTATAACGGAACGGGTTTTTCACTTATGATAATCCAAATTATCTTTATATCAAAAACCTTTTGATATTATAATAATGTCTATCAACCACAATATAATAATCATCTAGCAGAAACGCTTTCATCTTACGTTCTACATATATAGTATACAATCAAACCGCAAGCACGTATTGGGTAATGGATTTCCAACTATGACAAGGTATGGAACCACCTTTCGCTAGTGTACCTCTATAAAGGAATACACTGGGTTCAACAAGAATATCTTGCAACCCGGCCACACATGACCGACCATTCATTTCGCTTGAGTGTATCGAATGTATATCACCAACGGTTGGGATCAGCAACCGTTTCCCGAATGTGACAACATCAACAATAGATTTTTAGAAGTAAATGAAACTCTTAATTAGGTGATTATACACCCTACTTCGGTGCGACCGACTTAGCCATGCTGCCTGCTCGATTTCTGTCATTTACCGGATGTGAGGCTAGAAGCTACGCTTTATCATCACATCAGATTCACTTTGAATGCCACATCATCAAATCCATCAAATCACCGATTGGCGGCCTCAACCATACATTATGTGTTAGCTAAAAGAAGTTTCCTTCTCCGCTTCCACTCTTGGTACGGTTAGAGAAATCAATATATGTGATTGTCTGGAAATACTCTGTCAGACATCCGTCCATACAAGTCATCTAGGAATAGGATGAACCAAAGGCACTATTCTGTAAACAGGATAGCCCTTGAATAACTCCGTCTTCAATTTCCTTTGGCATATATGATTCGCAACGCTTATGCCAATACAGAGTGGTTCTTTGGATAATAATCCAACCGGTCTCTCCATATTAACAACTTTAAAATGGTCAAAACTTCGATAGTCTGTGATTTAACTATCGAAGAAAAACAGGTGTGTAAACAACGATATTATTTCCAAATGGAAATTTATATCGATCAAACATCATTCAACATTTATCTCTTTATTTTATTAATTTACTTATCTCCTGTTTCCCTATATTCAATATTTCTTATTTTCTAAATTTGGAAAATATACGTTATTAACAATGGAAAACATTTCCATTTCTTGTTTTCTTTATTAGAAAACATTTCTGGTTTCTTATTTGGAAAACAATTCCAAAGCTTCTTCATTGGACTTAGACAGATGTTTAAACAACCATCGTGATGCCAACTCAAACCATTTCCTTTACTGCCGAACCTTAACTATTCCTTAGTTAAAACGAAGCCAATCAAGTTGGGGTAGAACTACCTCTCACACCTTAACTGAACAACATTTCTAACTTTGAAATAGGCAAAGTTCACTTTATATTTCTTTAACTAACTTCCTTATGTAACTCTCTTCAAATCTTTTCTATTCGATAATTCTTTCCTTCGATAAGGTATATTCGATAACTCTATTCAATTTATTCTATTCACTTTACTCTTTTGATTTAACTCTAATTCTATTCACTTAACTCCTATCGAATAAACTATATTCGATAACTCTTTTAATTCTATTTGAATAAACTATATATTCGATTAACTCCTTTTACTCTATTCGAATAAACTATATTCGATTAACTCCTTTTACTTTCTATTCGAATAAACTATATTCGATTTAATCATTTGCTTTAACTCTAATCGATTAAACTAGCATTGATTAACTCCTTTCGATTAAACTAACATCGATTAACTCCTTTTAACTCGATTAAACTATCATCGATTAACTCCTTTTAACTCGATTAAACTATCATCGATTAACTCCTTTTAACTCGATTAAACTATCATCGATTAACTCCTTTTAAATCGATTAAACTATTCATTTATAAAGATTTACTTTTAGTAACGGTTCTTCACTTTACAAATGATTTCCTTCTTATAATAATTTCCATTTTATAACGTTTATTCATTTTCTAAATATCTCCTATTGATAAATATTCCAATTTATAAACATTCCTTATTTATAAATATTCCGTTTATAAATATTTTATTTTCAAATATCACTTTGAAAAATTCCCCTTTATCAACATTTCGGTATATTATGGTATTCAACATATCACATCACGATGATCAGTATCGTCCGAACACATATAATCGACAATAGATTATATATCACATCATATATCACAATATATGAAGAAAACAATAAAATAACTATTGAGGAATCCAGTCGGATTCCTCCAACCTGTTTCCTTGCATCACATATGTTAAACAATATAGATAACAACATTTTCAGTTCCATACTATATATTCTGTTAAATAGAATCAATATAGAAATTTAACTAACTGACTAGCAGTTCAATCAAACAGTCAACACAGTCAATCAGCCAATATTTAACAGTTCTAAAAATACAACATAAAATTATAACTGTTAAGAGTTAGTGAGATTTACTCACTTTGGAAGTTCATCGTCAAAGAACGATAAACTGTAATTTGATTTGAATCGAACAGTTTATTTCGCCGTAAATTCATACGAGCACTGATCCACTTCCGGTCAGCTCCATTAGGTAGTGTCCGTCCATACGATCCCAATGGATCTGGTTTCACTGAATTCTTCCATATAGGCCCATGGTTCCCTGGAATAACCAACCCGCTACCCAAACTCTTCTTCCCAGAAATACACTTGCGTTTTATTCCTCCTGTATCATCGAATTCAATCACTAAAACTCCTCTTCTTCTCATAATAAAAACACTAAAATCATTTAATCCACTCTCTTCACATTCCCCTTCCTCACGCTCAACTTCCACTTCCCCACCCAATAAACGATCCGCAAGTTTCCTTCAACACAAACAAGACCGAAACTACCTTGCCATTTTCCACCCATCAACTAACGGTTACCCACTTTCTTCCTTTGAATGCGGCCTTCACGCAGCTCCCGAGCAATCTGCTTTCAAGCTTCACGCCTCACACCATGCGCTGTACACACAGCAGAAACCCCACAACACTTTTACCTCGCCACGCTCCTCCTGAACCAACCCTAGATCTTAACCGCCCTTCTCCCTTAGAACCCGATGATCTACTCCAAGTTTCGCTTCATTTCATTTTTTTTGTATGAAGCCGTTAAAGCTTTGGCTGGGTTTTCTGTTGAGGAAGGCAGTATCGAATCCATTCAAATGGATAAAAACATGAAGTGGCTTTTTTTTCAATTTCCTTCGGACAAATTTCGGTTTGAAGTAGCAAAAGCCTGGCGGCTCAAATTTTGTTTACAGAATGAAGTGATTGGGTTTAGAGTGGGAGGGATCTTATATATATGGAGGATTTTATATTATTATAAAAATATCCGAAACTTAGGCGTATCCTTTTGTTGAACGGTGGCACTTGTTTGGACCAAACGTTTAAAAGGATTTGTGCCCGAAAAATCCTTTTGTATAGGAGCATATGTTATTGTATGTATTGTAGGTGCGGTGGACTGAGCAGAACCACGGTTTAAATACATTAACTAGGGTAGGCTTTTATTTCAAATCTTGTGAGTTCCTTATATGCCAAGTAAAGGAGTCTACGCTGTTATACGGTCATCTATAGACAGACGTAAACATACCGTTTTGACAAGCAATGCCCCAGGGTCCAAAAAATATAATAATACTGGTAGGTGCACTCATATTGTGAAACCCAACCATATCGATACAGGGTGCAAAATACTTCAAATAAAAAGTTGCTTATTTAATTAATTAAAAATTACAGTAAAATTCTAAAAATCAAATTATCACTACGCTTCAAAAGAACCTCGTCTAAATTCGAAACCGATATGCAATTGTATCAAATAAACCGTTATGGTTGATGGACGATTCTATAGCGACTATTTTAGAATTTGATTTCGACATATCTCAAAATCTACATGAGGAAATCCTGATTTTTCTCTTCCACTAGAAAGATATACTCCACAATCTCCACACGTTTCTTGTTTCACAAAATTCCGGCTTAAAACGAATCCTGTACATTCAGTTGAAGTTCGAATCTCCAATTTACGAACTGCAGCGCCATTTCGAGCTCGATTTTAATTATATTATAAACTATACGTTCAACTGTCGACGATTGAATATATTCGTTATTCAAATTCAATTCCAAGCTGAATTAAATATCATATATGATCCAGTCCACACACCATATCGTCATTTCAGCCACTTCTGATTATTTCAGAACTAAATATATTATTTAATTTATTATTTTAATTAAATATCCATCATTATTTAATTCCACTACCATTTAATTCACTATATCACTATTAATATAATTAAATAAATTAATTATAATACCTATGCCAATGCGGGTCATTACAGTGTAACTCTAGAGGCGAATACACTGGGTTCAACAAGAACGTCTTGCAACCCGACCCACACAAGACCGACCACTCATTTCGCTTGAGTATATCGAATGTATATCACAAACGGTTGGGCTCAAACTACCGTTTCCTGAAAAGGGACAACATCGATAGATTAAAGAAGCAAATGGAATTTCTCTAGATATGTGATTATACACTCTAATGGGAGCGACCAACATAGCCATGCTGCCTGCCCAATTTTTGTCATTTCCCGTTTGATGAGGCTTGAGGTTATAATCGACTTTTGAAACTTCTGGCCTCCATTCACATCGTCCATACAAGTCATCCAGGAACTGGACGAACTAAAGGCACCCTCCTACCACATCATAGGAATCAACCTATAGATCAGTAGCGGGTAGTCCTTGCAATCCATAGATTTCAGACACGACAGAACCACAGTATATCTCTCGGGATCAGCCAGAGATTGTAAGTAACTCTTCCTTTTATGAAGATCTGCGGTCTTCAACTGCTCCATCTCGATCACCATCTCTGACGTATTCGTATTTATTGCTCGAAATGGTTTTTGAATATAAATTCGATCCCAATCTTCCCGTAACAATAACGTTAGGCCAAATTTTGATAGTCGGTTATTTTACTATCAAAATAAACAACCATAAAAATGAAATAGAACCATTGGTTGAGTACACAGCGTCACTTGGCCACTATATATTAATGTTCTCAAATCGTTTTATTGGTATACTTGAAAAAAAATATCTTAAAAATCATATCACATTTCCCATTAACTACCATTTGAAATCATTTGTTACAATGTTACTTATTATTAAAAATTAGGAAACCAATTCAATTTATCATTTCAAACAATCGTTACGATATCTCCTTTGTTTCGTTATTTGAACACCGTAATCGTCACTTTCCTTTTTCAGAATAAACTCATTACAAATCTCATTTCCTTATTTTGAAAATATCGTTATATTTTCACCAATCCCATTTTTATTTCTTTTATTATGGAAATATCACCTCATATTCTCAAGCCCCTTTTTCAATTCCTTTTATTTCTGGAATCCCATTTTATACATTGCCAAATTCTTCGAATAACGTTACATTGTTATCCCTTAAATTTAATTACTTCAAACTCTCCACTATTACAACTAATATCATCTTTCGATAATCCTGAAGTCGTTTAAGTTGGGGTATTTTAATTACCTCTCAGACCTTGATCAACAACATTCTTATCTTAAGATAAATATTAATTGTAATGCAAAACCCATGTTCATTCTACAATTACCATTTCACTATTTATTTACCATATGGTTTTATAAACCTCTTAATTTTGAAATCTCCTTTACAAGTATATTATCATCACTAAATTTATCAACTTAGTGAATGATTCATAAAACATCATCTTTTAAACTTTAATATCTTTAAACTATTGGTTTTAATACCAATCTAATTACCTGATCCTTTACCAAATTCAATTACAAGAATTGAACTTTTCTAAACCTTTCAACATTTATTCTGGGAAATCTCATTTTCAAATCCCATCCACTTAATGCCATTACTAAGTAACGTTAATTTAACGTTGTAACGTCCCATATCCTTTTATAACCCGTTTATACACCTTTGGTTTACTATAAAACCTTTTTCACTTTGATTCCCCTTACTTAATGATATTAAGTAACATTTACCTTAGGCTTAACATATTTTCCTAAAATCAATTTATAACTTCATTTATCAAACTTGGTTTAAGTATAAACCTGTTCATAAACTTACTTTGAAAATTTAATAATATTTCAGTACTACTTTGATTACTTAAATGAACTTCATTTAAGAAATAATTCCTTAAATTATTATTAATTAAAAACTATAATTCACTCCATCACTAACAGGGATTAATATTAAATTCCTTTTTAAAATCTTATTAAATTAAACCACCATTTGTTAAATTATCTCATTAGATTAATCGACACAAACTAATTTAATTTAATAACCAATTCCTGTTAAAACAGTTGGCTTGGTCCATTTAAAACATAATTAACTTATTGAAACTCGTCTTTTCAGTTAAATTAATAAATAATATTATTAATTTAAATAGTCCATTTCAAAATAATCTTAATATAATTGTTTTCTCAAAAACAATTAATTGTAGTTATAAATCGTTTCATAGTTCTTTAACAATCTTATTAATAGAAGAATTTGCTTTATAAAAGATAAAGCACGTGCTTCGCACACGGTAGACTTGGTGTCAAAATGGTGATTTAAAACAAACACTATATATATGGTTGGTTTATTTATTTTTTTATAAACTCCAAAAATAATATATTTAAAAATTGATATTCATTTATAAATAAATTTCATAACTTTGTTTCTATCGATTTACCATAACGGTAAACCAATTTTTACAAAACAGTTTGTATTTTGGCCATCTGCTATAAATTCCTCAACCAATATCACTCATTGGTTAATAACCAAACAAATGTTGAATTTAGATTCAACAAACAATCACCAAGTCAATAATCCAATCATGTCAGTTAAATAGTTCATATAATGTTCCTATGCAAATAAACAATCAATTCAACTGATAGTGGGCCACCAAAATAAGAATTTAAGCATCCAATTCATTTTAAATACGTTTATATTATTATAAACGTAACTAATAAGGTCGGTTACCTTGTTTGGAAATCATCGTTAAAAATGACGATGTCATTTCATTTAAATTAAACAACCGTTTGATTTAAATAATCGATAAAAATATTTAACAAACATCCAATCAAATCAACCAACCATTAGCAAACACAACATACAAATAATAAACCCAACTTATAATAGTTATAAGTGGGAGAACTCAGTGAGTTTTTCTCACCCTACTTTCCTTTCGTCGAGATAATAACTGCTTTCATTTCCGTCCGTCCCGACTCTAGAATGCAGTGCTTTTTCAATCTGGTTCCAACGCTTTTGGCTTGGTTCATTTATGTGTATGTAGGTACACGTTATAACATTACACACATACGATATATCTAATATTAACCCAATCCTTAAATAAATAAATTAATAAATAAATATAAATTTTATACTAATTACTTTAATTTATACCCTTATTTGGCATGTTCGAAACTTAGGCCACATTTTAAAATCACTTTATCTGCTTTTATATGTGATGTATACAATATGATTAGGCAATGTTAAAATGATAGTTGGGCATGGTTAAATGTTGTAATAATTGGTCACCTCAGAAGGTTTACGCACAGTATAAAATAAACGTGATTAGCATATTTAATTAAGCTTTATGCACGTTAGTTCTTCTAGCTGGTACAGAGAATTTTTAATGAAAATATATACTATATATTCTTTGTCAAGTAATATGATTATCGTTAATGTTTAACTTAGGTTGTAATTCCTTTTACCTGCTGGGTTTCCGATAGGGAAACTCCCACCTGCTCCCTATCCCTATGCGCCTGCCATTTCCCAAATCCTTCTACTATCATTTTTTTTCACTTCAAAGCTTAAGCCCAAAGGCCCAAAATGATTAAACAGCCCACGTTTATTTTTGTATTTCTTCTTCTCCCCAGACCAAAACTTTAGGAAGCTTCCTCCTCTACATACTGTCCATGCACCAACAGTTACACCACAAAACCGAAGACCAACTTCCAATTAAACAATACCGTTCACCTTTCCTTTCCATTTGCGCAAAACCTCACTGCCTCTACTTAACTCTCCACCGTGCCTCCTCTTCACTCAGAGAACCTTCCCTAAACGCAGCTCTTCGACCCACCATCAGCGACGTCCATCGGCCACGCAGCTCACCTGCGTTTCACTTGCAGACCCCTATCCCCGCTTCACAAAGTCTCAAAGGAAAACAACAACATCGAATTTTGTGTGAGGAAGTTGATTTTATTTGAGAATGAAAACTGAAGACTCGGTTATGAAGAGAGGCTTGGTTTAGATTCCAGAAGGCTTTCATTTTTTTTAAATCCTTAAAGCTTGTGTTTTGGTAACAAATAAACGATCATATTTATAGGCGAGGCAGGAAATGGATAAGATCAACGTACCCTTCAAAGCGTACACGGTAGGTAAGTGTATAGGGTTTAGGCTGTCTTCTACAAGCTGTGTGATTTTAATTTTAGGTAGCTGATTGTACTACTGTGTTTTCATTTCAGCTTAATTTGAGTTTACGTTTTAGTAGGACAACAGACAGTTGTATCTTCAAGTGAAACGAAGGAAAAGATGCAATAGGGTGTAGCTGTTGTGATTTTGACCGCCATGTGCATGGCTTTAAATTTTTAACAAGAACAAGGAAGCGAGTAGCATATTATATAAGAGGGAATGGATTGGATCAGTGTTGCTTTCTTCTACAGCGTTCGGTCATGTTTCGGAGATATTTGCATATGCTTCTTTAAATTGGACGGAGCTTTTTACTGCTGCATATACTATAGGGTAGGGATGGTTTCAGCTATGGACATGAAAAGATTTCAACAGCTGTGTACTCATATCAACATGCTATATGACAAAGCATTTGTTGGTAAAGACTTAAAAGAGTAGGCATGTACGTTTATACACATTAGGTTAGGTTGTGTTTCCTATTAAAATATAAATTGTGTACTACACAGATCTTTCCCAACATTATGAAAAGAGTTGCATACAAACTGATTGAGATTTTATTTGTAATTTACAAAATCTTGAGTTAAGATTTTGTGCCGTTTTCATACAGATTCACATAGATTTCATTTTGAGTTTGAAAAGATTTTATACAGATTTATTTATATTTTCTTTTGTCTTATTATGGTTACCGCTGACCGTAAATACATGAACCGTGCTATGCACCATTTTATCTTTTAAGGACTGCTATCGACAAAAATAAAAATACTATTGTGTCAAGCAACGCTCCACGACCCCAAAAATATAATAATATCGATAGGTTAACTTGTACCAAGAAACCCCAAAATGAAGATAAAGGGTGCAAGATACTCCAAATTAAAAGTGGCGTATTTTCCAAATTAAAAATTACAGTAAAATTCTAAAAATTAAATTATAACTATGCCTCAAAGATCTCATCCAAATTCGAAATCGATATTTAGTTATATTAAATTATCGTTATGGTTTATAAACCATTCCACAGCGACTATTTGAAAATTTAAATTGGACGTATCTTACAATCTATATGACGAAATTTCCAATTTTCTCTTCCATTAGAAAAATATAATCAAATCGATCCAGACGGTTCTTGTTTCACAGAAATCGGATTTATATCGGATCTTGTATATTCAGTTGAAATTCAAAACTCAATATTTCGAACTACCGCGTCGTTTCAAGTTCGTTTTATATTAAATATAAATAAAATGTTCCATCGCCGTTTTATAACGAATTCAATATTAAAAATACATTAATATTACAAATATAATATTTAAAACTAATTTAAATATTTGAATTCAAACAGTCGAAAAATCCGGGTCGTTACATTCTTCCGCCCTTAAATAAATTTCGTCCTCGAAATTGCTAAGTAAAGAAGAACGCTTCGAACTCAATTATTTTCCAAAATAATTAATATAAAATAAAATCAAACTAACTCTAAGTCTTAAAAAAATATTATACGTTTAAAAATTTTACGAAAATTTCGCCAGTACCGCCTCTGTATGGCTCGATCTGAACAATTACCACTGCCACTCTGGGCCTCACAATGATCAAAAGAAAACAAAGCCAATTGACAACCCAACTCAGGGGTATAGAATTAATCACCAATCGATATAATTAAGGTTTACCTATTTGTAGGGCAACCAATATTCCAATCACAAAGCTAAGCAACTATCAGTTCTTCCTTCTCCACTCCTGCACTTAATCTCGATATATAATGCAAATAACTGATAGAGGCTTAAATCATTTCTGATTTATTTCATATTTGATTCCGTTCAATTTCATTATATAGAGTTTTATTTCATTAGTTTTAAATTCATTCAATTGTTGATGAATTCAATTATTCAATCAACCAAACACCAAATAAACAATTAACCAACAATCAATATAAACAACTCATTATATTTTATTTTATTTATCTTCAATCAAATTCTGGTTTATTTAATCCTGGTTATATTAAACCACTTACAATCCCATTTGAATTTCCAATTGAATCAATCAAACAAACCAATATTCCAATGGAAAAAATAGTTTGGGCAAAATTATTTTATTTACCCTTTTTTCAAAACAATATCGTATAAATTTCTAGTTCAACTTGAACTGATCAAACAACACAATACAAAACCTTTGTATATAAAATCTACAAATACGCGCTCTCATATATATACACTAAATCTCGATCTGGGGTATTACTAACCCTATCTCTATCGAGTTATACCACAGAGCCAAGGTTACTCCTAAACCGTTGCTCAACTGTAGCGACCCAGAAATTTCGACAGTTGAATCTGGACACTAACACATCCCATATCCAACCTCAAGTATCAAAACCAAGAGCTAATAGAAGAAAATAGAGGATGAGATAAAAAAAGAAAGAATATTAGAATAGAAGAATAAGAAGAAGAAACAACACAATACAGAGTCTCACATCGCAGCGGAACAAAATATAATATGGAAATAACTTTTATTGAGAGCTTGAAATAATACTTACAACGTCAGAGTACATCAATTCACCTGGACAATTATAATAGTCAGTCTTCATATATATAACACACAGCGGAATAATAACCGTTGAACATCATACATCTAAACTCCTTCAGCTCGTCTTTGGACTTCAAAACATCTGGTAACCTGAACCTGTACACTCGGTCTAACCCGAGCATTTACAAAACACCGGGTCAGTCTGGTGAACAAGAGTGAGAAAACTCACAAAGTTCTAAGGGTGAATCATTCAACTTGATTTTGAAGTCAAAATCCTTTCGAAAGAAAAGGGTAATTGTAAGACCGAATCCACACAAAAGCACAGATGATTTTTACCTTACGATAACCCAAAACATTTTGAAAATCAATACTTGTCTGATATTATAGTAGTGTCTAAATACAATTAGATAAAATCTAACAGAACGCTTTCATCTCACGCTCCACATATATAATATACAAACCAAACCGCGGGCACTTATTGGTGATTGGATTCCGACTATGACAATGCATGGGGCCACCTGCTGATAGTGTATCTCTAGAGGCGAATACACTGGGTTCAACAAGAACGTCTTGCAACCCGGCCCACACATGACCGACCACTCATTTCGCTTGAGTGTATCGAATGTATATCACAAATGGTTGGGCTCAAACTACCGTTTCCTAAAAAGGGACAGCATCGATAGATTAAATAAGCAAATGGAATTTCTCTAGATAGGTGATTATACACTCTAATGGGAGCGACCAACATAGCCATGCTGCCTGCCCGATTTTTGTCATTTCCCGGTTGATGAGGCTTGAGGTTATAATCGACTTTTGAAACTTCTGGACACCATTCACATCGTCAATACAAGTCATCCAGGAACTGGATGAACAAAAGGCACCCTCCTACCATATCCTAGGAATCAACCTATAGATCAGTAGCGAGTAGTCCTTGCAATCCATAGATTTCAGCCACGACAGAATCACAGTATATCTCTGGGGATCAGCTAGAGATTGTAAGTAACTCTTCCGTTTATGAAGATCTACGGTCTTTAATTGCTCCATCTCGATCACCATCTCTGACGTATTCGTATTTATTGGTTGGAATGGTTTTTGAATATAAATTCGATCCCAATCTTCCCGTACCAATAACGTTAGGCCAGATTTTGATAGTCGGTTATTTAACTATCAAAATAAACAACCATAAAAATGAAATAGAACCATAGGTTGAGTATACAGCGTCACTTGGCCACTATATATTAATATTCTCAAATCGTTTTATTAGCATACTTGAAAAAAAATATCTTAAAAATCATATCACATTTCCCATTAACTACCATTTGAAAGCATTGTTACAATGTTACTTATTATTAAAAATCGTGAAACCAATTCAATTTATCATTTCAAACAATCGTTACGATATCTCCTTTGTTTCGTTATTTGAACACCATAATCGTCACTTTCCTTTTTCAGAATAAACTCATTACAAATCCCATTTCCTTATTTTGAAAATATCGTTATATTTTCACCAATCCCCTTTTTATTTATTTTATTATGGAAATATCACCTCATATTCTCAAGCCCCTTCTTTAATTCCATTTATTTCTGGAATCCCATTTTATACATTGCCAAATTCTTCGAATAACGTTACATTGTTATCCCTCAAATTTAATTACTTCAAACATCTTCAGTATTACAACTAATATCATCTTTTGATAATCCTCAAGTCGTTCAAGTTGGGGTATTTTAATTACCTCTCAGACCATGGTCAACAACATTCTTATCTTAAAATAAATATTAATTGTAATCCAAAACCCATGTTCATTCTACAATTACCATTTCACTATTTATTTACCATACGGTTTTATAATCCCTCTTACTTTTGAAATCTCCTTTACAAGTATATTATCATTACTAAATTTATCGACTTTGTGAATGATTCATAAAACATCATCTTTTAAACTTTAATATCTTTAAACTATTGGTTTTAATACCAATCTAAATACCTGATCCTTTACCAAATTCAATTACAAGAATTGAACTTTTCTAAACCTTTCAACATTTATTCTGGGAAATCTCATTTTCAAATCCCATCCACATAATGCCATTACTAAGTAACGTTAATTTAACGTTGTAACATCCCATATCCTTTTATAACTCGTTTATACACCTTTGGTTTACTATAAAACCTTTTTCACTTTGATTCCCCTTACTTAATGATATTAAGTAACATTTAACTTAAGCTTAACATATTTTCCTAAAATCAATTTATAACTTCATTTATCAAACTTGGTTTAAGTATAAACCTGTTCATAAACTTACTTTGAAAATTTAATTATATTTCAGTACTACTTTGATTACTTAAATGAACTTCATTTAAGAAATAATTCCTTAAATTATTATTAATTAAAAACTATAATTCACTCCATCACTAACAGGGATTAATATTAAATTCCTTTTTAAAATCTTATTAAATTAAACCACCATTTGTTAAATTATCTCATTAGATTAATCGACACAAACTAATTTAATTTAATAATCAATTCCAGTTAAAACGATTGGCTTGGTCCATTTAAAACATAATTAATTTATTGATCAACCATAACTCGTCTTTTCAGTTAAATTAATAAATAATATTATTAATTTAAATAATCCATTTCAAAATAATCTTATTATAATTGTTTTCACAAAAATAATTAATCGTAGTTATAAATCGTTTCATAGTTCCTCAACAATCTTATTAATACAAGAATTTGCTTTATAAAAGATAAAGCACGTGCTTCGCACACGGTAGACTTGGTGTCAAAATGGTGATTTAAAACAAACACTATATATATGGTTGGTTTATTTATTTTTTTATAAACTCCAAAAATAATATATTTACAAATCGATATTCATTTATAAATAAATTTCATAACTTTATTTCTATCGATTTACCTTAACGGTAAATCAATTTTTATAAAACAGTTTGTATTTTGGCCATCTGCTATATATTCCTCAACCAATATCACTCATTGGTTAATAACCAAACAAATGTTGAATTTAGATTCAACAAACAATCACCAAGTCAATAATCCAATCATGTCGGTTAAATAGTTCATATAATGATCCTATGCAAATAAACAATAAATTCAACTGATAGTGGGCCACCAAAATAAGAATTTAAGCATCCAATTCATTTTAAATACGTTTATATTATTATAAACATAACCAATAAGGTAAGTTGCCTTGTTTGGAAATCATCGTTAAAAATGACAATGTCATTTCATTTAAATTAAACAACCGTTTGATTTAAATAATCGATAAAAATATTTAACAAACATCCAATCAAATCAACCAACCATTAGCAAATGCAGCATACAAACAATAAACCCGACTTATAATAGTTTTAAGTGGGAGCACTGAGTGAGTTTTTCTCACCTTGCTTTCCTTTCATCGAGATAATAACTGCTTTCATTTCCGTCAGTCCCGACTCTAGAATGCAGTGCTTTTCAATCTGGTTCCAACGCTTTTGGCTTGGTTCGTTTCTGTGTACGTAGGTACACGTTATAACATTACACACATACGATATATCTAATATTAACCCAATCCTTAAATAAATTAATAAATAAATAAATATAAATTTTATACTAATTACTTTAATTTATACCCTTATTTGGCATGTTCGAAACTTAGGCCACATTTTAAAATCACTTTATCTGCTTTTATACGTGATGTATACAATATGATTAGGCAATGTTAAAATGATAGTTGGGCATGGTTAAATGTTGTAATAATTGGTCACCTCAGAAGGTTTACGCACAGTATAAAATAAATGTGATTAGCATATTTAATTAAGCTTTATGCACGTTAGTTCTTCTAGCTGGTACAGAGAATTTTTAATGAAAATATATACTATATATTCTTTGTCAAGTAATATGATTATCATTAATGTTTAACTTAGGTTGTAATTCCTTTTACCTGCTGGGTTTCCGATAGGGAAACTCCTACCTGCTCCCTATCCCTATGCTCCTGCCATTTCCCAAATCCTTCTACTATCCTTTTTTTCACTTCAAAGCTTAAGCCCAAAGGCCCAAAATGATTAAACAGCCCACGTTTCTTTTTGTATTTCTTCTTCTCCCCAGACCAAAAATTTAGGAAGCTTCCTCCTCTACATACCGTCCATGCACCAACAGTTACACCACAAAACTGAAGACCAACTTCCAATTAAACAATACCGTTCACCTTTCCTTTCCATTCCCGTAAAACCTCACTTCCTCTGCTTAACTCTCCACCGTGCCTCCTCTTCACTCAGAGAACCTTCCCTAAACGCGGCTCTTCGACCCACCATCAGCGACGTCCATCGGCCACGCAGCTCACCTGCGTTTCACTTGCAGACCCCTACCCCCGCTTCACAATGTTCTCCAAGGAAAACAACAACATCGAATTTTGTGTGAGGAAGTTGATTTTATTTGAGAATGAAAACTGAAGACTCGGTTATGAAGAGAGGCTTGGTTTAGATTCCAGAAGGCTTTCGTTTTTTTTAATCCTTAAAGCTTGTGTTTTGGTAACAGATAAACGATCGTATTTATAGGCGAGGCAGGAAATGGATAAGATCAACGTCCCCCTCCAAAGCGTACACGGTAGGTAAGTGTATAGGAATTAGGCTGTCTTCTACAAGCTGTGTGATTTTAATTTTAGGTAGCTGATCGTACTACTGTGTTTTTATTTCAGCTTAATTTGAGTTTACGTTTTAGTAGGACAACAGACAGTTGTACCTTCAAGTGAAACGAAGGAAAAGATGCAATAGGGTGTAGCTGTTGTGATTTTGACCGCCATGTGCATGGTTTTAAATTTTTAACAAGAACAAGGAAGTGAGCAGCATACTATATAAGAGGGAATGGATTGGATCAGTGTCGCTTTCTTCTACAGCGTTCGGTTATGTTTTCGGAGATATTTGCATATGCTTCTTTAAATTGGATGGAGCTCGTTACTGCTGCATATACTATAGGGTAGGGATGGTTTCAGCTATGGACGTGAAAAGATTTCAACAGCTGTGTACTCATATCAACATGCTATGTGACAAGGAATTTGATGGTAAAGACTTAAAAGAGTAAGCATGTACGTTTATACACATTAGGTTAGGTTGTGTTTCCCATGAAAATATAAATTGTGTACTACACAGATCTTTCCCAAGATTATGAAAAGAGTTGCATACACACTGACCGAGATTTATTTTGAATTTACAAAATCTTGAGTTAAGATTTTATGCCGTTTTCATATAGATTCACATAGATTTCATTTTGAGTTTGAAAAGATTTTATAGAGATTTATTTATATTTTATTTTGTCTTATTACGGTTATTGCAGACCGTTAAATACACGTACCATGCTATGCACCATTTTATCTTTTAAGGATTGCTATCGACAAAAATAAAAATACTGTTGTGTCGACCAACGCTCCACGACCCCAAAAATATAACATATCGATAGGTTAACTTATATTGAGAAACACCAAAATGAAGATAAAGGGTGCAAGATACTCCAAATTAAAAGTGGAGTATTTTCCAAATTAAAAATTATAGTAAAATTCTAAAAATTAAATTATAACTATGCCTCAAAGATCTCGTCCAAATTCAAAATTGATATTTAGTTATATTAAATTATCATTATGGTTTATAAACGATTCCACAGCGACTATTTGAAAATTTAAATTGGACGTATCTTACAATCTATATGACGAAATTTCATTTTTCTCTTCCATTAGAAAAATATAATCAAATCGATCCAGATAGTTCTTGTTTCATAGAATTCTGATTTATATCGGATCTTGTATATTCAATTGAAGTTCAAAACTCAATATTTCGAACTACCGCGTCGTTTCAAGTTCGTTTTATATTAAATATAAATAAAATGTTCCATCGCCATTTTATAACGAATTTAATATTAAAAATACATTAATATTACAAATATAATATTTAAAACTAATTTAAATATTTGAATTCAAACAGTTGATAAAACGAGGTCGTTACAACTACCCTACCAGTATCCTTTCTTCTCATAGGATTTAAGGTTTCTGTTTTTGATAATGGTGTCGGTTGCTCATTATGCTGAATGCCTCTCTTATGCTTTCAGTTCGTTCTCTTTTGCAAGTGACGGTTTGTTACCCCTTCACCGATATTCTGTCTCAGTGTTAATTTTAGTAGCATTTGCCTTTCCCCCTTATGAAGGGGTAATTTCGACTTTTCAAGTCAAAGTCTTTCGGTCTTCATACTTCATGGCTCTGGACATGCAGGGTTTCTAATCTCTGCCTTTTAGGTTGGATTCAACCGGTTGATTCGATCTTACTAGTGCGACTGAGATTGAAAGAGCAACTTTGGCATAAGTTCCCTTTTCTTACCTTTTTTACCGGCGTATTACATTACTCAAACCAGGCCACTGTTCCTTGTAATTTCTCAAATCTCTTAGGATTTCAAATTCAATCCTCTGTGATTATTTTGGTTTTAATTGTAAAAGGAAACCTGCATCATGTCTTTAACTTAATTTAGGGAATCGATCAATTTTTTTAAGCCATGGATGTAATTCAAACTACAATAATAATTAGGATAGCCATTAATGGTCGATCCAATTAGTTACATATTTCCCAATTATATTTTTGGGGTGAAAAACACAGAATTACATTTGGAAGGTAATTAATAAATAGAATATTATATTGTTGGTACGAGCGAACTCCATACCTCTATAGTTTAATTAATTAGCTTCTAATTTTGCTGGCACCAAGGTTATATATGTGTATACCGAATGGATATCGGTTTAGCTGTGAAAGTGCGGCCAAAAGTTCCATTTTCTCTTGGTCTTAGTATCGAAAAAATTTGAAGCTCCTGAATTAAACACTTTGATCTTGAGTTCACTTGTGCCAGACTTCAAGACTAACTATTCTTTGGCAATGATACCGAATTATTTGGCTCCGGTTGAATCATTATTTTATATCTACCTAGAATCTTACCCTTCTGAAACCTACCTTCCTATACACAAGGCTTGGTGACAGAATAATTAGTTTGATCATTACCAAAAGCCTAGTTGCTCTCCAGTGTAGGTGACTTATGCATAAATTTTTTTAACACTTATTTTTTACAATCAACCTTTGTGCTTTAATGGGTCAAATTTTAATCATTAGTAAGTAAGCTTCTATGTTTCTTGCTCACATACATTGCTATGCCAGTGTTTTTATGAAAGAAAGAAAAAAGGTACTAATACATATGTTATGGTATGATATCACATGGCAGTATAATGTTTGAGGAGCAACGGACCAGTAGCTCCAAGCCAGGCAGATCTACTAAATCTCATCCGATGAAGGTATCCATCTCTCGTCGTTCCTTTATTAACTCTCAAGAGGAAGTAGATGTTATTCTCCAAAGTTTTGATATGACTGGTACTGACGCCATTCCTGCTTCCCCTTAAGACACTCTTCAGAACTCACCAGCAGGGTATTTTGCCTATACTTCTACTCATATCTGGCACGAAGGTTTCTTCCCCTTTCCAGAGTTTGTACATAGGTTCTTGCACGACTTGGGGGGTTCCCCCATTCAACTTTCACCAAATACATATACTCTTCTCTTATGCATAAAAATCTTAAAGCTTGAGTTAAGTCAAACTTCCTTAATTCCAATCTTCAACGGTTCCTGCTTCGCCTGGATAAAGTGGTATACTCATTCATTCTTCGTTCCATCCCCGGGAAGAGACGGGTTAGCGATCCCAACAATAGCTCTAAAGATTAGGAAAACCAATTTTTCTACATCAGGTTCCTTCCTGGTATATTAGGTATTTTATTGACTCTGGTGTTCACTCTTTTCCTCCTCTTTTTTTTTAAAAAAAGAGGATCTTTCTTATTCCCCTATTATTCCTTATCGGCTGTTGCTTCTTCCAGTTTTCATTCCTAAAAAGGTTGAAATAAGAGAGAACCAAGTCGTGGATACACGTAGCAAGGTATCTGAGGAACTGAGACAACATTCCATCTTACTGACTCTAGATATCCTTCGTAAGCGTTCCCTCATGCCTCTTGGGAAAAAATTCTTGGATAGCCTCCAATTCACTTTTCAAGTGATATGAGCTTGTCTTCTGGTTCAAATGATTTTAATCTCTTATCACCTTTATTCCTAGGTTCCTCAGGTTAGGTCATCTTATCGTAAGGATCACAAGTTTTCACCCAATGTTACCACTTTCCTTTACATTTTCTCTTTTGTAACCAGCTGCCCACGATGCTAATGAATTCATTGTTATGGCTACCCCTTCCCATTTTAGTGATTTGATAGTATAAAGGCCATATTTGATTGTTAAAGATGGTCCCTCGAAATGGCTCAAGGACGCAAATTTAGTATCTTCCTCCTCTGACAAAGGGACTATTGCTTCGCCCAATGGTCAACTGCTACTTAGTCCCATCGTCCCTTCTTCTAGAAATATTCCTAACGTGGAGCTTTCCCCAACTAAGACCATAGGAATTGACTTTGTTGTAGGCCTTCTAATATCTAATTCTCAAGAAATTTTGGATTCGAGGGAACATGAGCTAACCTCACTTCCTTTTCATCGTAATAACGATCCCTTGAGCCTTCCTTTGTCAACTTCTAAATTCGATGGTATTGTGAAATCTATTCTTCCTTCCACTAATGTTTCTAACATGCCATAGCCTATCCCTTTGGATTGGTCGGATTTCTACCATTGTCTCATCAAGCAACGGCTTTCAGTTTGTTTTCTGCCCCTTTTCTTTAGACGTTTTCACATATAGGTCAATATGACCTTATCTTTTTTAGATATCCAAAGGTTTGTATATTCTTCGGACGGTGATTGATTCGTCATCCTTTGAGGTGGGCAATCTTAAAGAACAAAATGATGCATTGGAGTCCAAGGTTCGTGACTTAAGCATAGCAAATAGAAAACGTGAGGAGGCATGCGAACAGCTGAGAATATCTCTTGAAAAAGAAAGTGAAAACCACAATTTCCTAGCTGCCAAGGTTTTGGCCAATGAGAGTGAGTGAACGGATATGCTACTTGAGCATGACAAGAAGTTGAGAGCAAAGGAAAATGCACTTTCCAACGCTAGACGAGTTGTTTATGAAGCTTAGGATAGGATTTCTTTATTTTTGAAAGCATATCTTTCAGATGTGATGATGGACTATACGAGAAGGCTCTCTTCCTAGCTTACCGTGATAACCTTAAAAAGTTTATGCGCATTGATTTCCGTTCCATTCATCCTTCTGTTCAAAGCAGAGTTATGGAGAGAATAAATTTGGCCAAATAGCGTATTAAGGTTCCTAGGAAAAGCTTGTTGAAATTTGAGGACCTTCTATTCATTGATGAGCTGCAAGATGACTCTAGGTCTGGTGATGATGAGGAATTATCTTTTGATGTTGGTGACAATGATGGAGATGATCATAATAATGATTTTAACCATGAGTGTGGAGGTCGTCAGGATAACAAAGATGATGGCACACTTTCCTCGACTATCGGTGATGCCTTAGGCTTTGGGGATGTGAATGTTGATCCTTCATGTTCTCCCATTACTCCCCACCATGTTAGTACTCCTTCCAGTGAGTTTGCTTTCTCAGATTCCGATGAGAGGGAACAAGCGATGTAATATGTTTCCCCTATCCCTCAAGTGTAGATTTTTGCTCTTGAGTCACTTCCTTTCCTGCATTTGGTTAGTTTAATTTATTTTGAAACTTACTGATATTTGCAAAACATCACGACATGACTTCATGCTTCCAGAGGTGATTTTGGCCACTTATTATTATTATAACAAAACCCAGTTTTTACTAATATGCATTGTTTACAAGGATGACTTGTGTTCATTATCTAGGTTGAGGAGGGAGTTTCTTACAAAGTCGCTTTATAAATTTAGCAGGGAACTCTTTTTAAAATAACTTAAGCTTATCTATATGAAGTATCCCCAGCTCTCTTTTGATTTCTTGGGGGACAATGGGTAGATGATACAAAAGAAACTTAGGGCATTCCATGCAAAGATGATATGTAATATTAGTAAAAATTGCACTGGAATGAATGATTGAACTGTTATGATGAACTTTTTAATCAATACTTGTTTGGAGGAATATAGGCTAACATTTTTACTGACCTCTTTCGAGTAATGAGAGCTAGGATTTACTATCATTAATTACTTATGAAAACAGATTCTATAAGCAGTAATTTACATGTTTATAAAATAGGAAACATCAATTAAAGACCTTCCCTCTTGCATGAGGAAGGACATGCTGCAAACTATGAATCGAGGAAAACTTCTAGAGGATTCTCGTGTCGATACTATTGGCAGGTCAGATTTGTTTGAAGAATTGTCTACAAAGTTTTTAAAAGAAAAAATAGGTGTTTTAGAGGATCAGCTAAGGCAAAAGGATAAAACTACCTTTGAGCTAAAGAGATAAATAAAGACGAATCCCTCCATTGATTTTGACAAGGAAATGGATGAACTTCATCGTCAAATTTTTGATTTAGAAGTGGAATGTAACAATGCATTAATAAAATGTAAAACTTGGGAATTCGTTTTTGGATATATCGCCGAAACTTTTGTGCCCGGGTCCCCACGAGTTAGAGCAGAGTTTGAGGCCCTAGAGTTTGAGATAAGCCACTATGTAAGGAAATTTCCCTCTGTGTTAGACAATTCTTTTGTTAATAGGTGGTATCGGAATATTAAGGCCAACATAAAGGGTTTTTATGACAGGAAGTATAATAAGTATACGCTCCGGCATATCGACTTCTACGTTTCCAAAGTTAAGCAATTACTAAAGGAAAAACATGCTTTACAAAAGAGTGCTTTTAGTATGGATAAGGAAAATAAGACTCTAAGGGTTTTTACGACAGGAAGTATAATGAGTATACGCTCTGGCATATTGACTTCTACGTTTCCAAAGTTAAGCAACTACGAAAGGAAAAACATGCTTACAAAAGAGTGCTTTTAGTTTGGATAAGGAAAAACACTCTTTACAAAAGAGTGCTTTACATTGTGTTGATGCTATATTCCTTCCTTAAGGATTAGAAACTTGTGTCCCAAATTAGGGTATTAGAAATATAACTCCAGAAATATCCTTCTGGTAACAATAGGGCCTTGATCAATATTCTAGATTAGGGTATAAGATCGGGAATCCGTTTCCGGCAATAATGGAAGTCTTGAACCAACCTAGATTCAGGTTATTAATAAGACCAAATATCTGCTCTCGGCAATAATTAAGATCCCGAACCGACCCAGATTAGGGTATTTAGGATAGAACCAGAAATCCACTTACGGCAATAATAGAGATCCCGAATCGACCCAAATTCGGGTATTTAGGATAAGACCAGAAAATTACTTCCGGCAATAGTTTCGTTACCCCCTTTTTGGGCGTGATTTGTGAATCAGAGGATGTACGTGCTTCTCGAACCACTCTTTGGGATTTTATTGTCAAAGCAGAGGGTGTATGTGCTTGGTTGGCCATTATCTAGGCATATGCTTCTGGTACGCTTGGCTAGCTTATCCACAAGCAGGGCCTAAGGATTTACCCGGACTGCCTCCATAAGGCGCCATATCTTAACCATTGTAGGCAATTATAAAGTCGAAGATACTTAAAATGGGTCGTCGTAGACACGAAATTAAGGCTTACTCTTTCGATGCTCTACTCTAGCCATTGTAGTCGGTGATAGATGCTTACACTCCACCCCCTCCAAGGGATGCCTTATCCTGGTCATCGTAGGGGATGATAAGGGTTTGTATTCCCTTCTGCGGGCAATGTGGAACATAAGCAGAGGTAGGACGTTCCCTTTTGTGAGCCGTGGCAGGGCGTGCTTAGTTCATAGCATAGGTAAGGTGTGAAGACCCACTATTTTTGAAGGTCCATATTATAAACATCATCAAACACGCTTACAACTAATTTTAGATATTCAAAGTAGCGGACCTTAAGTATATAAGATTAAAAATACTAGAGACAATTAATAATATAGAAAATCTCATGATGGAATAAAATAAATAATTACATGACTAAAACATCATAATCCATTTTATTACACTAAACATCTACAAAACAGAACAACAACGATACAGTAAGAAGTGAATTTAAATAAACAACCTCTAGATCCAACATGCAGGTTAGGCTCCTTTCTTCTTCATTATTTTTCTTTAGCCATCTCGTATCTTCCAACTATACAAATTTTGTTCAAAACGGAAAAAGAGTTTCAACTATGTTTGGACTGTGCCTAACTCTATACACCCCGACCCAGTCTAAGGGTTTTGGTGGCTGGTGCATAGGAAAAGACTGCCTACATACCTCTCTTGAGGGATCAATACCACGTAGTTCTATTTCCTGCTCTTCTCCTGCATCCAAATACTCATTAGTGCATTACAACCATTGCATTCATTCAACCATTTCATCCATTCAACCATTGAAATCAATATAATTTAGTACAATCAATGCGAACATTGAAATTGATGCAAACAACATAATTAATACAACGACTGCACTAACATAGTTAATTAAGAGAAGAAAATAGTGTCTTACATGTCTATCACAACATAGCAGCAAATGAACTAAACAAAAGAAAATATACATGCAATCTTTAAATACCAATAACATCCAATGACAATTCCAACTTATAAAATAAGATGTTAACAATATTAATATACTTACAAATTATTACTCATTAATCAATAATTGTACACCATCCATGCAAACATAAACCATTTTGTGCATACTTATCATTCCAAAATAGTAAAACAGTCACCAACGCATAGTAATCCAATCAATATTAGACATTCATCACTAAATAACCATAACTAACTACACATCAATTTGTAGTAATAAATGGTAAAACATCGCACAAACATCCTTATTGCGATCCATCATAAAAAATGACACATAATAAATCAATTGTCAATCATATATTTTAACCTTCCAATCATACTTTATTTTATTTGGTATCTTATTCCTTTTTTTGCCTACTATTTATGACTTCTTTTTATTTATTACTTTCCACTCACTTGGAAGTCTTATTTTATTTTCATCTTAATGTCTACCTTTGGAATTTTCTACATTCTAATCTTTATGCAATTAGAGATATGATTAGTTAGAAATTCATAGGCCAATTATAACATTCTCTGTCATTTTACATACAAAATAAAAATATAATACTCAATCCATCAATTTTAAAGCAATTCAAAATGTTTAGATCTAAGATAGAGATAGATGACTTATCCAAAAAATTGCATATATCAAATCAATTAGCTTACATAAGTTTATCACATTTACATCTAAAAGTAAACTTGGATGAAATAGTACATACATCCAACAAATCAATTTACATAGGTCTAGCATGTTTAGATCTAAAATAAGAATTCAGGACTTGTTTGCAAAGATATAAAATCATGTAATTTTAAAGAAATATTGCTAGATCATAACAAATATTAAACCACTTCTAAAATAGATCTTTACATATGTGCAAAAATCAGTAAACATGTGGATATCACTTACCTTTGCCTACAATGATAAATCAAAAAAATCTTTCTAGATCTGAAATGGAACAATCAAACAAATGGGTTTATTCCTCCATAAAACTATAGATCTTCCCCCTCTAGGTTTAGACTTTGAATTACCCCTTTTTCATGAGGAAGAAGAAAAGAAAGAAGATGTATGTCTAGATCCAATTCAATTGGGTTTAACTTTCTTATATAGGAGATAGAGAATGATTTCATCCATTCGATTAACCCTAGCAATTCCAAAATTAAATCATAACCTCTCTCTTATCTACTTCGTAATGAAGTAATATCTTTTAGCTGCATCTATAAGTATTTTATTATATTCATACAATAAAGGACAAAGAGTTTTGAATATACCATTTAAAACGACAATAAATGAATATATTTTAAGAGCTATTAAGAAATGACCATTTACATAAGGGAATTAATTTCCAGTCTTTAAGAAGTAAATCTCTAATAAAACAAAATGCATGTCAATCAATGCCTATTAAATCTTTACATGCGCAATTATTCAATTATTGCTCCATAATATATAAAGTTACAGCATTTACATATTTATACATGTATAGTGAAATTTAGATTTATACCAATTAATGCCCAACATTTGCAAGAATATGCAATAAACCCCATAACCATCCATACATAAAATATATCAAAAATTAATGTACAATTGATTGCTAACCAAATTTCAAAAGTGGAAATCAGGTATATAATTTTCCATCCCACTTTTTCACTACTTTCCCCATGGCATGAAAAGTCAATCTATGGTCAAATTACATACATATATGTATATATACACATATATGTACACACACACACACACAAAAACACAAAAACACAAATGATTTGAATAACATGTTAATTAATGTGAACTAATTTACAGCCTATGAAATTAATGTATTATAATTTGGAAACAACATACACCCTATATATATATATATATATATATATATATATATATATATATATGTATTTATGTATGTATGTATGTATTTATGTATGTGTACATACATAGAAATATATATACACATTGCATAAAAAATCTTTACTTATATGCAACTTTTAATCTATATGTCTCTCATTTTTATATTCCTCCATACACACATACTTCTTACTTGCAAAAAATATCTTTTTGTTTGCTTTACTTAAAATTCAAAAATATGCCAATGACGGGAATTGAACTCATGACCTCATGTATCAAAGTCCACTAACTTAATAACTACATGAAATGCATTCCTTGTTCTTAAAATTAGAACATTGAAAATTAATGGTTTCATGTGCGTATCTTTCATTCTAAAAAATGAAATATCTTGTAAATAATAATTTCATATATATCAATATTATATATCAAACTGATCGTCTCGGAAAGACCTTCAAAATGCTAATAGAGTAGTCATCCAGTTTATCCTCTAGTAATAATTAATTCTTAATTACTTAAATTTTAGAAGTGTAAAAGTTGCGGGATGTTACATTCTTTCCCCCCTTAAAAGAATTGCACCATCGCAATTCCCCAAATATAAAACCCATTCAAAATAATATATCCTTCATTAGGATAAAATCATCCATCACAAGTTAACTTCCCATATGTAATAACCATAGTTTCTTACTAATCGCAACACACAACTCAATAATATGTACTTTCTTGTCATTCTATGGAACATGTAGTGTTTAAAAATAATAATCCATCAACAAAGTGTAAATAATGAAAATCACTACTTGACAACATGAACCATAACATTTCAACATTAATTTACTATAATTGAAATCTATAGCAAACAATAGTTATTACAACATCCTCATACAAATAAAAGAACACACATCAATCAACGTGGTTCACAAGAATAAAGCATATGTAGACCAAGAGAATAATTAACACATCATCAAACTATCAATGAATACTTGCATGTTCATTAATATGCCGACCATATAATCATCCTAATATGTGTATTCTGTAAAAATATGATAAAAATCCTTAAAGCCTCAAACTTGTAGTAAAGATATGTCCTTTCTTTCTTTCCCCTTTAATAAATTTGTAACCTCACATGGTCCCTGTACCGACCTCTCAAGGATGCACCGAAGTCTCGAACGCCAACTGCCCCTTTGCAAACGTCTTACAGCAAAGCCCAATTTAGAAGCTGACACATTGGTTCCTAATTGAACCCTAGGTTCCCACTTGAACCCCTTGATTCCACCTTGAATCCCTAGGTTCCCACTTGGACCTTTGAAGATAACTTCCTTTTTGAGCTACCTTTGCATCTCGGATTTTAATCGATTAGAGTTTATCTTCAAAAGAGTTCTTCATCGTTGCACTGGAGTAGTGATAATCCATATATAGCGAGTTCCTTCATTTGGTGAGAAAGTTAAACTGTCCAAAATACCAAAGAGGGATCCACTAGATAGGAGTGATTCATATGCCTAAAAAAAATTAAGATTTTGATTTCAAATCAAAACTTCCATCTAAAAAAAAACTTTAGCAAAATTCTCAAGTTCATTAACCTTTTTTATTTAAGTTATGGAAGGTGGTAATTATTTGAAAAACATTATATATGCATTTTGAATCACTCCAACTTTCATATGTATTCCTAAGTGGTAAACATTAAGTCTTTAATCACCAAAATTCTACATTTTACCCTTCTCACCTTCAAGGAACATCTTCAAAACTCTTAGTCATTCCAAATACTAGTCTTCTTTAGTTTAGAAAGCACCATATTCACATTATGCCTAAACTAATCATGTTACCCTTTCAATCCTTTTGTTTCTCGAGTGTAAATTCAATCAATATTCAACACTAGCTTACTATCTAATCATACAATTAATATAAACAACAAACAAACAAATAACATACAAGCAAACTAAACATACCAAATAAGAAAACAATAATCAATTCAATTGAAAGACTTAATCCAAACAATCATGACACGAACTAATAAGCAAAAAAAATTAAACATAGCAATCATTCTCACATCTCTCACTCAATGCGTAAAGCATACGATATCCACCTCTTTAATCACCAGATCCATTTGGGCCATGACGGGTCCATGCCCTTCTGGACTCCGTACAACTAATTTCCATGACCATGCCCTTCGGGTCTATAGCCAATAATCCTTCCCAGTACATACATCCTCTGCCTCTGGTTCGTCTACATGCCCCTTACGACAACCCAAATTCGGACAGACCGATTTTTTTTATTCAAAATCCCAATCTATCGAAACCCGAGTTGGTTTGCTCTGGTATCCTGCAGAAAAGACAGAGACATAAAACATGTCAGAGTTCTGAAAACATCTCACTGCGGAAGGAATAAAATATAATGTAGTTGAAACATAGCTTTACCTTAAAAATAATACTCTAAACCAGTATCCAAAGCTGTACAGTCTCTGTCATGAGCCTAACTTGCGGATGTTATAAGGAGGGGGTCATAACATAAGTTTTGTGTGAATGAATTTAAAGTACACTTCTTGGATAATCCTACATATACCGTTCAGTTATATTTTCTTATTTATTAGGTTTTTTGTGTTATTAGCACTCAAGGCTTACACACACATCACACCCATCTACTCTCTAGTAGACCAACCGAATATAGTGTATATGTTGCTACCCCCAATTAAGGTATGCTCCACTCGCATGGTCTCCACCATATGTACGCAGTCCCTTATCCAATGTCGCATGTCGTATGTATATCAACGCTACGTTTGCATAAAACTATCATCACAGTGTTACGTAAGCATTTGGACTGCCATTCTAGATCCTACTAGATTATGTCATCAAATAATGCCATCTAGTCCATGGTACACCACCCATAGTGACATGAGTGTACCTAGACTTTCCCCACGTATGTATCGTCAATCGTACTCGATGTCTATTTGCGTATATTCTCTATATGTGTGCCTGAGTCCCGTGGCAGGGCTAATCAAGAAACACGGAACTCGATCAGGAGCTTTTAGATATCTGGCGATGCTGATGCTAAGGTCTTCTTTTATAGTGGCTATGGTCCCACTAGACCCCTCCCTCAACTAATGAAAGGCACCCAAGAATATCAAGAATGAGAACTGTAACCCTGACCCCCTGTGCCCTTCAATCCTATTGTCCAACCTCACCCATAACTAGATAGCAAATATATGGTTTTTTGGAGCTCTCCGCCTTTCCGCTTCACGTACTGACTGAAGATGGTCGGTAGACGACGAGTTGCTATCACAGGGCACTAACTGGTCTCGTCGAATCACGCTGGTCCATCTTAGTCTTTGGATTGCCTCTTGTTTAGAAATCAAGGCATACTCATTGGTTCTTCCCACACAGACCTAACCTTTGTGAGCACAGACGTATCATCTGCCACTCAAAGAGGGATACCAAGAGTACCCTCACGTCCCCAGAAGCTGCGTGCTTCGTAGCCCAGTCCCTTGGAGCCTTCTGCATGATCAGATGGACGTTCGCACCCCCTTGTGCCCTATGGCATCGTGATGATCTACCGTGTTTGGTTATTCATCCCCTATCGTATGGAATGATCCAAGCGCCTTACCCTTTTGTGTTATTAGCCCTTAAGTCTAATTTTCTAATTATGCGCTTGCTCTATCTCATTAGGTTTTCTTTTTAACTTGGTTATCTCATCCATATTAGTTTTTAAATTAAATTACCAAGTTTCTTTTTCATAAGTCTTTCCCTATTTCTTATGTAGCCGCGATTATTTAATTGTTTACTTAGTTCTCTTAACTAAGGTTTACTAACAAGCAGAAACACGACTTTCTGTAACTGTTTACTTAGTCCTCTTAACTAAGGTTTACCAACATGACTTTCCATGATTTTTTACTTAGTTCCCTTAACTAAGGTTTACTAATATATTCTCTTTATCGTTTACTTATTAACCTAGTCATCTTAACTAAGGTTTACTAATAAGTTTTCCCCCTTACCCATATAACTTATGTTTTCCCTATTCGTGGCTTTATTCCCGTTCCCATGGATTACTTAATCTTCAATTAAGTACAGCTTGCATTCTTTCATAAGTTATTTCATCTTTGGATCGATCATTATAACTTACGTTGTAATTCTTACTTGTCTTGTAACAAGCTTACCTATTATCTTCTCATTGAGTTATACTCGTATCTGTTGATATTGCCATAATCCATCATTATTTACTTAGTTTTCTTAACTAAGGTTTGCTACCATTTCCCATTATTACGTTGGTTAAGTTTGCCTATAAGCCTCCGTTTACTTAACCTTAGCACACTTACCATGTTTGTTTCATAGCATTAATCCTATTATCAATGCATTCAACCTCTCACATTAGACATGTTGCTTGCGGTTGCTGGATATGCCGGGTGGTTCCGGGCAGACTTCTACCGCAAACTCGTTCTAACCTCGGGTTTTGGGCTTAATGCGCTAACCTCTCACATTAGACCTGTTGTTGCAGTTGCTGGATGTGCCGGGCGGTTCCGGGCAGACTTACACCGCAACTCAATCTAACCTCGGGTTAGGCATGCTCATCTTTTAACCGACCTATACAATTTCAATCTAGGTTTTATATGCCTGTTTATCCCAATCCAATTATTCATGTTCACGCTTCTAAACCCAATTTCATGTTTATGGTTCCAATTTGATTTGGATACATAAATTCTACCATGATTACATAATCTCGTACATAGTAATGCCAATAATCCTTATTATATATTATGCCAAACTTTTCATGTATATAAGTTATACTTAATCATACCCAAATTATTTGTTCTTTAAAATCATCAATAATTCATGTCAACCCTCATTCTTATTGCATAAATCTCAATTCAACTTATAATCCCATATGTCTAAATCTTCAATTCTAACTTTTCTTATGTACATATAGTTCATTCATAAATTCTTGATTCAACATATCCAAGCATATCTAATCATTCTCAATTTTAATCGCACATATTTTCTTTCATGTTCTAGGTTAATATATGTGCCAATTTCCCCTAATATCTCAATCTCAGGTTGTGTTATATGTTATTCTACAATTCCCCAATTCGTGAATTATGCCCAAAAGTTCATCTTACAAGTTGTTTCGATTTCCCAATCACAAATTATTTCCAAATTCCCAAACATCATTTTCATTATTCCAATCTTTGTTCGTACGCATGCTTTTCAGTGAGATTTTGATTTGGCTTGAAGTTAGCCTAATCTTAAAAATAAAAAGGAAAGGGGAAGAAGAAGAACATAATATGCATGAAATAAAATATGAATTATTTCAATTGAATTAAACAAATTAACTTGGGGAATTGCTAAACGATACATCTACTGTTATTCAACAAGGGTAATTTAAATTCACTCATAGTGATTTTTGCTTTCCTAGGTCTGATTTAGATTAGCATCAAAAGTTCATCCCTTTCTTGCGGCGTAGATTGTAGATCAAAATCCATTTTCTATTTATTTTGAAATAGAAGAAATTCTAAATCTAATCTTTGATATTTATTTAACTTGTGTTGAAGAAGAAGAATTAATTTAATTAGAGTTGAAGCAGTGTTACAACATAACCATTAATTTTTAGAGGAGAAGAGGATTTCTTGAGGAAGAAGAAGCAGAACTTTATCGTAGCTTTGGGATTATGAATTTTAGGGTTGGGTTTAGAGTTTTATTTAAAGGTAGTTTAGAACAACTAGAGCCTTAGGATTAAAATAGAATTCATCTAAACCTTACACCCCGCTAAAGAAAAGAATGTTCTAGAGTAGGCTAGACCAACCCAGGTATGCTGCACCATAAACGCATGCATGCACCCAGAAACAAGTTGGGTCCAAGCGCACTTATTTAGCTACATTGTTTTCTATTTTTAACGTTCAATTGCCTTTATTTTAAATTAAATGTGCCTCTTTTTCTTCCCTTAATTAATTGCATGTTTTATGGCATGCCTTAATCCTTTCATATTGCATGCAATTAATTCACTACTTTTGAATTTTAAACGCCAAAACTTACATCTACTTTTATTTTCAATGTTGCATTGCAATTTCATTAATTCATCGCTTGTTTCCATATATATATATATATATATATATATGTATATATATATATATATTTGCATACACTCTATTCACTCCTCAACATATGCATTTCATACATTCCAATTAATTCCTCAACTCTCTCTTTCTAAACCTTCCTTTAATTGCATCAATTATATTAGTGTTTCTTTTTGTTATTATCTTTCCTCTTTTTCTTCACGCGGTTTCTTTTCTTGGATTACACTGTTTGCTATACTTTTTTTTTTGGACGCAATCTTTATTCTGAAATTGGTATTCTTTTATCTTGAGCAATTAAATATATTTACATGCATTCTTCCTCCCATCCTTAATTTATTATTGCAGTTAATGCATTCTTCTTTTATACACTCAATTCTTTCTTCTTCAATGCATTATATATTTATGTTTTAATTATTCTATGCATTTTCTCTCGTATAATTAATTGCATTTAGCATATGCATTTATTATTTCTATTGCATGCATTAACACATCATTTCTTTCTTTACCGCTTGCATATTAAGTTATGCACTCTTTTCTCTTTTATTTTAATTTATGTTCATGCATATATATGTTTTAATTATTGTATCCATAAACAATACAATATTAGTTTCATAATTTATTCTTAATTATGCATACATTCATATGCACATAATTAATTGCATGCATTAATTCACCTCTTTCTTTTGTTTGCGTATTAGTATGTACTGATTATGATACCCTTTAACACAATACATTAATTGCATGCAACCAAATACCTTTGCATGAAATCAATTCCCTTTTTATCGCATGCATTGCATTGGTACATTACCCATTTTTAACGTACTGTATTTACTTATATGCACTAATCTCCTTTTATTTTAATTGTAAATTCATTTGGACATTAATTTTTAACATTAATATATTCTCTAAAAAAACACATTCTTAATTATGTTTATGCACATATTTACATGCACATTTTTAATTGTATTAAAATATGCGGGGTGTTACATTCTCCTACCCTTAGGAAATTTCGTTCCGGAAATTTTATAAGGGTAAAATAGATAATCCCTCGCATAATATCCATCCATCATGTGTGCATCCAATTTTCGCAAACATTGCACATGTGCAAAGTGCAATACATTACAATAATACATGTATGCCTAAGTGGTACCTCCTATATGTATGCAAATTTTCAAAAAATCTTTTTAAAACATGGTGCTTACATCCTAAATATACTTCCAGTTCTATATGAATGCAATATTTTTGAAAATCAAAATATTTTTCACCCAAATTTTCCCACACTCTTACAGAATAAGAGCATAGTTCATCCAATTGTTGTATCCAAAATCCTACCAACCATCATTAAATTTCGAAATTTAGAAAAATCTAATTTTCTAAATTCAATTTCTTATGTTACAAAAAGGTATAAAACGCAAAAATTCACTTCTTCCGTTTTTCTTTTATGTGCCTTTTCTAATTGTACTTAGATTTTATGTTACTACTCTATAAAGATTTCCTATTTTCCTATCCAAGCACAACTACATAAGAAAATTTTCTCTTCTTTTTCAACTTTATCTTAGAAAAATTCCATTTTTATCCATCTTAAAATTTTCATTTCCTTTTCGCGTCACGTTTGTTGCTTTACTAAATTCGTTGTTTTCTTCTTAATTAGGCTATTCTCTTTCTTAGCTTATCTTTCCATTAAGCCTTTCCATCTTTCAACATCCTACACAGCTACTACCAAGGGCCAAAAATCATAAGACTATTTCACTAAAGAAAAGTCCAACCACAACTCTCAACATTTACTTGCCCTTCCACTATCTAGTAGTCACTACTAGTCCTTGCTGTGTATTACTAGCCTACACATTTTTTTCAAGCAACAACTCTGGGCCTCACAATGCTTATGCATTCTATGGGAATTTTCCACTAGTCCAAGATGGTCCTTGCTATTTACTTATAGCCTCAAACTTCTTCTCGTTCTTTCTAGGCACTAATCCTTACCTACTCCATTCTTTTTAAAACATGGTTTGGCTTTTCTCTCTTTTTTTCATTACATTTTTCTTCTAAAAATTAAAAATGCTAAAACTTTACTTTCTTCGCCAAAACTTACTTTTGCCAAACCATAAAAACATGTTAAAAAAATGCAAAACATTTTTTTTTCAAATCACAGAACTGGAGTAGACAAGGACAACTATTTTCTTAATTGGGTTTCCAAATTACCTAGGCCTTCCTAGACACATCCACGAAATCGTTTCTCCCAACTATATATATTCCTAATCCATTTTCCATAATTGAACCTTTTTCAAATTTTTAAGGTTTCCTTACTAAACCCACTAATCTCATTTACTATCGTATGGGATACATCTTTTTCTAGTACAAATCATTTTGTACACCTTCCACCCAACATACCTTAGGGTCTCAACTTTCCATGTTCATTCTTTTAATGTACAAAACAAATTTCCCATTTCTTTCCATATTCTACTCTTTTTATCTAATGGGCTCCCTTATGGATCTAGGTTTATATGTATAATATATTTATATTTTAGAAAATACAAATACGTCCACTCATTATCTATATAAGGATCATAAACCGAAGCTCTGATACCAGATGTGTCAACTCGAATTCCGATGGACCGGTTTTTTTTCAAAATCCCAATCCATCGAAACCCGAGTTGGTTTGCTTTAGTATCCTGCAAAAAAGACAGAGACATAAAATATGTCAAAGTTCGGAAAACATCTCACAGCGGAAGGAATAAAATATAATGTAGTTGAAACATAGCTTTACCTTAATAATAATACTGCTAAACCAGTATCCAAAGCTATACAGTCTCTGTCATGAACCTAATATGTGAATGTTATGAGGAGGGGGTCAGAACATAAGTTCTATGTGAATAAATTTAAACTACACTTCTTGGATAATGCTACGTACACCGTTCAATTACATTTTCTTATTTATTAGGTTATTTTTGTTATTAGCACTCAAGGCTTACACACACATCGCACCCATCTACTCTCTAGTAGATTAACCTAATATAGTGTATGTGTAGTTACCCCCAATTAAGGTATGCTCTACTCGCATTGTCTCCACCGTATGTACACAGTCCCTTATCCAATTTCGCATGTCGTACGTATATCAACACTACATTTGCATAAAACTATCATCACTGTGTTACGTAAGCTTTTGGATTGCCATTCTAGATCCTACTAGTTTCTGTCATCAAATAATGCCCTTTAGTCCATGGTACACCACCCAGAGCGACATGTGTGTACCTAGACTTTTCCCATATATGTATCGTCAATCGTACTCGATGTCTATTTGCAAATATTCTCTATCTGTTTGCCCGAGTCCCGTGGCAGGGCTAATCAAGAAACATGGAACTCAGTCGGGAGCTTTCAGATATCTGCCGATGTAGATGCTAAGGTCTGCTTTTATAGTGGCTATGGTCCCACTAGACCCCTCCCTCAACTAATGAAAGGCACCCAAGAATATCAAGAATGAGAACTATAACCCCGGCCCCCTATGCCCCTCAATCCTATTGGCCAACCTCACCCATAACTAGATAGCAAAGTATATGGTCTTTTGGAGTTCTCCGCCTTTTCGCTTCACGTACTGACTGAAGATGGTAGGTAGACAACGAGTTGCTATCACAGGGCACTAACTGGTCTCGCTGAATCACGCTGGTCCATCTTTGTCTTTTGATTGCCTCTTGTTTTGCAATCAATCCATACTCATTGGTTCTTCCCACGTAGACCTAACCTCTGTGAGCACAGGCGTATCATCTACCACTCACAGAGGGATACCAAGAGTACCCTCACATCCCCAGAAGCTGCGTGCTTCGTAACCCAGTCCCTTGGAGCCTTCTGCATGATCAGATGGATGTTTGCTTCCCCTTGGCCCCTACGGCATCGTGATGATCTACCGTGTTTGGTTATTCATCCCCAAATGGACTTGTCCAAGTGCCTTACCCTTTCGTGTTATTAGCCCTTATGTCTAATCTTCTAATTATGCGCTTGCTCTATCTCATTAGGTTTCTTTTTAACTTGGTTATCTCATCCATATTAGTTTTTAACTTAAATTACCAAGTTTCTTTTTCATAAGTCTTTTCCTATTTCTTATGTAGTCGCGATATTTTAATTGTTTACTTAGTTCTCTTAACTAAGGTTTACTAACAAGCTGAAACACGACTTTATGTAACTGTTTACTTAGTCCTCTTAACTAAGGTTTACCAACATGACTTTCCATGATTGTTTACTAAGTTCTCTTAACTAATGTTTACTAATAGATTCTCATTATCGTTTACTTATTAACCTAGTCATCTTAACTAAGGTTTACTAATAAATTTTCCCCCTTACCCATATAACTTATGTTTTCCCTATTCGTGGCTTCATTCCCGTTCCCATGGATTACTTAATCTTCAATTAAGTATGGCTTGCATTCTTTCATAAGTTATTTCATATTTGGATCGATCATTATAACCTACGTTATAATTCTTACTTGTATTGTAACACGCTTACCTATTTTCTTCTCATTGAGTTAAACTCGTATCTGTTGATGTTGCCATAATCCATCATTATTTACTTAGTTTTCTTAACTAAGGTTTGCTACCATTCCCCATTATTACGTTGGTTAAGTTTGTCTATAAGACTTTGTTTACTTAAACTTAGCACACTTAACATGTTTGTTTCATGGCATTAATCTTTTTATTAATGCACTCAACCTCTCACATTTGACATGTTGCTTGCGGTTGCTGGATATGAAGGGCGGTTCCGGGCAGACTTCTACTCCAAACTCGTTCTAACCTCGGTTTTTGGGCTTAATGCGCTAACCTCTCACATTAGACCTGTTGTTGCAGTTGTTGGAAGTGTCGGGCGGTTTCGGGCTGACTTACAATGCAACTCAATCTAACCTCGAGTTATGCATGTTCATCTTTTAATTGACCTATACAATTTCAATCTAGGTGTTGTATGCCTGTTTATCCCAATCCAATCATTCATGTTCACGCTTCTAAACCAATTTCATGTTTATGGTTCCAATTTGATTTGGATACATAAATTCTACCATGATTACGTAATCTCGTACATAGTTATGCCAATAATCCTTATTATATATTATGCCCGACTTTTCATGTATATAAGTTATACTTAATTATACCCAAATTAATTGTTCTTTAAAGTCATCAATAATTCATGTCAACCCTCATTCTTACTGCATGAATCCCAATTCAACTTATAATCCCATATGTCTAAATCTTCAATTCAAACTTTTCTTATGTACATATAGTTCATTCATAAATTCTTAATTCAACATATCCAAGCATATCTAATCGTTCTCAGTTTTAATCGCACATATTTTCTTTCATGTTCTAGGTTAATATATGTGCCAATTTCCCCTAATATCCCAATCTCAGGCTATGTTATATGTTATTCCACAATTCCCCAATTCGTGAATTATGCCCAAAAACTCATCTTACAAGTTGTTCCGATTTCCCAATCACAAATTATTTCCAAATTCCCAAACATCATTTTCATTATTCCAATCTTTGTTCGTACACATGCTTTTCAGCGAGATTTGGATTAGGCTCGAAGTTAGCCTAATCTTAAAAATAAAAAGAAAAGGGGAAGAAGAAGAACATAATATGCATGAAATAAAATCTGAATTATTTCAATTGAATTAAACAAATTAACTTGGGGAATTGCTGAACGATACATCTAGTATTATTCAACAAGGGTAATTGAAATCCACTCACAGTGATTTTTGCTTTCCTAGGTCTGATTTAGATTAGCATCGAAAGTTCTTCCCTTTCTTGCGGCGTATATTGTAGATCAAAATCCCTTTTCTCTTTATTTTGAAATAGAAGAAATTCTAAATCTAATCTTTGTACTTCATCTTTCTTGTGTTACATAATTATAATTAATTTAATTAAAGTTGAAGCAGTGTTACAACATCGCCATTAATTTTTAGAGGAGAAGAGGATTTCTTGAGGAAGAAGAAGCAGAATTTTAGCGTAACTTTGGGTTTGTGAATTTTAGGGTTGGGTTTAGAGTTTTATTTATAGGTAGCTTAGAACAACTAGGGCCTTAGGATTAAAACAGAATCCATCTAAACCTTACACCTCGCTAAAGAAAAGATGTTCTAGAGTAGGCTAGACCAATCCAGGTATGCTGCACCATAAACACACGCATGCACACAGAAACAAGTTAGGTCCAAGCGCACTTATTTAGCTGTATTATTTTCTATTTTTAACATTCAATTGCCTTTATTTTAAATTAATTGTGCCTCTTTTTCTTCCCTTAATTAATTGCATGTTTTATGGCATGCCTTAATCCTTTCATATTGCATGCAATTAATTCACTACTTTTGAATTTTAAACGCCAAAATTTACATCTACTTTTATTTTCAATGTTGCATTGCAATTTCGTTAATTCATCGCTTGTTTCGCTATATACATACATACATAAATACATACATACATACATATATATATATATATATATATATTTGCATACATTCTATTCTCTGCTCAACATATGCATTTCATACATTCCAATTAATTTCTCAACTCTCTCTTTCTAAACCTTCCTTTAATTGCATCAATTATATTAATGTTTCCTTTTGTTATTATCTTTCCTCTTTTTCTCCATGCGGTTTCTTTTCTTGGATTACACTGATTGCTATGCTTTTTTTTTGTGCACAATCTTTATTTTGAAATCGGTATTCTTTTATCTTGTGCAATTGAATATATTTACATGCATTCTTCCTCCCATCCTTAATTTATTATTGCAATTAATGCATTCTTCTTTTATACGCTCAATTCTTTCTTCTTCAATACATTATATATTTATGTTTTAATTATTCTATGCATTTTCTCTCATATAATTAATTGCATTTAGTATATGCATTTATTATTTTTATTGCATGCACTAACACATCGGTTCTTTCTTTACCGCTTGCGTCTTAAGTTATGCACTCTTTTCTCTTTTATTTTAATTTATGTTCATGCATATTTATGTTTTAATTATTGTATGCATAAAAAATACAATATTAGTTTCATAATTTATTCTTAATTATTCATACATTCATATGCACATAATTAATTGCATGCGTTAATTCACCTCTTTCTTTTGTTTGCGTATTATTATGTACTGATTATGATACCCTTTAACGCAAAACATTCATTGCATGCAACCTAATACCTTTGTATGAAATCAATTTCCTTTTTATCGCATGCATTACACTGATACATTACCCATTTTTAACGTACTGTATTTACTTTTATGCACTAACCTCTTTTTATTTTAATTGTAAATTCATTTGCACATTAATTTTTAATATTAATGTATTATCTAAAAAAACATATTCTTAATTATGTTTATGCACATATTTACATGCACATTTTAAATTGTATTAAAAAAATGTGGGTGTTACACCCCCTCTCTCAACGGCGAACCAAAGTTATGGATATCGATAACCCCTTTGCATACATCCCGCAGCAAAGCCTAACTCTTGAAGTTAACTTGTTGGTTCTCGTCTGGATCTTGAGCAATAACTTCCCATTCAGACTTCCTTTGCATCTTGGGTTTTCGGTCAAATTGGAGTTGGTCTTCAGAAGTGTTCACGATCGTTATTGCGGTAGTAATAGAAGCTCAAATCCGGTTCGGCTCAGCTTCCTACATTTCAGTTCGATTCAGTGCTCTCTCCTCATCTCAGTTCGATTCGGTCCTCCTTGTTTGATTCGGTTCGGCTATGTCGAACCCATCCCATCCGATCTGGTTGCTCCAACTCCTCTCATCCGCTTTGAAGCTTCAACCTGCTTTACTCTATTTCGATCTGATCCCTACTCCAACCTCAACACTATGTAAGTGGCCTTCCTTGTTGCCATACTTCCTTATGCTTAGATCCCAATTCGATTCATCCCCTCCGGACTCCAAACCCTGTTTGGTTCGGCTACTGATCTGATCCGTCTTGGTCGAACCGAACCTGGTCCTTCTAGCAAGCTTGTTTCGTTCATTCTCTCCATGCGACGACGTTTTCAACCATTCTAACTTTACTAAACAATCATAAAACATTCCAAACAACAGTAACAACATGTAGAATCAACCAAAACAATAATTTCATATTTTAATTTAGATCAAACATGCCCAAAACCATGATTTTCCCCTTAACCATGTGATATTCCCCTTAACCATATCTAACTATAGGATTAGCAAACTTAATCCAAATTAATGCAAGTTCATACCAGTGACATAAAATATGATTTTAGAATTTTTGCATATTTTTCCAAAAAATTTAGATGTACAATTTTGCTAATTATCACTAATCACCCCCAATTAGTGTATAATTATGTAAATCACTCACAAATGACCATTTTATATTAACTAATGAGATAGCTTTAAATTAAGGGATATATGTTAAAAACAATATTTCTAGACCATTTATGTTCTCTTAAATCAAAATGATTCCATCTTTATAAAAGTTGGGTTTCAATTGCATTCTAATAATCGCGTGTATGTCATTTAGGTTATAACCAAACATATAACTCACCCTATGATTGTTCATCTTGTCTCACTGTTCTTTTCTTTATCCTCCACAATAGGTTCCTTATAAATGAACAACGTTGTAGGGTGAGGCAATAATGACCAAACAAATAGCATACACTTCAAGCATCCTATTATAAATCAAAACATTTTCTCTCATATTTAAACCAATCTTAAGGTGCAAATCATTATAACATAACAGTCAAACCTACCCAAGGCTCTAGTAATCGCTAGACCTAAGCTCTGATACCAAATGTGAAGACCCACCATTTTTAAACGTCCAAAAACAATTATAAACGTCATCAAACACACTTATAACAAATTTTAGGTATTAAAAGTAGCGGACCTTAAGCGTATAAGATTAAAAATACCAGATATGATTAATAATATGGAAGATCTTATGATGGAATAAAATAAATAGTTACATGACTAAAACATCATAATCCATTTTATTACATTAAGCATCTACAAAACATAACAACAGCAATACAATAAGAAGTGAATTTAAATAAACAACCTCTAGATCCAACATGCAGGCTAGGCTCCTTTCTTCTCCATTATTTTTCTTTTGCCATCTCATATCTTCCAACTATACAAATTTTGTTTAAAGACGAAAAAGAGTTTAACAATGTTTGGACTGTGGCTAATCCTATACACCCCGACCCAATCTAGGGTCCCGGTGGCTAGTGCATGGGACAAGACTGCTTATGTACCCCTTTTGAAGGATCAAGCCCATGTAGTTATATTTCCTGCTCTTCTCCTTCTTCCAAATACTCGTTAGTACATTACAACCGTTGCATCTATTCAACCATTTCATCCATTCAACCATTGAAATCAATATAATTTAGTACAATCAATGCGAACATTGAAATTAATGCAAACAACATAATTAATACAACTACTGCGTACGCAGTTAATTAAGACCAGAAAATAGTGTCTTACACATCTGTCACAACGTAGCAGCAGATGAACTAAACAAAAGAAAATATATATGCAGTCTTTAAATACCAACAACATCCAATGACAAATCCAACTTATAAAATAAGATGGTAACAATATTAGTATACTTACAAATCATTATTCATCAATAAATAATTGTACGCCATCCATGCAAACATAAACCATTTTGTGCATACTTATCATTCCAAAATAGTAACACGGTCACCAACGCATAGTAATCTAATCAATAGTGGGCATTCATCATTAAATAACCATAACTAACTATACATCAATTTGTAGTAATCAATGGTAAAACATGGCATAAACATCCTTATTGCGATCCATCATCAAAAATGACATGTAATAAATCAATTGTCAATCATATATTTTAACCATCCAATCATACTTCATTTTATTTGATATCTTATTCCTTCCTTTTTCCTACTATTTCAGACTTCTTTTTATTTACTACTCTCCACTCATTTGGAAGTCTTATTTCATTTTCATCTTAATGTCTACCTTTGGAATTTACTACATTCTAATCTTTATCAATTAGAGATATGATTAGTTAGAAATTCATAGGCCAATTATAACATTATCCATCATTTTACATACAAAATAAAAATATAATACTCAATCCATCAATTTTAAAGCAATCCAGAATGTTTAGATCTAAGATAGAGATAGATGACTTATCCAAAAATTGCATATATAATATCAATTAGCTTGCATAAGTTTATGATATTTACATCTAAAAATAAACTTGGATGAAATAGTGCATACATCCAACAAATCAATTTACATAGGTCTAGCATGTTTAGATCTAGAATAAGAATTCAGGACTTGTTTGCAAAGATATAAAATCATGTAAGTTTAGATAAATATTTCTAGATCTTAACAAGTATTAAACCAACTTCTAAAATAGATCTTTACATATATGCAAAAGTCATTAAACATGAGGTTATCACTTACTTTTGTCAACAATGATAAATCAAAGAAATCTTTCTAGATCTAAAATGGAACAATCATACAAATGGGTTTCTTCCTCCTTAAAACTATAGATCTTCCCCTTCTAGGTTTAGACTTTGAATTATCCATTTTTTTCATGAGGAAGAAGAAAAGAAATAAGATGTATTCTGGATCCAATTAAATTGTGTTTAACTTGCATATATAGAAGGGAGAGATTGATTTCGTCCATTCGATTAGCCCTAGCAATTCCAAAATTAAATCATAGCCGCTCTCTTATTTACTTCGTAATGAAGTAATATCTTTTAGCTGCATCTCATAAGTATATTATTGTATTCATACAACACATGACAAAGAGATTTGAATATACCATTTAAAACAACAATAAATGAATACATTTTAAGATCTATTAAGAACTTACCATTTACATGAGAGGATTAATTCCCAGTCTTTAAGAAGTAAATCTCTAATAAACAAAATGCATGTCAATCAATGCCTACTAAATCTTTACATGCGCAATTATTCAGTTATTGCTCCCTAATATATATAATTACAGCATTTACATATTTATACATGTATAGTGAAATTTAGATTTATACCAATTAATGCTTAGCATTTGCAAGAATATGCAATAAAACCCATACCCATCCATACATAAAATATATCAACAATTAATGTACAATTGATTGCTAACCAATTTTCGCAAGTGGAAATCAAGTATATAATTTTCCATCCCACTTTTTCACTACTTTCCTCATGACATGCAAAGTCAATGTATGATCAAATTACATACATATATGTATATATACATATATATGTACACATGCATACACACACACAAAGGATTTGAATAACATGTTAATTAATGTGAACTAATTTACAGCCTATGAAATTAATGTATTATAATTTGGAAACAACATACGCCCTATATATATATATATACACACACACACATACATAAAAATATACATATACATTACGTAAAAAATCTTTACTTGTATGCAACTTTTAATCCTATATGTCTCTCATTTTATATTCCTCCATACACACATACTTCTTACTTGCAACAAATATCTTTTTGTTTGTTTTACTTAAAATTCAAAAATATGCCAATGATGGGAATTGAACTCATGACCTCATGTATCAAAGTCCACTAACTTAACCACTACACTTAAAATAAATTTATTGTTCTTAAAATTAGAACATTGAAAAAAATGGTTTCATGTGCGTATCTTTCATTCTAAAAAATGAAATATCTTGTAAATAATAATTTCAAATATATCAAAATTATATATCAAACTGATCGTCTTGGAAAGACCTTCAAAATGGTAATATATACGACATCTTGTTTATCATCTAGTAATAATTAATTCTTAATTACTTAACTTTTAGAACTGTAAAAGTTGCGGGATGTTACATAAGGTGTACTCTTCTGCGAACAGTGGCAGGGCATGCTAATTATATGCTCTGTCCTAACCATTTCTAGCGTTTATCAGAGGCTTATGCTTTTGATGCTTTAACCTGTTCCATTCTGATTTCAGCACGGAGAAAGGCTTACACATCTCCCCCCTCCGGGGGGTGCCTTGCCATAGCCAACTCGGAGGTGACTAGGGCTTTTATCCGATTGTGATTCGACCCACTCTAGGTTATTCCGAGTTCTTGAGAGGGTGCCCATACCCTTTCTTATGCAGATAATCCTTTTCCTAAGGATTTTATTGAACTTAGTTCGATCCTTTTAAAAAGTCTTATAATGGGCCTTGATTGAGGAATTTGATGATCATTCCCTAGAGGGCTTTGCAATGGTTAGTTTCATGTCTGTTTATCATATGGTAATGACTGTAAGGTCCTCCCAACTTCCCTTCGTACTTGGTCTTCTTCTTTGCGGATGGCCAATAATTGAGTTCTTGCTGGGTTAGGAAGTAAATATTTTCCATTGATGTGGTAAGGTGGCACCCATCAAGCATTCTTAGTATAAAGTCCCTTCCTTGTCACTGGAGTTTAGCCCTTTTGTTATTGAATCCGATTGCTGCATCCATATCCTTGCTTCTTCTTTTCAATGTGTCTTGAGACTGAAGCACTATCCTTTTAGTCCACTTGGGAGTAAAGCAGTTAAAATCCTTCGTCATTTCTTGTCCGAAAACCATCCATTTGGCTTGCTCATAGATAGCTTCTCCTATATGAGAGAAGGGGATACTCCTCTGATGTAAAACCAATTAGAATAAAGACTAATGTTTGTCCTACATAGGAAGGGTTGTCATTCCAATAATCAAGATCGTATTGTTCTACTTCCCTTTTCCACTTGATTATTCATAGGGCTTCCATTATCAACCTTTGTTCTTCCATCACTCTTGGGTCAGTAGTACCTAACAAAGCCATTTGAGATCCAGAAGACTCTCGTTGGGACCTTTTGTCCATGATCTTGCTTCTTCAAAGCTTATTCCAATCCAGGATGGAACAACACAATTAGATATGTGGTTGTTAACCACAAGGTCGGAGGTTTAAGCCCTTCTTCTAGCACCAAAATGTTAATGATATTTTTCGTCAACACTAGAGATAGGTCTACAGAAGTGGACCTAAGGGGAAAACGAGGTTATTTAGTTTCCGCGAGCTTCAGTTAGTTCACCATTTCCTAGATATCAAGGTCTAAAGCCCAAAAGATTAGTTACTCTTCCCTCAAAGGGATTAGCATCACGCTTAAGCGGATTAAGAACCAATAGTTATCTTGGGATAAGGGTTTCCTAAGCACAACACTAGATAGAATTCTAAATGGCTTGTTGGAAGGGGTTACTCAATGATCTTGAGGAAGGATTTAAGCCCATATATGAAGCCTTGTCTACAGTGAAAAAAAATAAAGCAACCTATGTAGGAAATAGCTAAGAAAACCCGTAAGTAGCTCATAAGAAATATACTAAGTGTTGATCCGCTCTTTATTGATCTTTAATTTGAGATACATATGTAATTACAATAGAAATCCCCAAATCGATTTAGAAATTAGGGTTACTCTAGAGGAACAGAGTACAAGAATGAGAAAATGAGAATTCAGCCTTGAAAATGAGAACCCTTGGTTCTTATTTATAGACATATCGGGGCCCCTTTTTCCATTGGGACAGCAGAAGCCTCTTTTGGCAGCTTTTCCTTCTGGTTTTTGTTGCTTTGGCTCTCGGCCGCTTTTCTTCTTTTGCTTATTGCTTTTAAGCTCTCGGTCTTTGGCTCTCGAAAAGATGGTCTCATTTGGAGCTTTTCTCCGACACCGTTTTATCTTCTTTGTATCAATACCAAGCATGCTGGTATGGATAGCTTTAGGAAGGATTTTGGCTTCTAGTTAAGAACTTCCAGTCATGAGCTCTCGGTCTTGCTATTGATTCTTCATGAAGTTTACCTTCATGCTTTAATTGTGTAATTTGGGAACTACCACCCCTTCCGGTGTCAACACTAAGTGAATTAGTGTGGACGGCTTATTTTCTCTTAAAAACTTTAGCGTGCCTTTCGGTAGATCTTGGAAGTGGACTTCGGCTTTCTAGAGGAGCACTTTGGTGCTTTATTGGTTGTCTGCTAAGATTGCCTTTTTGTGATCACCAAATTGGGGTTTCGGTAGTTAGCTTCCGGATAGATTCCTCATGTTTTGAGCTTTGTGCTTTTTGACGTTCTCGTCTCTCGATGTATCGGCAATAAGCAAGTTAATGCCGATAGCCCTTTCATCCTTCGGGGTCTCGGGTTGTAGGATTTCTGGTGTTTCTCTTCAACGGCTTACGGCTTTGGGTGACTTCCCATTAGCTACCCTTCGTACCATAACTACCCTACCGGTATCCTTTCTTCTCATAGGATTTGAGGTTTCTTTTTTTGATAATGGTGTCAGTTTCTCATTATGTTGAAAGCCTCTCTTATGCTTTAGTTTCATTCTCTTTTGCAAGTGACGGTTTGTTACCCCTTCACTAATAGCCTGTCTCGGTGCCAAAATTTGGTAGTAACGCATGGCACCCTAACTGAATCTATTTTTAAAACAACCACGGATTCACAAATCTGATGCTAAAAGAAGAGGGAAAGGTAGTGGGAAACCTAAATAAATCAGATTCAAGAACTTAACTCACATTGATCATAAATCTGTATACTTATGCTGCAGATTTACATCCTTTTTTCTTCAAATCTTGAATCATAATTTCCTAAAATTAATATTCTAATTTCTAAAAGGATTTGGAGATGAAGGAGAATGGTAGAGCCTGGGCAACATCTCAGAAAATATAAGTTAGAGCTAGGCTCTGTTAGCCTATTTATAGGTGTACAAGAAAGTCTGGTCCATCGGATTTAACCAAATAAAATCTGAACCGTTCATATCAGGAAACCATATCATTAAAAAACAGATCTGGAACATATTGGTTCGACCCATATGTCGACTGAACGTAGTGTGGGTCAACCCGTAGGTCGACCCATCTTGGGTCCAGGCAAGTTATCTGCTACATTTTTTTTTCTGTTTTTAACATTAATTAATACACATCCACATTCACTAATATACAAGCATTATATTTCATTTTTACTTTCCATCGCATCACGCAGAACCACATAGAAATGCGCGAGCTTACGTGCGACATCATATATACTACATCTTGTTTACGTTACAACGTAAACGAGAGTCGACAACTAACATTTACATTCATGAGTTAGCAGGAATTAGATGACTCAACTAAAATAATTCTTTCAACTCAAAGCACATCATGTTAAGACAAGATGTACTTTAGGGGGGGAATGTTAACCGACATTTTGATCTGATTCCCAAAAGTACGCTAGGCACACTCGACTCAATATATCACATGACATTGAACCCCAAATGTCGCCAAATATCCAAGGAAACATGCCTAGAAGGAGTCACGCGAACATGAGCATCACAACTCCTTAAAAACATGTATTAACCACATTTTGTATCCCTCGTATGTGATTTCGAACCTCTATGCCTCGACTCTCTCGAACCTCTTACTTCTCGCATCCCTCTACCCTGTGCCTAAATATTTCGAACCCCATGGGATTGACTCCTTCTGTTTCGAACCATATAGGTTCGACTTCCACCAATTCAACCCCCTCGATGCAACAAACCTCGACTCTCTCATTATACATAACTTTGGATCCCACTATGGTGCAACCATCATACCCCTTGCCTATAATACTCCGAACCCCGCGATGTCACAAAAGCATCATATCCGAGGATATGAAATTCGTACCCCTTGGAGATACAAAATTCGTTTCCTTAGATAGGGATACAGGTTTTTCTGGATACGCTAGGGGAGAGTCGAAATTTCGGATACCGCCACCCAAGGATACGAAAATACACTGTATGGTTCCCAAATCCTACCTAGTCCCACCTAACCCTTCCACTATAAATAACCTTAAGCTCGCACTTCAAAAGGGTTGGAAATTGGCTGATTTGACACACCTTGGGAGCTCCAAGAACTCATTTATGATAGCCATGTTAATAGGAAGAAGAAGCATAAAAGTGACTTTTTCCCATGATTGATATAGGACAATTATAACTCTAAAACATTTGGAAATATAGATGTCATCATGAATTCTAAGCTTGTAATTCATTATTGTCAATAAAATATTAGCGAATTCATTCAAAGTTGACGTAAGCCCCTGACTGAAACGAACCAGTATAAACCTACTGTGTTATTTTCTGCTTTTTGCACTTACTTTCCCACGTGAAACATAATTCTCTAGGTAACGGAGAATCTTTGGGTGTTACGACATTTTTTGCCATCAACATTCTGGTTCTTTCACTGGAACTTAGACTCGCATCTTTGCCGCACATTTCCATCTCCACTTCGATGCGCCTTAGGTTTCTTCCCTATCCTGCCTCCGAGTCCGCTTATTATGGTAAAACGAACAAAGAGTCAGATGCTTGACCCCTCTTGCATAACCGATGACAGTACTTTTCAGCAACCTCGATTGGTAGAAGGCCCGACTGAAACGGAACTTCTTCCTCGTATAGACACCAATGCCCCTGCGACTCAAGCGCAAATCTATGCGCTTAATAAGAAGTATGAAAACACGGCTCTTGAACTTAACGAAGCATTGAAAAACAACATCGACCTTATGCGCCAACTTTAGGAAAGTCAATGCCTCGTTGCCAAACTTCAACTTGTTCATAACAATGCCCAAGCGAGGCGCAATGTTTTGAAAACCACTTCCTTCTAGTCTAGGGGCCCACATCAAAGTAGGAGGTTCAACCTCAATAATAATGCCATTGTCCGCTCTAATGCTCATACTAATGACAACGGCACCGAAAATGGAAACGGAAAAGGAACAACCCCTACAAGCCAAACCCGAACAGTGTCAAACCCATCGGTTGCAACAATAATCAAGTTATGGAAGGTCCTAAGAAGTACGACCGCTATCAGCATTACAGGAACCACACTCCGTTGAACTGAGATATGGAGACGATCTACTTGGAGACCTGCAATACCCTATAATACAAGAATCCCTACGTCCGAGAATCCACTGATCACGAGAAAAACTCCGGCAAATATTGTAGGTTCCACGACATGTATTGGAATAATACCAACGACTGTCGCCACCTCAAGGATGCGATTGCAAAACTCATCTGCGAGAAACGTCTAGAACAATACGTATAGGATCCCGCTGCTCTCGAAGCAGCCACGGGCCTTCCAGTGCCTGCACTTCCAACACCTGCTAATGAGGCCCAGGGCCTTTTAGTCAAAAGTCACGTGGCATCATGATCAATATTATTTGTGGTGAACCTCACCCTACACACGACAACTTTCGCAAAATGGAGGAGTACACCAATTTTATAAAGCATGCCACTTATGAAGCTGGCTCTACTTTGAATGATTTCGTTTCCGCCAAGCTATAGAAAATAATGCAGGGCGATATCATCTTCCACGAGAGAGAATCCACAGGGATCGAGATCCCAACCATGGACCTGCTCATCATCTCTGCCAAGATCGGCCTAACTTTCGAAGGATTCGTATCAACTAAGGAAGCTTGGTCAACATCATATTCAAGGTGGCCTATGACCAAATGAAACTTGAGACCAAAAATTTGAAGCCCTGTCACTCTACGATCCACGGCTTCAAAGGATCATCCAATCTGCCGGTGGGCATAGTTGACCTCCCCGTAGAACTCGGGGAAGGGGATCAGAGTCGAGTCTGAATCCTCGCTTTTGTTGTCATCGATGTCATCTCTTCATACAACGTCTTCTTTGGGCATCCCTTCCTCGTGGAGTTTCGAGTCTACATGTCACCCTGGTTCCTTTTGATGAAGTTTCCAATGGAAAATGCTATCGGCACAGTTAAGGACAACCAGACAGTAGCGAGAGATTGCTACCTCATAAAATGGAGAAATTGCGCAATAAGGACAAAGGCAAGATAATGCCTCCGCCTTCTTGCGCAAAGACCATTTCCGCATACCAGTCAAAGGTGTCTAACTTCTGGCTCAGGAACCACTGTCTTCTTTCCAACAATCTTGTCCAAGGGAGGATGAAGAGCCCAATTTCGAGGGGGTTACCCATGTTGAACCAACCGTGGAATTCCACCCCATCGAAAGGCCTTGAAAGTTAGATCGCAACTCCAACCTGTCATAAAGGAAAAGCTCGTGGAATTCTTAAGGGCCAACCTCGATGTGTTCGCCTTAACCCACTCCGACATTTATGGCATTGGTCCAAGAGTCGCTTGTCACAGGCTCACTATCATTCCCTTGCAATTCCTGGTCAAACAGAAATGTCGAGACTTCGGAGTTGAACGATCGATTGCGCTTAAAGAGGATGTGGATAGGTTACTCAACAACTGTTCCATTTGAGAAGACTTCTACCCCGAATGGGTCGCCAACCCTGTCCTAGTCAAGAAAGCAAACGAAAAGTGGTGAACGTGTGTCGACTTCTCCAAATTGAACAAGGCATGCCCTAAAGACAGCCTTTCACTTCCAAAAATTGACCAGCTTGTTGATTCAACCACAGGCTACCAGCTTTTGTCCTTCATGAATGCCTACTCAGGCTACAATCAAATTTCGATGTACCTTCCGGACCAGGATCATACTTCCTTCATAATTGACCTAGGGCTCTATTTTTTATCTCGTGATTCCCATCGGTCTAAAGAATGCTGGAGCCTCCTATCAACGACTGGTAAATTACATGTTCATGGACCAGATCGGAAGATCCATGTAGGTATACGTGGATGATATGCTAGTGAAAACAAGGGTAACGAACGACCACGTCCGTTTCCTCTCCGAAATGTTTGACATCCTCCACCAATATGGCATGAAACTCAATCCCTTGAAATGCTCTTTAGGTCTTGCATCAGGATTTTTTTGTTTCGTTGTCAATTCTCGGGGCATCGAAGCCAATCCTGATAAGTTTAAACTATCCAGGACATTCAGGCCCCTTAGTACATCAAGGATGTTCAATATTTAAATGGGAAGTTTGTCACCCTAAGTCAATTCATCTCTCAAGCCACTGACAAGTGCATTCCCTTTTTCGACTTGCTCAGAAATGGAAAGCGCAATTTCACATGAACACCAGAGTGCATCGCCGCATTCAAGGACCTTCTGAGTCACTTAGAGCGACCACCTATCATGTCCAAACTTGTGGATCACAAGGACTTATATGTATATTTGGTTGTTTCTATGCAGGAAATTAGCTCAATGTTCGTCCTCATTAAAGACTGTGTCCATCGATCCGTTTACTACACCAGCAAGAGATTAATGGGTGTAGAAAAGAACTACCCAAAGCTTGAGAAGTTGGTCTACTACTTGTTGATCTCTTCCCGGAAGCCACGACCCTACTTTCAATCCCATCCAACCAAAGTCTTCACTGACCAGCTGCTACGATAGGTCCTATTACGACCTGAGGTGGATGGGCGACTTCTGAGATTGAATATAGAACTGAGCCAATTCGAAAATTACATTCATTCCTCGTTGAGCCATCCTCGAACAAGCCCTCGTAGATTTCATCGTGGAGTTCACCGTTATGAAAGATCCTCTCCTAGAAGACATTGAAACTCCAGATATCCAATAGAAACTATTCGTGGATGGATCTTCTAACAACCAGTGTTCTTGCGTCAGAGTCGTGCTCATTACCCCTAAGGAATGCTCGATATGTTATGCTCTAAAACTTGACTTTCCACTACCAACAACGATGCAAAATACGAAATCTTGATCGCCGGACCTGAAATTGTAATCGGACTTAACATAAAGGCTATCGAGATTTACTTCGGTTAGCAGCTCAACGTATGCCAAGTACAGGGAGAGTATCACGCCAATGGGGCACATCTTGCTCCGTACCTCGCTAAGGTGCATGAACTGCTCACCAACTTCGACTGCCACATCAACATCAATATCCCCCGAGGAAAAAAATGAGAAAGCTGATTCATTAGCCAAGTTAGCAAGCTCTGGGGATGCGCAGCTTATGGGACTTGTTCTGGTCGAAGTGCTCGACTATCCGAGCATCGATCAAATGCAAACTGATTTAAGAGCAATGATTAAGACCGAACCGAGCCCAAATCTTGGATGACACCAATCAAGAACCACCTATAACATGGAATCCTCCCAGAACGCTACAAAGAAAGATGGACATTCACTTGCAAATCATCTTGCTATATCATCTTAGATGGAGTGCTCTACCGAAGAGGTTTCTCTGTTCCAATGCTTTGGTGCGTAGCCTACAGCGACATCAACCGTGTGTTGTTGGACGTGCACGAAGGCATGTGCGGTGACCACACTGAGGGGGATAAATTCTAGCAAGGACGATTATCAAATATGCTTATTTCTGGCCCACACTCGGTCAAGACACCGCAAACTATACTCGCAAGTGTGACAAATGCCAGAGATTTTCATAAATACCACGGGCCCCGCTTACTGAACTAAACAAAAGGGTCAGTCATTGTCCATTCGCCATGTGGGGAGTACACATTGTTGTACCCCTTCCAATGGCCAGAGGTGGTGCCCATTATGTTATCATCGTAGTTGATTACTTCACCTAGTGGGCTGAGGCTGATCCCTCACCACAATCACTACCAAGAAGGTGATCAACTTCATTGTCTACAACATAATCACTCAATATGGAGTCCTCTAAGCAATCATCTCTAACAATGGGACCTATTCGAGAGGGCCGAGTTCAAGACTTCCTGCCGACTACACAATATCGAGAAAAGATTCTCTACAGTGGGTCACCCTCAAGCCAATTGGCAAGTCCAGGTTATCAACAAAGTGATCAAATCCATCATCAAGAAGCATATGGAGAAAGCCATAGGCTTATGGGGAGATGAGCTCCCTTTGGCCCTATGGGCCTACGGACCACCCATTTGTCAGCGACTAGCTATACTCCTTTTGCTCTCGCCTATGAATCTGAAGTCGTCATTACTATTGAGCTCAAACTTCAACCTCATCGAGTCACATACTATGAGTCAATGACCAACCGAGATCTCGTCTTGGAATTAGTTGACCTGCTCGAAGAAAAAAATATGGAGGCCGAACGCAAAGCTGCCGCCCAACGCCAACGAGTAGCTTGGTACTTCAATTCCAAAGTCCGCCTTAAGGACCTCAACGTCGGCAACCTCGTCCTGAAACAGATCTTTCCCACACTAACTGGTTTCAGTCCTCGCTAGGAATGTCCGTACGTTATACAATGGAGGTTCGAAGATGGGACCTTGAAGCTAGCGACCATTGATGGAGCCGAACTCCTGAGGGCATGGAACAGTGAACATTTTCGTCGCTACTTCACATAACTTAGTATACAGGTTTTCCGCTTTTCAACATTTTTTTGTTTTCTTTAAAATGAAGGCATAGCAAAGGCTATTGCTACCCAAGTTATAAGTAAAGATGATGTTCAGCTCTTTCTGTTCTTAATGTGTTTACCTTCTGCATAGTATGTTTGATAAATCATCATAACTAACATGCACATATGAACACACAACACCAGATCTGCACTCCAAGCACAGAAGCTGGTACCGCCACTCGATTATCGAATCAACGACGAGGCCGAGTAGAAATAGAACCACTTGAGTCTCAACTCAGCGACGAGATCAAGTATAAATAACCCAACTTGAGTCTCAAATCAGCGATGAGACCGAGTATAAAAAACCCCACTCGAGTCTCGAATTAGCCATAAGGCCGAGTATAAATAACACCACTCGAGCCTTGAATCAATGACGAGACTGAGAATAAATCGTCTCGTTCCTAAGTCTCCGAACTTGGGGGCAGCCCATCAGCCAACCTAGAGTGACTTTGACCACTCCCATTGCTCCATCCGACCCGTAGGTCTGGATCCGGGAACAATTTGGCGAATCGACAATGCCCTTGAACTCTAACCCCAAAAAAAAAGGGAGAGTTTAAAGGACGAATCAGCGACATCCATGCCATCTCACGACTTAGGACCATTGACCTGCAGGGGGTCCTAAGGGAGAGGGCACTAAATCAAAACTCCATGCGACTCGGGACTCCTGACAAAAGGAAAACCCGAGAACAAAGCCAATACACAGCCTCTGCACGATTGGGAACTCCCAAGGCGGAGCCATCAATCGTGTCTACCTAAGTGTAACGACAAGTACGTTTGCACAATTATATGAAACTAGAAAACATAAGATGAACACTTGAATGCTTAACATAAAATGCGATGTAAGGAAAGTTAACCAACACTTTCATTCACATGCTAAAAGAGAACTGCATATCTAAATATCTTTCTTTCTAATGACGTGGTGCACATGGAAACCACACCATGCCTCCAAAAGCCAAAAATGAGGGACGTACTCGTGTATACTATTACACTACATAATAAAAATGTTTGTGATATCTATAACGATCACTAAGATGTATCATCCTTCTTTTTCTTCTTCCTTTTTTTTTCTGGACAGATTCAACATTAGGCGGCTCATCACCGGTTATAGACCTCTTCCTTCTAGAACCGCCGCTGCCTTTCGCTCCACTGCCCATCACAGGGGTGATGGACTCATGAGACATCGATGTACACTTTCCTCCGTCATCCTCGCCGCTTGTAATCATGGTGATCTACCTTGGGGGAATGCACTACAACGTTCTAGGTGGTGGTATCAGAGGCAAGGGCCAACATAGCTTTAGTTTATCCCTGGGCCCTCTTGGACTCCAATTCCGCTTTCTCCTTAGCAACTTTGGTGGCCTTCTGATCGGCTAGTTTCTTGGCTTTGAGTTGCGCCTCTGAATCCGCCTTGAGCTTTTTGAATGCCTCCTCACTCCTTTTGTTGGCATCCTTGGCATCTTTCCTCTTCCAAGCCTCTTCAGCAACCCTCTTCCTCTCGGCCTTATCGGTTGCTTTCTTCCTCGCTATGTCAGTAGTAGCCTTCTCCTCAACATCTTGCCTAACCTTTGCTTGAGCCTCGTATAAGGTTGCCTCATCCTCTTTCCTTTTTTCCTCCCACTCCTCGGACTTCGCCACCATCTGTGCCTTCTGATTTTCCCATATGTCATGCATTGTTGGCACACTTGCATCGACTGGCCCGTCACATGGATACTATGACCATCTACTACCTCTCCTTCCTCAAGAAGATTCTTGTGAACACTAGATGCCAAGTCCACATCTGAAAACGTATCCAAGTGTCCTTCTCCCTTTCCAAACTGTATTCCTTGCAGACCTAATCCAGACTTAGATGTCTGGGGAAGCATGAGGGCAATGCTTGTTATCATCTCCTCTTCGAAAGGGGCTACACAACAAAGAAGAAGGCTACTTAGTATTTTTTAATCCAGTACTTATATCCTTTCCAAGTGTTCGTAATAATGAGACTTTACCTCCAAAAATTTATGGCACGAGGGCAATGAGCACAATGCCGTTGACAAGAGACGAGCCCTGTAGTCCCAACTCCAGGAAATTAGGATGATACTCAGTTATAAAGTGAGTTAGAACCATAGGACCACCCACTGTGGTAGAGAGCATAGCCTCCGACCGATAAGAACTCCGCTCCGCAAACTCAGGAGCGACAACCACACTCTCGGTAGGCACAATTTCCCCTTATTTGGAAGCAAGCTCCGCCACCATCACCCTCTCGGTATCCTTCTGTAGCGATTTCCTCACTTCCTCCAACACCTTGCGCTCCTACTCACTCAAAAGTTCCACCACGAGTTGCTTCCTATCTACTGTCTCCACCTATCGCAACCGAGCTTCAAACGGCACCAACCTCTCCCATGTTTGAGCCAACACTCGAAGGTGGTCCCTATCACATAAGATTCCACAAAACCTCAAAGCTTTGACATACATTCCCCGGATAGCCTCCTCCAATGATTCTCCACCCTAGCCTCAGTGTCCTCAATCTCTTCCCTAATACAATCCACCTCACTTTGGTGCTCAGCCTTTATCCCGTCCAGCGAGCTCAGTGCATCTCTATTGTTGGCCTCGGCCTCCTCTTTCTCCTTCTTAACCGCTTCCAGCAGTCTCCTCAGCTCATCTTTCTCCCTTTGCAACCACTGAACCCCCTCATTCTCTGCTTTCATCCACTCGTTCTCCAGTATCAAAGCCTCACTGTACTTTTGGAGTTAGTGCAATTTCTCGTTTCTTTGGATAAGTGGATGTTCAGCTCCATCGGCTCAGGGTTTGCCTATTTCAGACGAGCATTCTCGGTCGACACCGAGGCCACAATATCCTTAAAGTCGAGGCAACATGCTTTGACTTCCTCTCCAACTACTCATTCTTCTCCCTTAGCTCACCCGTTTCAACAACAGAGAGTTAGCATATAAACACGTTGCTCGAATATGCAGAAATAGATGCAACTTAGAAAGTATATTTATCTTATGGAAGAAATCTTCCATATTTCGGACATTCAATTGCTCATATTCGACCTCCTATGTTAAGTTTGCAATCTCCACATTCTTGTTTTTAGTGAGTTTCGAGAGATGACCAGAATACTTGTAATACTAAATACATTGGTAATAAGAGGCGTAAACCTGTTACCACACCATGTCTCTGTCCTACCGAGGGGATAGGTTAATATCTAAAAGATATTTTATCTTGTTAAAATAATGCTTAGGGAATTTCTCTTTTAACAAGGCCTTCTTTTCTTCTATGCTAATTTCGGGAGCTTCGGGATGGGGGGTCGGGCAGTTGCCCCTTCTTCTTCGAGGCTATCGTCTTTTTTCTACCAGTATATGTTGATTCTTTTTCCTTGGAAGAGTTGATGGGTGGCGCAGGTAGAATGTAAGGAGCAATCGTCAAAGAGGGGCACCCAGTGCCCGAGAAAACATATCTTGTGTCAGTCCTCGATGACTGGTCGTATGTAGGAAGACATTCAGAACGCTGAGACCGTTCTGTGCGACGATGCTCGCCGTTATGGTCCCGAGGGGGTGGGAGATCATCAAACAAAAAAACATCCCTTCTAAAATCTCTAAGGAAAGCACTCCTTGAAGGTCAACGACCCCCGGACCCATAGCCACAGCCTCTACCTCCTCAAGCCATTTCACCTGCAATAAGAGCAGATTCAAGATCAGAATCGAACACCCTATGCACACAAACAAATTGTATGTCGTGCAATGTTTATGAATGTGTGTCCTAAGTGTACTCTCAACAGACCAGATAGCGGTCCCCTTGAAGGAGTGATCTCTCCCATAGCTAGAGCTAATTCATCCATACTTATGGCACTAGGCCAAGGGAACATAATGAGCGGGAGCTTTTTAAGCTCATCAAACTGACCCTCCTGTTCCTGTGAGACGGCTGTCTCGGAGGGAGTTACCGGAGACTATGGCCTAATCGACACTTCTGCCCTTGCCTCTCCAGCCAAAGGCAGGGCATGAGAGATCGACAGGCCCTCGTCCCTAGCAAAGGCCTACTCATCACTGGTCTTACCCCACCAGCTTTCTCATGAATCTTTACAGCCCTATGCGGGTTAGACCTGATAGGGGACACCTTCCTTTTTCGACTCGCAGAGCCTGCTTCCTTCCCAGTCTCCATTTTCTTTCCACCACCGGCAAAAGAATGGTCTGGTTGTTGCATGATCAGCTGGAAGCAGGCCAACATGACGAAGTCGATCCTAAGCCAGAATGCTATCATTAGATCGAGCCTTGGCCGGGATGGCCTGCAAAGACTCTAGACGTTGCTGGTATACGGCATATGTCAGCGCATCAGGATTCCCTATCACAAAAGAACAACGCTAGTGCTAAGTGATCAACCCAATAGATTTCGAACTCAAAAGGCAGTGATTCGATTGATGATGAAGAAAGAGAATTCTTGGTTCAGTTCTCCACCTTAATGATAGAAAAAAGGATTGATTAAATTCTACTGAGTCTGACTCATAGTGATCCTTTATCAAAGAATGACTCAGGTTATCAAATGATTGAACAACCGGGATGAGCTGCCCCATAATAAAACCCGTTATTGCTGATATCTCCTTCTCAGTTCCTTCTTCCATAACCCGAGCTCAGAGAAGGAAGAGATAAGATGGCCCTATGGAAAATGTGGTTAGAAATCCATAATAGAGTCCGATCACAATGACCAAATTTACTATCTTCGTGCATAAGGATAATAGATTACCTAGTAGAAAAGATTTTAAGATCATCACTCATAATCAGATCTTGGTAAACAAATATTGGATACTTGATAATTTGAAAGTGACTTTCCAAGTACTTGAAGTACTTAAATAATGTTTAATAGATGAAAATAGAAGGATTTATAATCCCAACCCATGATATAACATGACTCCAGATTTTTTTTATTTAAGTCAAGGAATATTTTTCATTTTGTTCTAGAGAATAATTGGATTCTAATTCATATTAAGACTAAGCTAAAAAGGACTTCATTGATATTACCCAATTTTGAAGATATTATGAATTTCATTTGAGCAGAAACAATATAATAGATAAATCAAATAAGTTCTGCTCATTGCATACCTGGATCTACTACAGTACGAATAGCATCTAAAGTGGCTACTTGCGTAGCATAGGGGGTTCCCCTTCTTGTGCCTTTGAATCCATAAGTACCAGCGGAGGCCCAAGAAACCACTCGACCTCGTACATCTGTAAATTCGGGAGGATAACACACGAAAAACAAGTCTTATTTATGCATAGTTAACTTGATCTACGTCCCTTCAAAGAACTTGGTACTGGACAGAGCTTGCAGGAAATTCTAAGAGGGCATGACATTGGCTCTCCTTTTCTACTAAAAGATACTGGGTGTCCACTTTGGTGGGTTCTAGCTGCAGCTACTCTCTGTAGAGAACGCAGATGCCTAAGAGTAAAGTATACGCATTTGGATGGAGCTGCGTCGGCGCAAGGCGAAAATAATGCGGTACATCCCGAATGAAATAGTTGGTCGGGGGCACACACCCAGAAATTCATGTTTGCCTATTTCAAGCAGCGTACCCTTCCGGTGGTGCGTGGGCCCTATCGTCCTTTCCGTGCGTGCAAACATCTATTTGGGGAATATTGAACATTGTCGCCATGCACCTCTCCGTCATTTCATCTATATGTGATGGCACCGAATCCGACGAGTTATCAAGTATAACTTTGACCACCATCAGATCCGGCACCACCAACGTGCTTCCCTCTGCGACATCTACGTGTTCTTCCTCTTCATGCACACCCCCAGTCGTTCCAAGACTTCCCGAGGTCTGAGAAGGAGTGGACCTATCGGCTGAGAAGGAGTGGACTCTCCTGAGGTCTCAAGCTCGTTGCCCTTTCAACTAGCATCGCTAGTTAAACCAGATGGGGACAGTGAATGCTACAAAGTTTGGGCTTTCGAAATCTTCCGTGTTTATGATCTCGTGTCCATACCTTGCTATACTTTCAAGATAGTTGCATTAGACGTTGCATTATATGACCTATACTTCTCGTGTCGGTGTAAACTAACATGTACGTGAAGTGTTGTAAGATGTCATGCTAACATTGTTATAACATAGAAACTTGGGACACAGCGACGATCACAAGTCCTTGAGACTATAATCATCGTCGCTGTCAACCAACGCTACCGGATTCACATACAGTAGCGACTACGTTACGGCTAAACTCGAGAAAACGTGATCAACGGCTCGATAGTTCAGTCAGAGCCCGAGTATATGCTCTAATGCTGTGTGCACGACCCAATTGTCTATTAAGTTATGACTAACATAAGCTTCGTTTAAATCGTACTACGTCATAGAAACAATGTGAATCCCGGAATAAGATGTCAAAAAGCCAAAGTCTCGAAAAAAGAAACGCAGGGCTTCACGAAGATGAAAATCGAACCGCCTAGCCCAATGCTAGATCCCATATCCCCTTAGGAATACGATATTTCATATACCATTAAGGATACGAAAATTCATATCCCCCTAGGGGTACAAAATCTCAATCCCTTCGGGGATTCGAAATTTTGTATCCCCCTAGGTGTATGAAATCTCGTATCCCCCATAAGGGGATATGAATTTGTAATGACCCACATTTTATATGTCGGAGGATCGTATAATATTTATTTTATTTTCATATGAAGTCGTATGGTCATGTAACTTTGGGAAATGACTATTGGGGTCATTTTCCATGTTCATGATTTTTGCCGAATTTTAAATGACCGTTTTGCCCTTAGAAAATCTTGTTAAACCTATAACTTTTGATTAGTAAGGAGTTTGACCTGAAACCACTTCCATTGGATTCAGATGATAGTTTACCTTTCCGTAGAGTGGTCACACTAATCAAACGGACTTATCATTTGGGAGATATGGCTGAAATAAGGTTTGGAAGATAGAAAACAGCTTAATCGAGCTTAATAGGGTAATTAGCGGATGGGCCCATAATCCATTTCAGGAGTAGCGTTATAGGAGAGCTGATAGGGTTTAGGAAACCAATTTTATTCATTTTTCAGTCGCCACTTATCATCTCTTCGAACCAAGCAATGGCCTCACACTCTAAATTTATCCTTAAATCACTTTCAAAACACATATTAGCCAAATCCAAATCAAATTAAGGTGGATTAGCATAGAAATCGAGATAGATCTGCTGGAATACATTGGGATCTATGCCAAATCAGTTAAAGTTTCATATCTGAAATTTATTTGTGGCTAAGGTGTGTGATTTGCACTTTTATTCACTAGTTACGCCTAATTAGGGGTGATTAGTGATAATTAGCAAATTTGTGCATTATAAAAATTTAGAAAAATATGTAGAAATTCTTAAATATTATTTTATGTCATTAGTGAAAATTTGGGTTAATTTGGATTAAGTTTGCTAATCTTATAGTTAAAATATGCTTAAGGGGATTAAGGGGAAAATCATGCTTTTTTGTTATGTTTGATCTAAAATATTTCATTTGATTGATATTTTGGTGTTTTTGGTTGATTCTACATGTTACTACTGTTGTTTGGTATGTTTTGTGACTTTATAGTAAGGTTAGAATGGTTGAAAACGCCGTCGTTTGGTGAAATTAGCTTGCTGGAAAAACTGCAGAAAATCGATTCCTGAAGGGGGGTATGCTCACGATTCCTGAAGGGGGTATGCTCGTGAAATTAGCTTGCTAGAAAAACTGCAGAAAATGGATTCCTGAAGGGGGGTATGCTCACGATTTCTGAAGGGGGGATGCTCACGATTCCTGAAGGGGGTATGCTCAGGATTCCTGAAGGGGGTATGCTCACGATTCTTGAAAGGGGTATGCTCACGATTCCTGAAGGGGGTATGCTCACGATTCATGAATGGAGGTATGCACACGATTCCTGAAGGGGGTATGCTTACGAATCCTGAAGGGGTATGTCACGAACCGGGGGGGTCACGAACCGGGGTAGGGTCATGAACCGGGAGAGTCACGAGCCATGAACCTACCCTAACGAGGACCCCGACCATGACCCGAAACAAGAGGATGACCCCATACCGAACCAGATTCAAACTCCTGTCACGCAACGACAATTGTGAACTCTTCTGAAGATTAAATACAATTCAACCAAAACCCAAGAAGCAAAGGAAGTCCAAATGAGAAGTTATTACTTAGGATCCAGATGGGAACTGACGAGCTAACTTCTAGAGCTGGACTTTGCCGCGGGATGTGTGAAAACGGGCTATCGATATTTATAATTTTGGTTCACCGATGAAGAGAGAGGTCATGGAGACCAACCTAAGCCAAGGAAGCGTGGACTGGTTGGCCCTTAACCTAGAGCCAGGGATGTATGGACTGGGTAGGGTTATTGACTATATACCATGGAAGTATTGTCATAGCAATAGTCGATGGAGTTGCCGTCATGGCCCCAATGGATTTGTTGATCAAAGCAGTGGATATTGCATGCTTTACTCACTGAGTGAGTGATGTGAGGATGATTGCCATGTTTCATGTTTGTTATCACTATGACATGAACACTCCCATTTTACACTTTATGTTAGTGTTACCTTAGAGTACTGTACATCTTGTTGTGCTAACTCTTTGGTTGCAGGTCCCGGTTCAGGTATGATTATTTATACCCGTTACTGTTTTATTTTGATGCTACCGCTCATATCATACTTTTGTCTGACCCAGAGTTTTATGTCTCTTCTTATTACTCTGGGTGCTCCTAAACGAGCAGACTAGAGACGGGTTAGGTGGTCATGCATGAGTAGTTGTCCGAAGACGAGCAGGAGGCTTCCACGTACTATTTACATATATTCTCCCTGTGTTGTTGATAGTCACTACTTTGGGCATTAGTAGTGCACCTTCTTTATTTCCTTTTAAGAGATAGTATTTTGAGGTTGTAATAATGGTTTGGATCATAAGTTGTATTTTGTATTCCGCTACTCTAATGGACATGGTTTAGTTTTCAGCTTATGCACTGCCTCGCCTGTTTTATATCAAGTTATGTTATTATTATATTTCATTCCATGTGTTGTGAGATATACTACAGTTTCTTTAGAGATTCATAATTTTAAAACCTTTTCCTTTGACGACCGTCCCGTGCTAGTCGGACCTTAGCACGGTGCATTTCCATTTATGATGTTCCTTTTCAAGTATTGTTTGATACCGGGGCTTCCCATTCCTCCATATCTAGTGATCTGGTAGATAGATTGGAATTAGAACCCGAGATAGTCGATAGACCTTTAGTTATGTATAGCCTGATCGGTGGTTCGACTAGCCTTTACATACTTTCTCGTGATTTGGTCTTATCGAGTCATGGATGTATGTTGCTTGTGATTGCTTTGTTTTGGGCCTTACTAGGTTTGGCATTATTCTGGGATTCGATTGGCTCCAAGGGTATAGGATGGTATTGGGTACCTACCTAGTGATGGCAATAATAACTGGAACTAGGGGAACAAAGAGATTCGAATCGGCCATGACTCGTGAAGGAAGGGCCTTTGGAAGCATTTTTAAATGCTATGGTGAATGGCGTGAGCGTTATGGTATTCCGTGGTAAATGAGTGATTTCTTTGGGTTGTTTAGGATTTTATGTTGATGTTCTCTTTGGTTCAAGAATGGTAATAACTTTAGAGTAAATTTAATGGGAAAATCTCGAAGCGATAAGATGTGTTCGTTGATCGTGGGGATGTAACGAAGGTTAGGACGATTCAAGTTGGACTTGAACTCATAGACAATGGTTGCTCGTTAATCTTGGAGATGCAACGAGTAGGGAGACGACCGATGTTGGACTTGAGTTTATCGGTAATGGATACTCGAGACTGGGTCTGAGTTTGTTGATAGTCGTCGGCGATGTCGACTAGAGTTATAGAGAGATTATCGTTGTCGTAAGTTCTAGTAGTCTCTAGAAGGAAAATGTACGTTGGACGTGCAATAGTCTAGTTAGAACTGGGGTTGCTATTTACCTTTGACATATGGCATGGGACGTCATGCGATCAATGATAGTTTCGAAGCAGGATTGGCGAGGATAGCTAGAGTTAGTTATGAGTGCTCGAGTGTTTGGTTGTTTCGTTCATTTCATCTCATATAGATTTTCTAGATTCGAAGGAGATGTTCCTTAAGTGCTTGTCTGATATTGGTTTAGGACTTTGGGGCTTGTGCTTGGAGAATGTCGAGTTCGACTAGGATGGTTTGCATGAGTTATAAGTAGTTGTTGTAATTTCCATTGAATGATGTCTTGGTTTACTCGAGGAGTGATGGGCAGCCATGACATTATAAGACTGTTCGATGATGTGGACCGCCCCAAGTTGGAATCGATAGGGCTATGAGATGACTCGAGTAAGACTCGATAAGGCTGCAGGATAATGGATTGACTTGGGTTGGACTCGAGTTGAAGATGGAGTTGTGGATAGCTCTTCCAATGACGTGACACGGAATCGTCGATAGTTTGGAATGTTCTAGGCAGACTCGAAGCAGGGGTATCTGGGGACGCCCATTTACATTGGATTCGTTGGACATGATCTAGTTATCCTTGGAGGATAAACGTACGCTGGACGTGCGGTAGTCCATTAGAACCGGGGCTTCCATGGGCCCTTGATATTGGCTGGACCAGTGATATGAGTATCGACATATTAATGACTTTAGTAGGTGATATATAGGACTTGTTTGATGGTTGATATGGTTGTTTCTGTTTTTCTTCTATTGAGAAGACTATCACCTATAGGATTCTGGCAATGGGAAATGAAGAGATGACGGTATACACAGATACCTGTGCTACCGGACTAGGTGCGATAGCTGATGCATTGAGTAGGAGACATGCCAGTTCAGATGCTATGTTTTTTGAATGGAAGCAACTGGAATATATCGCGGGATATGAATTCATCATATGGATTAGGTCTAGAGACGTAAGCAAGTTTGACGACTAGACCGACTATGACCGAGCGGATTGGTTCCAGTCAGAGGGACGATCCTAATCTAATAGAAATCATCTGCAAGGAAGAGATGAATATCGATGGTGAGAAAATGAACAAGTATGGACTTGATAGAGAAGGATGGCTTCGAAAGGATGGGAGACTAGTTGTACCCAACGTTAATGGATTGAGAGATGAAGTATAGAGAATGTCATCACTCGAAATTGACTATACATCCCGGTAGTAACAAAATGTATCAAGACATGAAGCATAACTACTACTGGGAAGGGAAGACGAGAGACATTGGGAAGTTTATATCCAAGTGCATGAATTGCCAGTTAGTTAAAGCCGAGCAAAAGAAGCCTAGTGGTTTGTTACAACCGTTGGAAATTCCCAAATGGAAATGGGAACAAGTCTTAATGCATTTCATTTACGGTTTACCAAGGACTAGATCGAGTCATGATAGTATTTAGGTGATTGTGGATCGATTGACCAAAAGTGCAAGGTTTATACCAATCAATTCGAACAGAACGGCAGCTAAGTTAGCTGATCTGTATATGAAGTGGGTGGTGAGATTTCATGGAGTACCTAAAGGTATAGTTAGTGACCGAGATCCATTATTTACTAGTGGGTTTCGGAAGAGCTTACAGGGGTTTTAGGGTCAGAACTACATCTCAATACCGCATACCATCCTCAAACCATGGTCAAACAGAAAAGGTGAATCGTGTATTAGAGGATCTCTTGAGAGCTTGAATATTGGATTTTGGTGGTTCATGTGATGACCATTTGCAACTGGTTGAATTCGCATATAATAATAGTTATCAGTCTGGTATGGGTATGGCTCCATTTGAAGCTTTGTACGGAAGACCATGCAACTCACCATCATGTTGGTTAGAAATGGGTGAGAAATTTGTGCTTGGGCCCGATGTAATAAGAGAAACTTCAGATAAGATCAAAGTTATTCAACAATGAATGAAGGCTGCCCAAAATAGGCAGAAGAGTTATGCTAATAAAAGACGAAGAGAATTGAAATTCTCCATTGGCGACTTGGTATTCGTCAAGATTTCTCCATTGAAAAGTGTGATTCGGTTTGGCAGGAGAGGTAAGTTGGCACCAAGGTTTGTTACTCCATTTCTAGTTCTCAAACAAGTTGGGAATTTAGCTTATAATGTTGGGTTACCAGACAAGATGGAGGGAGTGCACAGTGTATTTCATATTTTCTAGTTAAGGAAGTTTATGCATGATTCTGATATGACTATTTCACTAGATCAGTTGGATGATATTGAAGTAGAACCTAAGGCAGTTAGGAACTGCAAATCAATTCGTATTGTCGAACATGATATGAAGCAACTTTGAAGGAAGACGGTGAGACTGGTTAGGATCCAGTGGAGCGATAATGAGAACGACTGTACTGGAAAACCGAGGAAAGCATAAGAAAGTCATATCCAGAACTCTTTACCTAGTAAGATTTTTAGTCGCGATATAGTTATTCCGCATCCCAGGATAGATTTGTTGTGCTTATTATGTATGTTTGATTGTTGCAAATGGTTGATAGGCATGTGAGACCCATGGTTGTTTTCATAGTTAAGGAATTCCAGGGGAGAAATTTCTTAAGGGTGGACAGTGTAACGACTTGCATTTTACCTATCGGAGGACCGTTGAATATTTATTTTATTTTCATACGAAGTCGTATGGTCGTGTAACTTTGGGAAATGACTATTGGGGTCATTTCCCATGTTCATTATTTTTGCCGAATTTTAAATGACCATTTTGCCCCTGGCGAATCTTGTTTCGCCTGTAACTTTTGATTGGTAAAGAGTTTTGATCTAAAACCACTTCCATTAGATCCAAATAATGGTTTACCATTCCGAAGAGTGGTCAAATTAATCAAACGGACTTACCGTTTGGGAAATATGGCTGAAATAAGGTTTGCAAGATAGAAAACAGCTTATTTGGGCATAATAAGGTGATTAACAGACGGGCACATAACCCATTTCGGGATTAGGGTTATGGGAGGGCTGATAGGGTTTGGAAAACTAATTTTATTCATTTTTCAGCCGCCACTGATCATCTCTTACAACCTAGCAATGGCCTCCACCTTCTAAATTCATCCTTAATCACTTTCTAATCACATATTAGCCAAATCTTGTTAGAATACATTGGGATCTATGCCAAACCAATTAAAGTTTCAGATCTGAAATTTATTTGTGGCTAAGTGAGTGATTTGCACTTTTATTCACTAATTACGGCTAATTAGAGGTGATTAGTGATAATTACTGAAATTATACATTATAAAACTCTGTAAAAATATGTAGAAACTCTTAAGTATTATTTAATGCCACTAGTGAAAATTTGGATTAATTTGGATTAAGTTTGCTAACCTTATAGTTAAAACATGCTCAAGGGGATTTAGGGAAAATCATGAATTTTGGGTATGTTTGATCTAAAATATTTCACGTGATTGATATTTTGGTGTTTTTGGCTGATTCTACATGTTACTACTAGTTTTTTTTATATGTTATGTGACTTCATAGTAAGGTTAGAATAGTTGAAAACGTCGTCGTTTGGCGAAATTAGCTTGTTGGAAAAACATCAGAAAACCGATTCTTGAAAGGGGGTATGCTCACGATTCCTGAAGGGAGGTATGCTCATGATTCCTGAAGGGGGTATGCTCATGATTCCTTAAGGGGGTAAGCTCACGATTCGTGATGGCAGGTATGCTCACGATTTCTGAAGGGCGTATGCTCATGATTCCTCAAGGGGGTATGCTCATGATTCCTTAAGGGGGGTATGCTCACGATTCCTGAAGGGGGTTTGCTCACGATTCCTGAAGATGGGTATGCTCACGATTCCTAAAGGGGGTATGCTCATGATTCTTGAAGGGGTATGTTACGAACCCGGGGTTGGTCACGAACAGGGGGGTGGTCACGAACCGAGGGGGTCACGAGCCACGAACCGACCCTAACGAGGACCCCGACCACAACCCGAACCAAGATGATGACCCCAAACCGATCCAGATTCAAACTCCTGCTACGCTACGGCAATTGTGAACTCTTTTAAAGATTAACTACAATTCAACCAAAACCCGAGATGCAAAGGAAGTCCAAATGAGAAGTTATTACTCAATATCCAGATGGGAACCGATGAGCTAACTTCTAGAGTAGGGATTTGCTGCGCGACGTGTTCAAAGGGGCTATCGATATCTATTGCTTCGGTTCACAGATAAAGAGAAGGGGTATGCAGACGAACCAGAGCCAGGGAAGTGTGGACTGGTTGGCCCTTAATCTAGAGCCATGGATGTGTGGACTGGGTATGGTTATTGACTATAGACCACGGAAGTATGGTCATTGCAATAGTCGATGGAGTTGCCATCATGGCCCCAATGGATTTGGTGATCAAAGCAGTGGATACCGTATGCTTTACGCACTGAGTTAGTGATGTGAGGATGATTGCCATGTTTCGTGTTTGTTATCACTATGACATGTACACTCTCATTTTACACTTATGTTAGTGTTACCTTAGAGTAATGTACATCTTGTTATGCTAACTCTTTGGCTGCGGGTCCCAGTTTAGGTATGATTATTTATATCTGTTATTGTTTTATTTTGCTACTATAGCTCATACCATACTTTTGTCTGACCCAGAGTTTTATGTCTCTTCTTATTACTCTGGGTGCTCCTAAAGGAGCAAACTAGAGACGGGTTAGGTGGTCATGCACGGGTAGTTGTCCAGAGACGAGCAGGAGGCTTCCACGTACTATTTACATATATTCTCCCTATGTTGTTGATGGTCACTGTTTTGGGCTTAGTAGTGCACCTTCTTTATTTCCTTTTTAGAAATAGTATTTTGAAGTTGTAATAATGGTTTGGATCATAAGCTGTATCTTGGATTCCGCTACTCTGATGGACATGGTTTAGTTTTTAGCTTATGCACTGTCTCGCTAGTTTTATGTCAAGTTACGATATTATTATATTTCATTCCATGCGCTGTGAGATATACTACAGTTTCTTTAGAGATTCATAGTCTTAAAACCTTTTCCTTTGACGACTGTCCCGTGCTAGTCGGTCATTAACACAGCGCATTTTGGGGAAATGTTGGCTGGTTCGGGGCGGGCCATCACACTTGGTATCAGAGCCTCATTTGCGTCGTTAACCTAGGGGAAGACATCAGGGAGAGATAGTATACTTATATGAGAGCGTGTATTTGTGATATTTTGATTTTCAAAAACTATAGATATATATACACTATTAGTATATCTAAGGATGAAGTCGCACTCCACTAGCACCACTAAGGAGATGGTTAATTATTTTGTCTTTATAGATTAAACAATGAGCCAATATACGAGGAGTATGAGTTCAGGGGCCAACAATGGGAATGTCCTGATACGAGGAAAATGTTTACAACTTCATGCGAAAGCTGCTTAGCAATGTTCAGGGAACAGTTCCTAATGCTGCTAATGGTGGTGGTGCGGTAGCACAGGCGCCTAGGGCCGATTTCACCAAGCTCGGTAAATATTATATTAAACTTGGTGGAAAGCCGTTCCACGGAACGAAATCAGCAACGGAAGTTCAAGATTGGCTGGATAGTTGTGAGTGCATCTTCGAGGATTAGGGGATCGATGATGCAATGAAGATGAGACTAGCATCACGCCAGCTTCAGGGACGGGCAACGAATAGGTGGAATGCTATTAAAGCGGCTACTCCTGAGGATCAAGTCACTTGGAATCAGTTTAAGACACGCTTCAGCGATAAGGTTATCCCAGCTGCTCAAAAATTAGAATGGTAGGGCAGTCTTGGAGCATATTGCTGAATTTGATACCTTATCGAAGTATGGAATGTCCCTTATCAATACAGTCGAGAAGAAGAACGAGAAGTTTATAAACGGCCTAGATGAGTACTTGGGGGAGAGACTCATAAACCATATCGATGAGACTTTCGAATCTATGATGGGAAAGGCATTGAGATCTGAGAGCCTTTACCCTACGTCAAAGACCGAGGTTGCTATTACATCTGCAGAGGAGCCAAAGCCGCAGGCAAGCGGTTGAGGCAAGAATAATGCCCGAAATAAGAGCAAGCAAGACCGAATGAAGGATGGTTAGAAAAAGAAGAATAAGAAAGATGGCAAGTGCTTTAGTTGTGGCAAGAAGGGCCATTACGCCAGAGATTATCGAAAAAAGCCTGGGGAAAGGAAGCGCTTCAATTGCGGCCAAACGGGACATCACGAGGACAAATGTCCGCAACCCCCTAAAGAGAAGCAGATTGTGAAAGCATACGCTATTAACACTGTTCCTTCATCGTCGAATGCCACAATTGCGACGTAGAAGGGAAAGGGTGTCGTTATTCAAGGTATGCTTTCTATTTATGATGTTCCTATTCGAGTACTGTTTGATACCGCGGATTTCCTTTCCTTCATATCTAATGTCCGGGTAGATAGGTTGGGATTGGAACTCGAGATAGTCGATAGGCCTTTAGTCATGATGAGTCTGATCGGTGGTTCAACTAGCCTTTGCATGATTTGTTATGATTTGTTCTTATCGAGTCATGGATGTATGTTGCTTGTGATTGCTTTGTTTTGGGCTTTACTACGTTTGGCATTATTTTGGGAGTCGATTAGCTCCAAGGGTATAGGGTCGTATTAGGTACCTACCTAGTGATGCCAGTAATAACTGAAACTAGGGGAACAAAGAGATTCAGGTCGGCCATGAATCGTGAAGGAAGGGCCTTTGGAAGCTTTTCTAAACGCTGTGATGAATGGCATGATCTTTATGGTATTCCGTAGTAAATGAGTGATTGCTATGGATTGTTTAGGACTTTATGTTGATGTTCTCTTTGGTTCAATAATGGTAATTACTTCGGTGTAAATTCAATGGGGAAATCTCGAAGCGATAAGATGTGTTCATTGATCGTGGGGATGCAACGAAGGTTAGGACGATTCAAGTTGGACTTGAAATCGTAGATAATGGTTGTTCTTTAATCTTGGAGATGCAACGAGTAGGTAGACAACTCATGTTGGACCTGAGTTTATGGGTAATGGATATTCAAGATTGGGTCTGAGTTTGTGGATAGTCGTCGGCGACGCCGACTAGAGTAATGGAGATATTATCGTTGTCGTAAGTTCTAGTAGTCTCTAGGAGGAAAACGTATATTGGACGTGCAGTGTTCTGGTTTGATCTGAGGTTGCCATTTACCCTTGATATATGGGATGGGACGTCATGCGATCAATGATAGTTTCGAAGCAGGATTGGCGAGGATAGCCAGAGTTAGTTATGAGTGCTTGAGTGTTTGGTTGTTTTGTTCATATCATCTCACATAGATTGTCTGGATTCGGAGGAGATGTTCCTTGAGTGCTTGTTTGATATTAGTTTAGGCCTTTGGGGCTTGTGCTTAGCGAATGTCGAATTCGACTAGGATGGTTTGCGTGAGATATAAGTAGTTGTTGTGATTTCCATTGAATGATGTCTTGGTTTACTCAAGGAGTGATGGGTAGCCGTGACATGATAAGACTGTTTGATGATGTGGACTGCCCTGATTTGTACTTGATAGGGCTGTGATATTACTCGAGTGGGACTGGAGAAGGCTGCAAGATAATGGATTGACTTGGGTTGGACTTGAAATGAAGATGGAGTTGTGGATAGCTCTTCTGATGAGGTGCCAAGGAATCATCGGTAGTTTGGAGTGTTCTAGGCGGACTCGAAGCTGGGGTATCTGGGGATGCCCATTTACCTTGAATCCGTTGGACGTGATCTAGTTATCCTTGGAGGGTAAACGTACGTTGGACGTGAGGTAGTCCGTTTGGAACCGAGGCTTCCATGGGCCCTTGATATTGGTTGGACCAGTCATATGAGTATATACGTATTAATGGCTTTAGCAGGTGATAGATAGGACTTGTTTGATGGTTGATATGGTTGTTCCTTTTTTTCTTCTCTTGAGTAGATTATCACTTGTAGGATTTTGGCGATGGGAAATGAAGAGATGACGATATACATAAATACCTGTGCTACTGGGCTACGTGCGATAGCTGATTTACTGAGTAGGAGACATGCTAGTTTAGATGCTATGTTCCTTGAATGGAAGCAACAGGAGTATATCGCGGGATATGATTTCAGCATATGGATTAGGTCCAGAGATGCTAGCAATTTTGACGCTTAGACCGACTATGATTGAGCGGATCAGTCCCAGTCAGAGGGACGATCCTAACCTAATAGAAATCATCTCCAAGAAAGAGTTGAATATCGTTGGTGAGAAAATGAATAAGTATGGACTTGATAGAGAAGGATGGCTTTGAAAGGATGGGAGACTAGTTGTACCCACGTTAATGGATTGAAGGATGAAGTGCTTAGAGAATGTCATCACTCGAAATTGACTATACATCCCGGTGGTAACAAAATGTATCGAGACATGACGCAGACCTACTACTCGGAAGGGATTAAGAGAGACGTTGTGAAGTTTATATCCAAATGCATGAATTGCCAGTTATTTAAAGCCGAGCAAAAGAAGCTAGTGGTTTGTTACAACCGTTGGAAATTTCCGAATGGAAATAGGAACAAGTCTCAGTGAATTTCATTGACGATTTACCAAGGACTAGATCGGGGCATGATAGTATTTAGGTGCTTGTCGATCAATTTACCAAAAGTGCAAACTTTATACCGGTCAAGTCGAATAGAATGGCAGCTAAGTTAGCAGAACTGTATATGAAGTAGGTGGAGAGATTTCATGGAGTACCTTAAGGTTTTGTGAGTGACTGAGATCCATTATTTACTAGTGGGTTTTGGAAGAGCTTACAGGCGCTTTACGGTCAGAATTACATCTCAGTATCGCATACCATCCTCAAACCGATGGTCAATCATAGAGGGTGAATTGTGTATTAGAGGATCTCTTGAGAGCTTGTATATTGGATTTTGGTGGTTCATGGGATGACCATTTGCATCTGGTTGAATTCGCATATAACAATAGTTATTAGTCCAGTATGGGTATGGCTCCATTTGAAGCTTTGTACAGAAGACCGTGCACCTCACCATCATGTTGGTTAGAAACGGGTGAGAAATTTGTGCTTGGGCTAGACGTAATAAGAGAAACTTCATATAAGATCAAAGTTATTCAACAGTGAACGAAGGCTGCCCAAGATAGGCAGAAGAGTTATGTTGATAAAAGACGAAGAGATTTGAAATTCTCCGTTGGCGACTTGGTATTCGTCAAGATTTCTCCATTGAAAAGTGTGATTCGTTATGGCAGGATAGGTAAGTTGGCACCATGGTTTGTTCGTCCATTTCCAGTTCTCGAGCAAGTTGGGAATTTAGCTTATAAAGTTGGGTTATCAGACAAGATGGCGGGAGTGCACAACGTATTTCATATTTCCCAGTTAAGGAAGTTCGTGCACGATTCAGATATGACTATTTCACTATATAAGTTGGATGATATCGAAGTTGAACCCAAGGCAGCTAGGAAATGCAAACCAATTCGTATTGTCGGACATGATAAGAAGCAACCTCGGAGGAATACGAAGAGACTAGTTAAGATCTAGTTGGGAGATAATGAAAACGACTGTACTTTGGAAACCGATGTAAGCATAAGAAAGTCAAATTCAGAACTCTTTATCTGGTAAGATTTTTAGTCGTGATATAGTTATTCCGTGTGCTAGTATAGGCTTGTTGTGTTTATTATGTATGTTTAATTGTTGCAAATGGTTGATAGCCATGCGGGACCCATGGTTGTTTTCTTAGTTAAGGAATTTTGGAGGTGAATTTTTTTAAGGGTGGCAGAGTGTAACGATCCGCATTCCACGTATCGGAGGACCGTAGAATATTTATTTTATTTTCATACGAAGTCGTATAGTCATGTAACTTTAGGAAACGACTATTGGGGTCATTTCCCATGTTCATGAATTTTGCCGAATTTTAAATGACCGTTTTTCCCCTAACGAATCTTGTTTCGCCTATAACTTTTGATTGGTAAGGATTTTGATTGGAAACCACTTTCATTGGATTCAAGTGATGATTTAACTTTCCGTAGATTGGTCACATTAATCAAATGGACTTACCGTTTGGGAGATATGGCTGAAATAAGGTTCGTAGATAGAAAATAGCTTAATCGGGATTAATTGGGTAATTAGCGGATGGGTCCATAACCCGTTTCGTGATTAGGGTTATGGGAAGACTGATAGGTTTTGGAAACCCAGTACTATTCATTTTTTAGCCGCCACTTATCATCTCTTCCAACCTAGCAATGGCCTCTACCTTCTAAATTAATCCTTAATCACTTTATAATCACATATTAGCCAAACCTATGTCAAATTAAGGCAGATCAGCATAGAAATCGAGACAGAGCTGCTGGAATACATTGGGATCTATGCCAAATTAGTTAAAGTTTCAGATTTGAAATTTATTTGTGGCTAAGGTGAGTGATTTGCACTTCTATTCACTAATTACGGCTAATTAGGGGTGATTAGTGATAATTAGCGAAATTATGCATTATAAAAATCAGTAAAAATATGTAGAAATTCTTAAATAATATTTTATGTAATTAGTGAAAATTTGGGTTAATTTCGATTAAGTTTGCTAGTCTTATAGTTAAAACATGCTTAAGGGAATTAAAGGGAAAATCATGATTTTTGGGTATGTTTAATTTAAAATATTTCATGTGATTGATATTTTGGTGTTTTTGGTTGATTCTACATGTTACTACTATTGTTTGGTATGTTTTGTGACTTCATATTAAGGCTAGAATGGTTGAAAATGCCGTCGTTTGGCGAAATTAGCTTGTTGGAAAAACTGCAGAAAACTGATTCCTAAAGGGGGTATGCTCACGATTCCTAAAGGGGGTATGGTCACGATTCCCAAAGGGGGCATGATCATGATTCCTGAAGTGGGTATGCTCACGATTCCTGAAGGGGGTACGCTCACGATTCCCGAAGGGGGTACACTCACGATTCCTGAAAGGGGTATGTCACGAACCGAGGGGGTCACGAACCGGGGGGTGGTCACGAACTGGGGGGTGGACACGAACCGGGGGGGGGGGGTTCACGAGCCACGAAATGACCCTGATGAGGACCACGACCTGAACCAAGATGATGACCCCAAACTGAACCAGATTCAAACTCCTTCCGCGCGACGACAGTTGTGAACTCTTCTGAAGGTTAACTACAATTCAACCAAAACCCGAGATGCAAAGGAAGTCCAAATGAGAAGTTATTACAAAGGATCCAGATGGGAACTGACGAGCTAACTTCTAGAGTTGGGCTTTACTGCGGGACATGTGCAAAGGGGCTATCGATATCTATAACTTTGGTTCACCGATGAAGAGATGTGGCATGTAGACGAACCAGAGCCAGGGAAGTATGGACTGGTTGGCCCTTAACTTAGAGCCAAGGATGTGTAGACTGGGTAGGGTTATTGAATATAGACCAGGGAAGTATGGTCATAGCAATAGTCGACGGAGTTGCCGTCATGGCCCCAATGGATTTGGTGATCAAAGCAGTGGATATCGTATGCTTTACGCACATAGTGAGTGATGTGAGGTTGATTGTCATGCTTCATGTTTGCTATCACTATGACATGCACACTCTCATTTTACACTTATGTTAGTGTTACCTTAGAGTACTGTACATCTTGTTGTGCTAACTCTTTGGTTGTAGGTCCCGGTTTAGGTATGAATATTTATACCTGTTATTGTTTTATTTTGCTGCTATCGCTCATACCAGACTTTTGTCTGACCCAGAGTTTTATGTCTCTTCTTATTACTCTGGGTGATCCTAAATGAGTAGACTAGAGATGGGTTAGGTGGTCATGCATGAGTAGTTGTCCGAAGACGAGCAGGAGGCTTCCACGTACTATTTACATATATTTCCCTGTGTTGTTGATGGTCACTGCTTTGGGCATTAGTAGTGCACCTTCTTTATTTCCTTTTTAGAGATAGTATTTTGAAGTTGTAGTAATGGTTCGAATCATAAGCTGTATTTTAGATTCCGCTACTCTGATGGACATGGTTTAGTTTTCAGCTTATGCACTGTCTCGCCTGTTTTATGTCAAGTTATGTTATTATTATATTTCATTCCATGTGCTGTGAGATATACTATAGTTTCTTTAGAGATTCATAGTTTTAAAACCTTTTCCTTTGACGACCGTCCTGTGCTAGTCGGGCATTAGCACAGCGCATTTCGGGGAAATGTTGGCTGGTTCGGGGCAGGCCGTCACACTTGGTATCACAACCTCGGTTGCGTAGCTAACCCAGGGGAAGACATCAAGGTGAGATACTATACTTATATGAGAGCGTGTATTTGTGTTTTCAAAAACTATATATATACTGTTAGTATATCTAAGGATGAAGTCACATTGCACTGGCACCACTAAGGAGATGGTTAATCATTTTGTCTTTATAGATTGAACGATGAGCCAATATACGAGGAGTACGGGTTCAAGGGCCAACAATGGGAATGTCCCTGATATGAGGACAATGTTTACAACTTCATGCGAAAGATGCTTAAGGATGTTCAGGGAACAGTTCCTACTGCTGCTAATGGTGGTGGTGCGGTAGCGCAGGCGCCTAGGGCCGATTTCGCCAGGCTCGGTAAGGATTATATTAAACTTGGTGGAAAACTATTCCACGGAACGGAATTGGCAACGGAAGTTCAAGATTGGATGGATAGTTGTGAGCGCATCTTCGAGGATTTGTGGATCGATGATGGAATGAAGAGGAAGCTAGCATCACGTCAGCTTGAGGGATGGGCAATGAATTGGTGGAATGCTATTAAAGCAGCTACTCCCGAGGATCAAGTCACTTGGAATCAGTTTAAAACCCGCTTCAGCGATAAGGTTATCCCAGCTGCTTGAAAATCAAAATTGTTCAGGAAATTCTTGGAGCTTAAGCAGAATGGTAGGCCTGTCTCAGAGCATATTACTGAATTTGATAACTTATCGAAGTATGGAATGTCCCTTATCGATATGGTCGAGAAGAAAAACGAGAAGTTCATTACTGGCCCAGATGAGTACTTGGGGGAGAGACTCATAAACCATATCGATGAGACTTTCGAATCTATTGTCGAAAAGGCACTGAGATCTAAGAGCCTTTACCCTAAGTCGAAGACCGAGGTTGCTATGACATCTACAGAGGAGCTAAAGCCGCAGGCAAGCGGTGGAGGCAAGAATAATTCCCAGAATAAGAGAAAACAAGACCAAACCAAGGATGGTCAGAAAAAGAAAAATAAGAAAATGGTGAGTGCTTTAGTTGTGGCAAGAAGGGCCACTATGCCAGAGATTGTCGAAAAAAGCCTGGGGAAAGGAAGCGCTTCAATTGCGGCCAAGTGGGACATCATAAGAATAAATGTCAGCAACCCCCTAAAGAGAAGAAGATCATGAAAGCATTTGCTACAAACGCTGTTCCTTCTTCATCGAATGCCCCCAACAACGGCGTAGAAGGGAAAGGGTGTCGTTATTCAAGGTATGCTTTTCTATTTATGATGTTCCTGTTCGAGTATTGTCTGATACCGGGGCTTCCCATTCCTTCTTATCTAGTGGCCTGGTAGATAGGTTGGGATTGGAACTCGAGATAGTAGATAGGCCTTTAGTTATGACAAGCCCGATCGATGGTTCGACTAGCCTTTGCATTATTTGTTGTGATTTGTTCTTATTGAGTAATAGATGTATGTTGCTTGTGATTGCTTTGTTTTGGGCTTTACTGGGTTTGGCATTATTTTGGGAATCGATTAGCTCCAAGGGTATAGGGTGGTATTGGGTACCTACCTAGTGATGGAAATAATAATTGGAACTAAGGGAACAAAGAGATTTGGGTCGACTATGACTCATGAAGGAAGGGCCTTTGTAAGCTTTTCTAAACGCTGTGGTGAATGGCAAGCGCATTATGGTATTCTGTAGTAAACGAGTGATTACTATGGATTGTTTAGGACTTTATGTTGATGTTCTCTTTGGTTTAATAATGGTAATAACTTCAGAGTAAATTCAGTGGGGAAATCTCGAAGCAATAAGACATGTTCATTGATCGTGGGGATACAATGAAGGTTAGGACGATTTAAGTTGGACTTGAACTCGTAGATAATGGTGGTTCGTTAATCTTGGAGATGCAACGAGTAGGGAGACGGCTCATGTTGGACTTGAGTTTATAGGTAATGGATACTCATGACTGGGTCTGAGTTTGTGGATAGTCGCTGGTGATGCTGACTAGAGTTACAGAGATATTATCGTTGTCGTAAGTTCTAGTAGTCTCTAGGAGGAAAATGTACGTTGGACGTACAGTAGTCTGGTTAGAACTGGGGTTGCTATTTACCCTTGACATATGGCATGGGACGTCATGCGATCAACGATAGTTTCGAAGCAGGATTGGTGAGGATAGCCAGAGTTAGTTATGAGTGCTCGAGTGTTTGGTTGTTTTGTTCATATCATTTCACATAGATTATCTGGATTCGGAGAAGATGTTCCTTAAGTGCTTGTCTGATATTGGTTTAGGGCTTTGGGGCTTGTGCTTAGGGAATGTCGAGTTCGACTAGGATGGATTGCGTGAGATATAAGTAGTTGTTGTGATTTCCATTGAACGATGTCCTGGTTTACTCAAGGAGTAATGGGTAGCCGTGACATGATAAGACTGTTCGATGATGTGGACTGCCCTGAGTTGGACTTGATAGGGCTATGAGATGACTCGTGTGTGACACGAGTAGGCTGCAAGATAATGGATTAACTTGGGTTGGACTCGAGTTGAAGATGGAGTTGTGGATAGCTCTTCTGATGAGGTGCCAAGGAATCGTCGATAGTTTGGAGTGATCTAGGCGGACTCGAAGCAGTGGTATCCGGGGACGCCCATTTACCTTGGATCCGTTGGACGTGATCTAGTTATCCTTAGAGGATAAACGTACGTTGGACGTGAGGTAGTCCGTTTGGAACCGAGGCTTCCATGGGCCCTTGATATTGGTTGGACCAGTCATATGAGTATCGACGTATTAATGGCTTTAGAAGGTGATAGATATGACTTGTTTGTTGGTTGATATGGTTGTTCCTATTATTCTTCTCTTGAGAAGACTATCACTTATAGGATTCTGGCGATGGGAAATGAAGAGATGACTATATACACGAGTGCCTGTGCTACCGGATTAGGTGCGATAGTTGATGCATTGAGTAGGAGACATGCTAGTTTAGATGCTATGTTTCTTGAATGGAAGCAACTGGAGTATATCGCGGGGTATGATTTCAGCGTATGGATTGGGTCCATAGATGTTAGCAAGTTTGACGATTAGACCGACTATGATTGAGCGATTGGTTCCAGTCAGAGGGACGATCCTAACCTAATAGAAATCATCTCCAAGGAAGAGCTGAATATCGATGGTGAGAAAATGAACAAGTATGGACTTGATAGAGAAGGATGGCTTTGAAAGGATGGGAAACTAGTTATACCCAACATTAATGGATTGAGAGATGAAGTGCTTAGAGAATGTCGTCACTCGAAATTGACTATACATCCCGGTGGTAACAAAATGTATCGAGACATGAAGCAGACCTACTATTGGGAAGTGATTAAGAGAGACGTTGGGAAGTTTATATACAAGTGCTTGAATTGCCAGTTAGTTAAAGTCGAGCAAAAGAAGCCTAGTGTTTTGTTACAACCGTTGGAAATTCACGAATGGAAATAGGAACAAGTCTCAATGAATTTCATTGATGGTTTACCAAGGACTAGATCGGGTCATGATAGTATTTAGGTGATTGTGGATCGATTGACCAAAAGTGCATGGTTTATACTGGTCAAGTCGAATATAATGGCAGCTAAGTTAGCAGAACTATATATGAAGTAGGTGGAGAGATTTCATGGAGTACCTTAAGGTATTGTGAGTGACCGAGATCCATTATTTACTAGTGGGTTTTGGAAGAGCTTACAGGCGCTTTATGGTCAGAATTACATCTCAGTACCGCATACCATCCTCAAACTAATGGTCAATCATAAAGGGTGAATTGTGTATTAGAGGATCTCTTGAGAGCTTGTATATTGGATTTTGGTGGTTCATGGGATGACCATTTGCATCTGGTTGAATTCGCATATAATAATAGTTATCAGTCCAGTATGGGTATGACTCCATTTGAAACTTTCTACGGAAGACCGTGTAACTCACCATTATGTTAGTTAGAAAAGGGTGAGAAATTTGTGCTTGGGCTAGATGTAATAAGAGAAACTTCAGATAAGATTAAAGTTATTCAGCAGCAAATGAAGGCTGCCTAAGATAGGCAGAAAAGTTATGCTGATAAAAAATGAAGAGATTTGAAATTCTCCATTGGCGACTTGGTATTCGTCAAGATTTCTCCGTTGAAAAGTGTGACTCGTTTTGGTAGGAAAGGTAAGTTGGCACCAAGGTTTGTTGGTCCATTTTCAATTCTCGAACAAGTTTGGAATTTAGCTTATAAAGTTGGGTTACCAGACAAGATGGCGGGAATGCACAACGTATTTCATATTTCCCAATTAAGGAAGTTCGTGCATGATTCAGATTGACTGTTTCACTAGATCAATTGGATGATATCAAAGTAGAACCCAAGGCCATTGGGAAACGCTAACCGATTCGTATTGTCGGACATGATATGAAGCAACCTCGGAGGAAGACGGTGAGACTGGTTAAGATCCAGTAGGGCGAAAATGAAAACGACTATACTTTGGAAACCGAGGAAAGCATAAGAAAGTTATATCCAGGACTCTTTGTCTGGTAAGATTTTTAGTCACGATAGAGTTATTCTGCGTGCCAGGATAGGCTTGTTGTGTTCATTATGTATGTTTGATTGTTGCAAATGGTTGATAAGCATGCGGGACCCATGGTTGTTTTCTTAGTTAAGGAATTTCGGGGGCGAAATTTCTTAAAGGGGAAGAGTGTAACGACCCACATTCTATATATCGGAGGACCGTAGAATATTTATTTTATTTTCATACGAAGTCGTATAGTCATGTAACTTTGGGAAACAACTATTGGGGACATTTCCCATGTTCATGATTTTTGCCGACCTTTAAATGACCGTTTTCCACTGGCAAATCTTGTTTCGCCTATAACTTTTGATTGGCAAAGAGTTTTGATTTTGAAACCAATTCCATTGGATTTAGATGATGATTTACCTTTCCATAGAGTGGTCACATTAACCAAACGGACTTATCGTTTGGGAGATATGGCTGAAATAAGGTTTGGAAGATAGAAAACAACTTAATCGGGCTTAATAGGGTAATTAGTAGATGGGCCCATAACCCATTTCGGGATTAGGGTTATGGGAATAATGATAGGGTTTGGAAAACCAGTTTTATTCATTTTTTTAGCCGCCACTTATCATCTCTTCCAACTAGCAATGGCCTCTACCTTCTAAATTCATCCTTAATCACTTTCTAATTACATATTAGTCGAATCTATGTCAAATTAAGGCAGATTAGCATAGAAATCGAGATAGAACTGATGGAATACATTGGGGTCTATGCCAAATCAGTTAAAGTTTTAGATCTGAAATTTATTTGTGGCTAAGGTGAGCGATTTGCACTTTTAGCTAATTAGGGGTGATTAGTGATAATTAGCGAAATTATGCATTAAAAAAATCTGTAAAAATATGTAGAAATTCTTAAATGTAACTGGTGAAAATTTGGGTTCATTTGGATTAAGTTTGCTAATCTTATAATTAAAACATGCTTAAGGGGATTAAGGGGAAAATCATGATTTTTGGGTATGTTTGATCTATGTTATTTATATTTTGGTGTTTTTGGTTGATTCTATATGCTACTACTATTGTTTGGTATGTTTTGTGACTTCATAGTAAGGTTAGAATGGTTGAAAATGCCATCGTTTGGCTAAATTAGCTTGTTGGAAAAACTACAGAAAACTGATTCCTAAATGGGGCATGCTCACGATTCCTAAAGGCGGCATGCTCACGATTCCTAAGGGGGAATGCTCACGATTCCTGAAGGGGGCATGCTCACGATTCCTGAAGGGGGTATGTCATGAACTGGGGGTGGTCACGAATCGGGGGGTGGTCACGAACCAGGGGGTCACGAACCAAGGGGATTCACAAGCCACGAACCGACCCTGACGAGGACCACGACCCGAACGAAGATGATGGCCCCAAACCGAACCAGATTCAAAATCCTGCCACGCGACGACAATTGTGAACACTTCTGAAGATTAACTACAATTCAACCAAACCCCTAGATGCAAAGGAAGTCCAAATGCGAAGTTATTACTCAGGAACCTGATAGGAACCGACGAGCTAACTTCTAGAGTTGGGCTTTGCTGTGGGACGCGTGCAAAGGGGTTACCGACATCTATAACTTTGGTTCAGCGATGAAGAGAGGGGCATGTAGACGAACCAGAGCCAGGGAAGTGTGGACTGTTTGGCCCTTAACCTTGAGCCAAGGATGTGTGGACCGGGTAGGGTTATTGACTATAGACCAGGGAAATATGGTCATAGCAATAGTCGACGGAGTTGCCAACATGGCCCAAATGGATTTGGTGATCAAAGTAGTGGATACGGTATGCTTTACGCACTGAGTGAGTGATGTAAGGATGATTGCCATGTTTGATGTTTGCTATCACTATGACATGCACACTTCCATATTACACTTTATGTTAGTGTTACCTTAAATTACTGTACATCTTGTTATGCTAACTCTTTGATTGCAGGTTCAGGTTCAGGTATGATTGTTTATACCTGTTATTGTTTAATTTTGCTGCTATCGCTCATACAAGACTTTTGTCTGACCTAGAGTTTTATGTAATGACCCGCATTTTTCAGCGATATAATAATTAATTAATTTAATTATTTAAATAGTGAATTAAAGGATTTCATGGTCGTTTAATTAAATAATGGTGAATATTTAATTTAAATAATAAATTAAATAATATATTTAATTCTGAAATAATCAGAATTGGCTGAAATGACGATATGGTGTGAACTGGATCATCTGTGATATTTAATTCGGTTTAGAATTGAATTAGAATAACGAATATATTATTTGAACGACAGTTTGAACGTATAATTATATTATAATTAAAATCGAGCTTGAAATGGTGCGGCAGTTCGTTAATTGGCGATTTGAACTTCAACTGAATATACAGAATTCGTTTTAAGACGGATTTTTGTGAAACAAGAAACGTACGGAGCTGGTGGAGTATATCTTTCTAGTGGAAGAGAAAAATCGGGATTTCGTCGTGTAGATTTTGATTTATGTCCAAATCAAATTTCAGAAAAGTCGCTGTGGAATTCCTTTATAATTTATAACGATATATAAAAGGAATTTCATTATAAATCGAATATCGATTAAATCGGGATTTGAAATATCAAGCTAGAAATTCATATAGGAATATTCTAGAGTTGTATGATATTCTGTTGTGAATATATACGATAATATTTATTTTTAAATATTAAATTTAATTATATTTAAATATATTTATATATTTAAATAGGCTATTTAGAGCTTTAAAAATAGCCACTTTTGCAAACGAAATCGGAATTCAACGAAACTAATTTTTGTTGGATCCGCAATGTCAAAAAGTTGTTAGATTTCCAGTTTCTTGATTTTTAGAGTCACTGTGTGGCCGTACGGATTTCTAATGTGAAATACAATCGATAATTTGACCTTTAAAAATACGCTGTGTGAGAAAACGGAGTCGGAATTCGACGAAACCAGTTTCGTTGGGACCATAATGTCGAGCTGTAGCTGCATGCCAATTTTCGTGATTTTTGGGTATCGTATGTGATCATGGGGATTTTTAAAGCCGAACAGAAAAGGCGGTTGGTTATAAATTAATATTTAATTCGAATATAAAAATATTAATTCTCCTCTATAAATACCCCAACTAAAATCCTAAACCTAAAATTCATTTCTCCTTAGTCAAAATTCTGCGCCGTCGGTTTTCCTTTCTCAAACAAAAATACGAGTGAAGGAAAAATAAAAACAATTCCAAATGAAATCAATAAATCCCAGAAAATACATAAATGGATTCAGGGTGAGGAGAGCTTCGCGGTGATATGTATTAGGTTGGGTTCGATCTCCTTTTCCACGCTGGGAATTGTGACAGCGTGCGCCTAGGGCTGAGAAATAGGCTGTGTACGAGGGTTTTTAGTTGATTTCAAGGTTGTGGGTGGTTTAAGCATGGCGAGGCGCAGCGGATGGTGGCGTCGGAGGGGTCCCCGGTGGGCTATGATGGAGTGCGACATTGGGTGGGCAGGTGAACAGCAACAGGTCGAGAATTGGGGAGCAGCGTCGAGTTCGCCAGGCCAGTGACTGGAAGGTGCGGATCGGGAGGCTGAGTAACATGGTGTTGACGGCGATGGCCATCGATAGCCGGAGGAGGGGATAGAGGAGGTCAAACTATCGGTCAAAAGTGGGATTTCATTGGCTTGGAAGCGGTTTTGAAATTGAATTGGGGAAGAAAGGAATAGAGGGGTCACGTGGGAGAGGGTGAGGGTATTTAAAGTAATTTAGTTTATTTACTTATCGTTTGATCTTCTATAACTCGTTAACGCGATAATTGGGTCATACGATATCAGATTAACGAACGGTCAGATCCGTTAGGATCGTATGGACGCACAATACAAAGTGAAACCGACTGAAAGTAATTCTGAGCTTTTTACAATTCATGGCGAAATAAATTGTCGGTCTGAATCAAATCAAGCGATGGTTATCGTTATTAACGATCATCGTCCAATGCGAGTAAAACTCACCAACTCTGAACAGTTATATTTTTATAATGTATTCTTAGAACTGATAATTATCTGTTGTTTGATGTGTGTTGATTTGGTTGATTAAACTGCTAGTCAGTTAGTTGAAATTATATATATATATACAAATATATAAATATATATATATATAAACCGTTAAATATATATGTTGATGTTGTTTATCAGAACAGTTCATATTGAAATGAAATTGATGTATATTATACTGTGTAACATCTGTGGATACAGGTTGGAGGGATCCGATTGGATTCCTCAACATTTATTTTACTGTTTTCATATATTGAGATATATGATGTGATATATATCTGTTATGGGTTATGTGTGTTAGAATGATATTGATCATTTGTTATTCGATATTTTAAATATCATAAGAAACCCTAGGATGTAAAAAGGAATATTCCAATGTATATTGAAATAAAGGAATTTTGTAAAATCAACCGATTTTATAAAAGGAAATAAATTTGAAAATAAAGCATTTATAAAATCATAGGATATTATAAAGGAGGATATTTGTTTAGTAACTAAATAGGATATTATAAAAAGGAAACCGTTATAAAAAGGAAAACGTTATTAAAAGGGAATCTGTATAAGTGGAGAAATGTTGTTAAAAGGACATTTTTTAAAGTGAAGAACCATTACTAAAAGTAAATCTTTATAAATGAATAAACGTTGTTAAACGGAAATCTTTTTAAATGGATAAACATTGTTAAAAGGGAAAATCTTTGTAAATCAATAAAGAAATCGAATATTAGTATTCGAAAGGAGTTAATCAAAAAGGAGTTGAATCAAATAAGTTATTCAGTTAGAGTTAATCATTTAGAGTTAACCAGTTAGAGTAAATCAATTTGAGTTAACCAGTTAGAGTTAATCAGTTAGAGTAAATCGATAAGAGTCAAATCGAACTAGAGTTATTAAAATATTGTTAATCGAATATTAGTTATTCAAATAAGAGTTAATCAAATAGAGTTAGAATAAAAATTAGAAACTGACTAGAGATTAATAATTTTAATGGTTTCCTGAGTATCGATCTGATGTTGGTTTCGGCCTTTGGGGTTTATACTTAGGAAATTGTTCTCTTGTTAGTTTATAGTTAGGGACTGATTGTTGTGGGGGGAATAGTGATTTGTAAATAAGATATGGAAATGTTTTCCAGTGTTAATAACTTATATTTTCTAATCATAGAAAATAAGGAAATATGAATATATATGTATATTTATTTATATGTTGGATGATTTGATCAATAATTCCATTTGGAATTTAGATCGTTGTGTGAACAACGACATGTTTTCATTTGATAGTTAAATCACGGACTATCAAAGTTTTGACCATATTTACGTTGTTAATATGGAGAGACCGGTTGGATTCTTTTCCAAAGAACCACTCTGTATTGGCATAAGCGTTGCGAATATGCAGAAGAAAATTGAAGACGGAGTAAAGTGCAAGGGCTGTTGTATAAGTCTTAGATAACATGGACCAAGACGGATGTACTGAATAGTGCCTTCAGTTTTCGTTCAATCCCAGAACGAACGTAAATGGACGAATGTCTGACAAAGTATTTCCAATGATCGAATGGGTTGTTCTGTATAAATATATAGGGTTGCAACGGATTTATTCCCTTAGCATAACATCCAGAATATTTGTGCAAATCAATTAGTAATTAAGGGAACTGACAATGTGACATTCAAAGTGATCGTGTTATCAATGAATGGAAAGTAGTCGTGGCCTCTGGCCTCATCATCCAGTAAATGACAAAAATCGGGCAGGCGACATGGCTAAGTCGGTCGCTCCGAAGTAGGGTGTATAATCACCTATCTAGAGAATATTCATTTGCTTCTTTAATCTATCAATGCTGTCCCATATATATACGGGGAAAGGTTGCTGATCCTAACCGTTGGTGGTGTACATTCGATACACTCAAGCGAAATGAGTGGTCGGTCATGTGTGGCCGGGTTGCAAGATGTTCTTGTTGAACCCAGTGTATTCCTTTCTAGAGGTACACTAGCATAAGGTGGTTCCATACCTTGTCATCATTGGAAATCCATTGCCCAATATGTGCATGCGGTTTTTATTGTATATATACATATGTAGAACGTGAGATGAAAGCGTTCTGCAAGATGATTATTATATAGTGGTTGATAGACATTATTATAATATCAATACAGTTTGATATAAAGATCATTGTTTGTTTTCAAAGGGATTTTGAAAGTTGAATTGAAATGTTTTGGATTCTCATAAGGGAAAAACCCGTTCCGTTATACGGCGTGGTCTTATGAGATATCGTTTACTTGTTCGAACCGTTTTAAACTGTTTTTACTCATACCAGTCCCATGACTGACCCGGAGTTTATTTGTTTGTTTTCCCTAAACTCTTGGGTGCCTAAATTTGTACGGGTAGTCAAGTAGTCGGGATTTTACAGATACACTTGGAGAGCTTGGAGCAGGAGGCTTCAAGATTCTATAGCTATTATTATTTCCGCTGTGTTGTAAGTGTTGTGCTCTGATAAGTGCTATTGTATACATATACTGTTTGTATATCAAAAGTTATGTTATATTTCATTCGTTCCGCTGTGAGATTCGTGTTTACTATGATGGTGATGTACTTCTTCTTCTTCTATTCTTTAAGTTCTATCTTATCTATTCTCACCCTCTAACTTCTTTCTATTAATTTCCTGGTTTTCAGTACAATTTGGGGTTGGACTTGTGTTATTTGGTCAGCTCAAATTGGACCGGATTTTCGGGTCATTACAGTTTGTATCAGAGCTTAAGGTTAAGTGAATTAACTTGGCTCTGTGGCGTGACTCAATAGAGATGGGGTTAGTAATACCCTAGATTGAGTTTGAGTGTATATATACGAGTGAACGTATTTGTTGTTTGATATAAAAATTTGTTTTATATTATGGAGCTTTATTGGTTGAGTGGCTTATGAATTCTGGTCGATGGTGGGGCACCACAATATCGATAAGGGTTTCTAAACACTCGAATACGATGGGTCGACACGGTATGTTTTGAAAGCGTGTGAATGAAGTAATTTTACCCGAATTATATTTCGATATAAAAGAATGGTTAAGATTTGAATCGTTATAGTATATTGGATGTGTTGGTTGTTATTTAATCGAATGAGATATAATTGAAATGGTTATATAAATAACCAAGTAGAATTCATATAAGTATAATATATGAGAATTTTAAAATCCTGGAAGATTTTAAATTGTTTACAAACATTGAAAGGATACTTTGAAATAGTTTCAAAATGGGAAATGTTTAAGAATGGTTTTGAAAATGATGTAGTATTGAACTCACTTCGATAAACTGGGAAATAACCCTGATGAGTGTGGCCACATCATCAATGTTCATTTTCGAGTTCTAAGTGACGGATTACTACCTAATGTTTTGTTTTTGAATTGTTTGAGGAAAGAAAGTTGTTTAGAAATTCAAAGGTTTTGAATTGGTATTATGATTTCAAATTGATTTGAAATAAACCCAGGGATTTAAATTCCAGAATGATATGGTAAAAGTGAATAATAAACTAAAATTTAACTTGAACTAAGTTAAATAAAATTGGATTTGATTAGTGAATAATCTGGAATGGTATTGGAATTGGTGAGTTAAAATTTTGAAAATCGAGAATGGAACTCGAGTTAAGAATGAGATGTGATTTGAGGATATAAACTGTTGGAGTTGATTGGTATGGCATGATATATGCAGAATTGGTAACAGGTAGATGGGATATAATAATATGCCCGACAAAAAGGTACAAGTTTATATTTCATATGAGTTTGAGATTTATGAGCCGAATTGGCAAGCCGCTTGGCTGTTTGATTTTTCTTTGAGTTGGAGAAGGCCTAGAGAGGCGAGTTGTGGTTTTACAGATAGGGCTGTACAAAGGAGGTTATGGAAAAATTTTCCAGAAATTCCGGGTGTTAGAAAATTTTCAAATTTTTTGAAAATTTAGTAAGTCAGAATGAAATAATATTTTAATCGAAATTTAAGTGGTTTAGTTGAAACTGAAGTTAAGGGGTAAAGTGATAAATTTTTACCTAATAGATAGGGTCGTCCTTTACCTTAGCAATTCCGAGGACAAAATTATTTTAAGTGGGGAAGAATGTAATGACCCGCATTTTTCAGCGATATAATAATTTATTTATTTAATTTTTTAATAGTGAATTAAAGGATTTCATGGTCGTTTAATTAAATAATGGTGAATATTTAATTTAAATAATAAATTAAATAATATATTTAATTCTGAAATAATCAGAATTGGCTGAAATGGCGATATGGTATGAACTGGATCATCAATGATATTTAATTCGGTTTAGAATTGAATTAGAATAACGAATATATTATTTGAACGACAGTTTGAACGTATAATTATATTATAATTAAAATCGAGCTTGAAATGGCGCGGTAGTTCGTTAATTGGCGATTTGAACTTCAACTGAATATGCAAAATTCGTTTTAAGACGGATTTTTGTGAAACAAGAAACGTACGGAGCTGGTGGAGTATATCTTTCTAGTGGAAGAGAAAAATCGGGATTTCGTCGTGTAGATTTTGATTTATGTCCAAATCAAATTTTAGAAAAGTCGCCGTGGAATTCCTTTATAATTTATAACGATATATAAAAGGAATTTCATTATAAATCGAATATCGATTAAATTAGGATTTGAAATATCAAGCTAGAAATTCATATAGGAATATTCTAGAGCTGTATGATATTCTGTTGTGAATATATACGATAATATTTATTTTTAAATATTAAATTTAATTATATTTATATATTTAAATAGGCTATTTAGAGCTTTAAAAATAGCCACTTTTGCAAATGAAGTCGGAATTCAACGAAACTAATTTTTGTTGGATCCGCAATGTCAAATAGTTGTTAGATTTCCAGTTTCATGATTTTCAGAGTCACTGTGTGGCCGTACGGATTTTTAATGTGAAATACAATCGATAATTTGACCTTTAAAAATACGCTGTGTGAGCAAACGGAGTCGGAATTCGACGAAACCAGTTTCGTTGGGACCGTAATGTCGAGCTGTAGTTGCATGCCAATTTTCGTGATTTTTGGGTAACATATGTGATCATGGGGATTTTTAAAGCCGAACAGAAAAGGCGGTTGGTTATAAATTAATATTTAATTCGAATTTAAAAATATTAATTCTCCTCTGTAAATACCCCAACTAAAATCCTAAACCTAAAATTCATTTCTCCTTAGTCAAAATTCTGCGCCATCGGTTTTCTTTTCTCAAACAAAAATATGAGTGAAGGAAAAATCAAAACAATTCCAAACGAAATCAATAAATCCCAGAAAATACATAAATGGATTCAGGGTGAGGGGAGCTTCACGCTGATATGTATTAGGTTGGGTTCGATCTCCTTTTCCACGCTGGGAATTGTGGCAGTGTGAGCCTAGGGCTGAGAAATGGGCGGTGTACGAGGGTTTTTAGTTGATTTCGAGGTTGTGGGTGGTTTCAGCATGGCAAGGCGCAGCGGACGGTGGCGTCGGAGGGGTCTCCGGTGGTCTATGGTGGAGTGCGACGTTGGGTGGGTAGGTGAACAGCAGCAAGTCGAGAATTGGGGAGCAGCGTCGAGTTCGCCGGGCCAGTGACTGGAAGGTGCGGATCGAGAGGCTGAGTAACATGGCGTTGACGGCGATGGCCATTGATGGCCGGAGGAGGGGATAGAGGAGGTCAAACCGTCGGTCAAAAGTGGGATTTCATTTGCTTGGAAGCGGTTTTGAAATTGAATTGGGGAAGAAAGGAATAGAGGGGTCACGTAGGAGAGGGTGAGGGTATTTAAAGTAATTTAGTTTATTTAATTATCGTTTAATCTTCTATAACTTGTTAACGCGATAATTGGGTCATACGATATCAGATTAACGAACGGTCAGATCTGTTAGGATCGTATGGACGGACACTACAATGTGAAACCGACTGGAAGTAATTCTGAGCTCATTACAATTTATGGAGAAATAAATTGTCCGTCTGAATCAAATCAAGCGATGGTTATCGTTATTAACGATGATCGTCCAATGTGAGTAAAACTCACCAACTCTGAACAGTTATATTTTTATAACGTATTCTTAGAACTGATAATTATCTGTTGTTTGCTGTGTGTTGATTAAACTGCTAGTCGGTTAGTTGAGATTATATATGTATACAAATATATATATATATATATATATATATATAAACCGTTAAATATATGTTGATGTTGTTTATCAGAACATTTCATATTGAAATGAAATTGATGTATATTATACTGTGTAACATCTGTGGATACAGGGATACAGGTTGGAGGGATCCGACTGAATTCCTCAACATTTATTTTACTGTTTTCATATATTGTGATATATGATGTGATATATATCTGTTATGGGTTATGTGTGTTAGAATGATATTGATCATTTGTTATTCGATATTTTAAATATCATAAGAAACCCTGGGATGTAAAAAGGAATATTCCAATGTATATTGAAATAAAGGAATTTTATAAAATCAACTGATTTTATAAATGGAAATAAATTTGAAAATAAAGCATTTATAAAATCATAGGATATTATAAAGGAGGATATTTGTTTAGAAACTAAATAGGATATTATAAAAAGGAAACCGTTATAAAAAGGAAAACGTTATTAAAAGGGAATCTGTATAAGTGGAGAAATGTTGTTTAAAGGACATTTTTTAAAGTGAAGAACCGTTACTAAAAGTAAATCTTTATAAATGAATAAATGTTGTTAAAAGGAAATCTTTTTAAATGGATAAATGTTGTTAAAAGGGAAAATCTTTGTAAATTAATAAAGCAATCGAATATTAGTATTCGAAAGGTGTTAATCAAAAAGGAGTTGAATCAAATAATTTATTCAGTTAGAGTTAATCATTTAGGGTTAACCAGTTAGAGTAAATCAATTTGAGTTAACCAGTTAGAGTTAATCAGTTAGAGTAAATCGATTAGAGTCAAATCGAACTAGAGTTATTCAAATATAGTTAATCAAATATTAGTTATTCGAATAAGAGTTAATCAAATAGAGTTAGAACAAAAATTATAAACTGACTAGAGATTAATAAGTTGAATGGTTTCATGAGTATCGATCTGATGTTGGTTTCGGCCTTCGGGGTTTATACTTAGGAAATTGTTCTCTTGTTAATTTATAGTTAGGGACTGATAGTTGTGGGGGAATAGTGATTTGTAAATAAGCTATGGAAATGTTTTCCAGTGTTAATAATGTATATTTTCTAATCATAGAAAATAAGGAAATATGAATATATATATATATATATATGTTGGATGATTTGATCGATAATTCCATTTGGAATTTAGATCGTTGTGTGAACACCGACATGTTTTCATTTGATAGTTAAATCACAGACTATCAAAGTTTTGACCATATTTACGTTGTTAATATGGAGAGACCGGTTGGATTCTTATCCAAAGAACCACTCTGTATTGGCATAATCGTTCCAAATATGCCGAAGAAAATTGAAGACGGAGTAAAGTGCAAGGGCCGTTGTATAAGTCTTAGATAACATGGACTAAGACAGATGCACTGAATAGTGCCTTCGGTTTTCGTTCAATCCCAAAACGAACGTAAATGGACGAATGTCTGACAAAGTATTTCCAATGATCGAATGGGTTGGTCTATATAAATATATATGGTTGCAACGGATTTATTCCCTTAGCATAACATCTAGAATATTTGTGCAAATCAATTAGTGATTAACGGATCTGACAATGTGACATTCAAAGTGATCGGGTTATCAATTAATGGAAAGTAGTCGTAGCCTCTGGCCTCAACATCTGGTAAATGACAAAAATCGGGCAGGCAGCATGGCTAAGTCAGTCGCTCCGAAGTAGGGTGTATAATCACCTATCTAGAGAATATTCATTTGCTTCTTTAATCTATTAATGCTGTCCCATATGTATTCGGGGAACGGTTGCTGATCCCAACCGTTGGTGGTGTACATTCGATACACTCAAGCGAAATGAGTGGTCGGTCATGTGTGGCCGGGTTGCAAGATGTTCTTGTTGAACCCAGTGTATTCCTTTCTAGAGGTACACCAGCGTAAGGTGGTTCCATACCATGTCATAGTTGGAAATCCATTGCCCAATACGTGCTTGCGGTTTTGATTGTATATATATATGTAGAACGTGAGATGAAAGCGTTCTGCAAGATGATTATTATATTGTGGTTGATAGACATTATTATAATATCAATACAGTTTGATATAAAGATCATTGTTTGTTTTCAAAGGGATTTTGAATGTTGAATCGAAATGTTTTGGATTCTCATAAGGGAAAAACCCGTTCCGTTATACGGCGTGGTCTTCTGAGATATCGTTTACTTGTTCGAACTGTTTTAAACTGTTTTTACTCATACCAGTCCCATGACTGACCCGGAGTTTATTTGTTTGTTTTCCCTAAACTCTTGGGTGCCTAAATTTGTACCGGCAGTCAAGTAGTCGGGATTTTACAGATACACTTGGAGAGCATGGAGTAGGAGGCTTCAAGATTCTATAGCTATTATTATTTCCACTGTGTTGTAAGTGTTGTACTCTGATAAGTGCTATTTTATACATATACTGTTTGTATTTCAAAAGTTATGTTATATTTCATTTGTTCCGCTGTGAGATTCGTGTTTACTCTGATGGTGATGTTCTTCTTCTTCTTCTATTCTATAAGTTCTATCTTATCTATTCTCACCCTATAACTTCTTTTTATTAATTTCCTAGTTTTTAGTACAATTTGGGGTTGGACTTGCGTTATCTGGTCAGCTCAAATTGGACCGGATTTTCGGGTCATTACATTTAATGTCTCTTCTTATAACTCTGGGTGCTCCTAAACGAGCGGACTAGAGAGAGGTTAGGTGGTCATGCACGAGTAGTTGTCCGGGGATAAGCAGGAGGCTTCCATGTACTATTTACATATATTCTCCCTGTGTTGTTAATGGTCACTGCTTTGGGCATGAGTAGTGCACCTTCTTTATTTCCTTTTTGGAGACAGTATTTTGAAGTTGTAATAATGGTTTGGATCATAAGCTCTATTTTGGATTCTGCTACTCTGATGGACATGGTTTAGTTTTCAGCTTATGCACTGTCTCGCCTGTTTTATGTCAAGTTATGTTATTATTATATTTTATTCCATGTGCTATGAGATATACTTCAGGTTCTTTGGAGATTCATAGTTTTAAACCCTATTCCTTTGACGACCGTCCCGTGCTAGTTGGGCATTAGCACATCGCATTTTGGGGAAATGTCTGCTGGTTCGGGGAGGGCTGTCACAGAATTTCACAGCGTGGGCCATCTGCCTCGATTCTATCATCGAGTCTGCACCTTCTTTCTCCTTCCCTACTAACGTTTCAACTCCCCTTTCCTTCTCCTCCAAAACTCCCTTCTCCTCTGAAACTCCCTTCTCCATCTCTTCTCCACCAGGCACACACATTGACCAAGAACCAACACACCAGGGGATGGTCACAAGTTTGACCCGAAGTCCGACCGAATGCATCTCGAAACCCGTTCTCGAGTTCGCACGCCCAGTCGACTTTGAGATCATCTGAGATACACCATCGATGTAGGATCTGCCTCAAAGATCATCATCCCTTGAGAATCTGAAATCAAGGACCAAATTTAAGCACCCTTATTCATAATGTTCAGAGTGTTAAAGCTTGTTGGGTTCAAATGTATGAGTTTCGTATGCTGGTAAAAAGCGAGAAGAAGAAGAAGAGAAAGGAGGAGAGTCAATTAGAATATATAGGGGTGAGAGGGACTGGGTTTGGCCCAGTGGCGATTCGTATCCCATATAGCACTACACCATATCAGCTAATTTGGCACACAACGTTGCGGGGATAAAATACGGCTTATAGCCGTACCAAATTTAATAGGTCTTAGAGCCGCAACAAACTACACTTTGCGATCCGCACCACCCTAAACACCATAAATCTGACCATCCATCGGGGATGCTCCGGATCGGTTCATTTGACACGGCCTTTGGCCAAATCTAATTCGTATCATATTGATCACCCCTTCAGGCATTCCAAACACAAATTTTGGCCGCTCCCTTTTCCTTTTGTTTTAGTTTAATGTTGACCGAAAACCCAAATTAGAGTTTTCGATTGGTGACCAAATCGTGCCTCCACCTTTCTCTGGAATCTCCTCCTCGGCAGAGATGATTCGATTTGTGTGTCTGCAGCTTTGCACTGGTCAAATCACTGGCATCAGTGGAACCAATGATCAACCAGCGCAAAGCTAGAGACCCCAAATTTGGGTAATTTGAAGATTGTGGACTTTGGGTAATTCCAATGTGCTAATCAACTTATTCTTAATTTGTATCGTTACATTCAGGTAATTCTTTTTACTTTTTCATATTACCTTAATGTCACTCTCAAGGACGGAGCCAAGATTTTAATTTACGCCAGGCTAAGTAAAATATTAATTAAAAAAGGAGCGATCTTGATTATAATAACGTCATTCATAGAGTAGATTTGGGGATAAGAATAAACATTTGTACTTGTAGGAAAATGAAATTTAGATAACCACATTTACTTGGTTCTTCACAGAGTAGATTTGGGGATATAGTTGGGTTGGTAGTTTTATGTGCTTTGTTAAAAACATAGAAGATTGAAACAGGATCTCTTATCTTTAAATGTAAGAAAACCATGCAGGCAACCAAGTTGCATTTTTTCTATTCTATGTGTAATAATAGATAGATGGATTTCAAGGTACACAACCCTTCATGTAATACAAGAAGTTGTTAGTGTTTTGAACCGTATAATAGGTTATAACTATGCAGTAAAACCTTAATTGTACAGGGTCCGCTGGATTTGGATTTCTGTCACGGTACTTAGCAGGAAAAATCAGAGCATTTTTGATATAAACTTCAGGTAATATCTCGCTTTTTTCCATCCCCTCATCTCGGATACACTACATTAGCTAGATTAAGGTGATAGAATAGAAAGGGCAAGGCTATAGCAATGTTATATCTACAATATTGCAGCCAAGTGACAAGAAGAATTATAATGAGTTTGTGGTTTAATACTTTTAGAGCAAATTAGTGAGTCATTACGTGAAAACCATGTTTGCGGAGATTTTGGAGAATGAAAAATAAACTGGTTCAAAGCAAAGGAATTGTTTTAGAGAATGAAATCATGTCATGTAGCATTACATAAACATGTTATACATATAATTGACAAATATGCACACACGAATACAAAGACACGATATGCCCTTCACTGTTATCAGTACGAACACAAAGACATGATATTTTGTGTGCAATCAGGCATAAAATCACTTCTTTTTTCCTGTTGATTTTGGGCGCTTTTGTGTTGCTGGAACTCAGGCGCTGGCTATCACGATTCAGTTTTACTGCCAATCATCAGGTTGGCCTTTTAAGTTTTGTTTTAAACTTTGTACATAGTAACATATATAAATATTTTATGCTGTTATATATAAAACTTTATGATCCGCATCATGAGCTAACTTATTCTCATAGTAGTACTGCTTTGATTTACAGCAAACACATGGATTTCATCGGCATATTGATCAGCACGTACGCTCAATCTTCCCGGCTTTGACTGGAGTTATATATATTAGGCTGATCATATGTTTTTACCTTTTTTTGTTAGTTCGTATTGTTATGAAAATCTTTGACAGTTTCCTTTGTATATGTTAGTATGTTATACATTGTGTTCATGTTATGAAAAATCTTGTAGATGCTTTGAGTATATATATAAAATATAAATTGTGTTATTCTTGTGTATAAATTGTGGTATATATGCTGTGTTATATGAAAAATATGTGCTACAGTTTCTGTATATATATATATATGCATATATATATATATATGTGCACACACAGATATAAATCAATACGGTTAAAGGCCGTGTCTGAATACCACTTAGATACGGCTATAAGCCGTATGTTATTACTTATGAGATACGGTTTGTAGCCGTATCTAAAAATTTAACATGTCGTTTTTTTGATACGGCTATTGCTCGTGTTTAAGAGCCTTGGATACAGCTAAAAACACAGCTTAATCAGCATGTATGGTGTAGTGTAGGGATACGAAACCGTATATCCTAGTGGGATACGAAATTTCATACCCCACTAGGACAAGGAATTTTATATCCCTCCGTTGGACACGAAAATATCATGTCCCAAACATGAGATATGAGTCATATAAAAAAAATGATGAAAATGAAATGTGTGTACATATGTACATGGTCTTGTATATAAGATTATGCTTAAATATACGAATCATATATAAGCCTTCATTATACGTATATACATACGCAACAACATCATGTATGTTCCATTCATATGCAAGCTTTTGCATTCTAAATAACCAAACATGCCCAAACATATACTCATACACATCCACATTCACTCATGTACATGCGTTATATTTCATTTTTTTTACTTTCTATCGCATCGCGCAGAACCACACGGAAATGTGTGAGCGTACGCGCGACGTCACATTGACTACATCTTCTTTACGTTACAACGTAAACGAGAGTCAATAAATAACATTTATATTCATCAGTTAGCAGGAATTAGATGACTTAACAAAAATAATTTTTTCAACTCAAAGCACATCATGTTAGGACAAGACGTACTTTGGGGGACAAATGTTAACTAGCCTGTTGGTCTGGTTCCCAAAAGTACGCCAGGCACGCTTTACTCAACATCGCGTGATATTGAAGCCCGAACTGTCGCCAAATAACCAAGGAAGCATGCCTAGAAGGAGCCGCACGAACAGAAGCCTGACAACTCCTCAAAACCACGTATTAACCAGATTTTCGTATCCCTTGTATGGGATTTCGAACGCTTATGTCTCGACTCTCTCAAACCTCTCACTTCTCGTATCCCTCTGCTTCGTGCCGAAATATTTCAAATCCCATGGACTTGACTCCCTCTATTTCGAACCCCGTTGGTTCAACTTCCACCAATTCGAACCCTTTAGATTCAAACCCCTCGCATGCAACAAAACCTTGACACCCTCTTCTCCCTCATTGTACAGAACTTCGGATCCCTTTGTGGTGCTACTATCATACCCCATTGCCTCTAAAACTCTAAACCCGCCATGTTAGGAATATGTTGGGGGGGAGTCGAAATTTCGGCTACCGCCTCCCAAGCATATGAAAATACACTGTGTGATCCCCAAATCCTACGTACTCCCACATAATCCTTCCACTATAAATACCCCTAAGCTCACACTTCAAAGAGGTTGGAAATTGGCTGATTTGACACCTCTTGTGAGCTCCAAGAACACATTTATGGCAATGATGCTTTAAGGAAGAAGAAGCATAAAAGTGATTTTTTCCCAAAATTCATATAGGACAATTATAACTCCAAAATACTTGGAAATGTTTGTAAATGGATGTCATGATGAAGTTCTAAGCTTGTAATTCATTATTGTCAATAAAACATCAGCGAACTCCTTCAAAGCGGATGTAGGCCCTCATAGGACTGAACCACTACAAATCTATTGTGCTATTTTCTGCTTTCCGCACTTACTTTCCCACATGAAACATAATTCTCTAGGTAATGGAGAATCTTTGGGTTTTATGACATTTTTTGTCGTCAACAAGTACCAGTGTTCATCTAGAAAATGATGAAAATGGAAAAGATTTTGATGAAAAAATATACCAAAGTATGATAGGTTTTAATTAAACTTAACGAACAGCAGACCTGATATTAAGATGAGCATATGTTTATGTGCCAGATTTCATGCAATACCAAAGGGATCTCATCAACGTGTGGTTAAAAGAATTCTACTATATTTATCTAATACAAGAGACTATGGTTTGTTTTATGCTAAAGGTTCATATTTCAAATTAGTTTCCTATAGCGATGCTGATTTCGGTGGATGTAAAACAGATCGTAAAAGCACTAGCGGTACGTGTCATTTTATAGGACAATCATTAGTATCATGGTTTAGTAAAAATGCAAAATTGTGTATCATTATCAACATGTGAAGCCGAATATATTTCATCTGCCCTAGCATATGCATAAGTAATGTATAGGCAACAAATGCTTTGAGATTATAGAAAGAACATTGATAAATCACCAGTTTACTGCGACAATACAAGTGCCATTAACTTGTCTAAAAATCGGTAAACCATTCTAGAACTAAACATATAGATATATGACAACACTTTTTATGAGATAAAAGGGTATATAACTCTAGAATATATAAATACCGAAAATCAAATTGCAAATATATTTACTAAATCCTTAAATGAACAAACATTCATTGAATTATGTCGTGACTTTGGAATTTGCTCCTACTTTGAATTATGTAATAAAAATTCAATATATTACCAAAAATTAAAATTTCATTATTCCACGGATAAATAGAGCTTATTACCCTCTAATTTTTTTTCAAGTGTTTCTACTCCACACAATTTTAACATATTTAAAAGCTATAAATATCCATATAATATATATAATGTTCAATATAACTATACATAATGGAATCTAAATAAATCATAACACCCACCTCAAGTCCAATAAGAACTCCATCTCCTCCACGATTTCTCCTAACTCTAAGTTTTCAAAAATGAAATTAGGTTTTGTCTCCACTCCTCAAACGATTAAAAAGGAATGATAAACCAACAATCGATGAGAAGCTGGGTGAAATATCCTACTATCAACGCGGAATGACGGATCCAAAGAAATGTCTTATAAGCAATAAGGAATTATACGACATCTAAATTTACATGAAAGGGCGCTTTACGCTATGTGCAATCATTCTCCAACAAAAAGATGCTTGCACAAGAGATCTCCTCGTCTTTTTGAAACTCCCGAGAAAGAGCATCTTACGAGAAAAGTCGGGAAGATGGTCCATCATCTACTTCACCAAAACTACCTTTATGGTCGCCAATAAATTAAGAATTTAATACATAAAGGTTGTTGTATAAATAAATGATATCACGATATGTTTGTGTTTGTGTAGGTGACAAAATATACAAGTTTTCAAAATTCTTAATACATAAACTATTATTTCCATCATTAGAACAATAATAATCTTCAAAATCAGACGTTTGGATTTATAAGGGAGACGTCTGAAAATTGGATTGGTTAAATTAAAAATAGGGAAAACTAAAACGAAAAGTCTGAAAAATGGACAAGACGTCTGAAAATAGTCTTGGGATTAAAAGTCTTCTACAACAGACATCTGAAGACGTCTGAAAAAGGATTCAGGAATTTATATCAAGAACAGAAGTCCGAATTATCGACCAGAAGTCTGAAAATTCTCTCAGGATTAGTCTGTTCCAAAATCAGACATCTGATTTAAAACCCATATGTCTAAAATATGAAATGATAGTTTTTATATATACATAACCGCTAGTTTTTTCCTCCACATTCCTTCATTTCACTAACTAAAGTCAAAATTCCCTAACCCTAAAAATTCAATTTTGTCCAAATCATGACTCCTAAACCAAAATCTTCATCTAAACATAAGAGAGAGGAAGCATAATCTTCAAATCCTCCTCCAATTGCTGAAGAAACACCTTGAGTAGTTTCGCAATCAAAAATCAATAAGTGGATGAAATAAGCACCATTGGTAATAGAAAGATATGGATTAACATAGAAGAAGATTCTTCATCCCAGTCCTTTCTATAATCTCTTATGTTTTCCTTTATATGAATTAAATAGTTTGTGCTAAGATGATGGACTTATGTCACTTGTCTCTTTCTCTTCTAGTAACTTACACGTATACCAACTATCCATATTTCTATTCTGTGCGAATTTAGATAGTATTGGTTTTATAAATCCACGCGTAGAAAATGATTAGATTTCGTCAATTGTTTGCAGAATTACAGTTAGATTTATCGGAAAGGTTATATGAGATATAGTGCAATGTTTTAATACTGGTACCACATCAATGATATCCCTGATATGATATATAAGCCAAAAATATAGTACTACGCAAGAATTTTAGGAAGATCACATGCCTCAATTCTCTACTAAGTACTTAAGGCCGAAAGCAAGACTTCTTGCTCGAGTCCTTATTAATACAGTTCTTCCATGTCTTGGTAGTCATGAGAAAATCCTTGATTTAGAACATAGAGCCATATATGATATATTCATCAGTATTCAAGTTAATTGGGCTCAATTTATCTTTCATGAGCCAAAATGATTTTTGGAATCGTTCTCGATAATCGATCATATATGCTCCTTTTATTATGCGCATGTTAAAAGGAAAAGAAGTTCCTACTTATCTGTCGACATTCGAGGAAATTTCAGTTAAGGAGGTGACTAAAAAGTTAGTTTCCTTAATGCAACTTCCACAAGAACCACCTACGTTTTCCACTTTCAATGAATGGAGAGAAAGGCATCAAGGACAACAAGTTTTGCCACAAGAGCATCATCAAGAAGAACCTATTCAGTATATGTCAGAATCCTCATCACATCAACATCAAACATTTGAAGGTATGACTTCTCCTAAGATGCAAATACTCCAAAATGAATCGCCGCATGAAGTTTTTATTCATAATCAAAAAATTCTATATCAAAATAAATTGCATTGCCAAATCGAATTGCGAACATGGAATTTGGTCTAGCGTCGCGTTTAGCAACAGTTGAGAAAACAATGAGCACTATTGCGCTATCTTTGAGAGAACTCATACGACGCACTCGACCTCCTACATTATCTCCACCATCACCATTCTCTTTACCAGAAAAAGCTTCTAAACAAGAGCATTCTAAGTATTCTAGTGATAAAGAAGAAAAAGTGGAAGATAAGTAGTTGTGAAGCAAACATAACGAAGTGGGAATTGGTCCTAAAAATACCGACGATTAGTTAACATATTATGAAAAAGTATGTAAATATTAAACTTTATGTTGTGACATGGTTGTGATATATGTTTGAAAAGATGTCACACATCTAGAATTAAATTCAAACGTCTGACGTAGAGTTCGACCGAAAAGAATAATAAGCAACTGCCAAATTTTGAAAAGTCACTTTCACTCCTCTTGATCACAACTCTTCAATATCAATCAATGCAACTTTTGGATAAAGACTAATGGATACTACTCTTTAACCATCTACTATTATTCAATATATGTCTGCACTTCAAAGTAGTAATTAATCAAGGATATCTTGGAAGACCGTGTCCTAATAAGTTAACATTCGTGTTATACAAGAACACACATTTGACAAGAAACTCTGTGGTAATTAAGCCTATTCCTCCGAGTGAAGCGAGAGTTTGTGATAGTAGACTATCGAAGGGGAGCTTCGGGACTGGACGTAGGATGAGAGGTCCAAACTAGTATAAAAACTCTAGTGTGCATTTTCATTACTAGCATTTATTCTCTCATATTACTCTAGCATACACATTCATACTTGCCTACCACAATCCACGTATACAGACTTTCACATATCGACTTTGAAACTGTTTTCAACAATAAACGAAGAGAAAATTTCATCATTGAATTGCAAGTTCGCAACAACAGATCTAACTAATATTTGTGCACTGCATAAATCATCATCTAACAATATCTTCATGTCTGAGCATCATTACCTGCAATAGCATTATCTTCATCTCCAAAATCATAATTTGAAGGAGCGCTATTTACATGCATTACATCAATCCACATCATATCCTTCTCCGTGAAGCTTACAACAGTCATACTATCAAGTGCAGAAATGTGGTTTAACTCTTCAATTTCAAGTTCAAATATATCCATATCGACATCGAATTTGTTTGCTTCTATGTTTGATTTTTATTATTGGTAACATGTACCAGAAAATGCATTATGAAAATAGGAAACTTTGTTGTTAGTTCAATATCATTACCAAACTTAACCTATTGTTGGTTCATTTGATACAATGCGGAGGGCGTTGGCGACATGAGACAAGACCGATGACTAGTTGATGGTGTCGCAGTATTTGGCATCGGACGGTAGAATATAGATGAAAGTGAAATTATGTTTTCCTATCAAACACAATGCTGTGAACATTATGTCCATTAGAAACATTTTGAAGTATGAGTTACTTTTGACTCATGTTTGCAGTGATATCTTTCATCGGATATGAATAGACAGGTTGCTATAGTTGTTGAAAATTCATATACGGATCATACTTAAAAAACATTTGTTGTTGTCCATATTGCGCTACATTCATAGAATGATATGGTGGTCAGGATGCTGGAGTCACTACGGAAGGAATTACATGTTGATCTGGCAATAACCTTCTGTTTTTCACAACAAACAACTATATGGGTTTTGAGATGACATAAAACATTAATTTAATATTGTCGTCGTCTGCAATTTTAATTGCCTTCGATGCAGAATTAGTTGGCCAATTGTAAACTAAATAAATATCAAATTTCTCTGATTTGAACTTAGTTGCTTTGTAAAATTACACTTTTAATTGTTGGAAATAAAAATCTTTTCAAATTTTTGTCATTTTGTATGATTCTTCATTATATATTCCACACTTTTGTTCATCAATAAACAAATCGCCATCAAAATAGTATATAGTTGCAATAAAATTAGGAGTCATTCTATATTGATAAGACAATAAGGACTATTCAGATTTCTAAATGCAGAAAAAAAAAAAAAAGGTTTTAACAAAAACTTACCTTCGGCAATTCAAATCAAGCTAAAACTGTTATTCAACAAATAGATATACAAAAAAATGTTTTTAATAAAAATAATGATGGATTGAGAAATAAAATTAGCATTTTGATTGTTTTCTTCCTAGAATAAAGTGAGAGAAAGAAAGAGGATGACCGGATATTTCTTTGTGTTTGGACGCAATCCTAAATTTAGCTATGTTGGGGCAATCCAAAAATGCACTAAGGTGGAAAGAGTTTTTTTTTTTTTTTCCATTCTAAACAGTGGCAATCCAAAACCAAAAGATGAGTCAACCAGTGCTATTTTCAACGCATATAGCTATGTATAATAAAGAAAATTCATGGTAGGTCCAAAGCTGTAGAACGTAGAAATGAAATGATAAAAGAACGGGGGCAGCAAACTAAGATATTTAAATACACAGCGTTTGTATGCTTTACACCAAAGTGAAAGCGTAGAGGACCATATATTGTCCACATCCCAATGCAACATTACATGAGTCCACACCAACCCTTATTATAGGTCCAATGCTTAGAGGACCATACATTGCTCGATTATACTTGAAATTTGATATGGGGATACATAGCATAGGAATTAGTAGAGGCGTGTATGATAACATGGTTTTGGCTAGAAAGCTATACTGCTATAGCTTAGCCCAGCCTAGTTAGTTAGCAAATAATTCTTAGTGCCAACAAAGAAACAAAACAATCGAACGTAGGTAGGGTTATCCATGCATATTTACCTTCATTATTTCAGCCATATACTAAATGAAAACCATGCATATTTACCTTCATTATTTCAGCCATATACTAAATGTATGAATGTTGTTGGATGCTGAATATTAAAGCTATTCTAAACCATGTCTTTTATCTTTTAAAAATTTCTTGCTGCATGCAATGATGAAACCAATTCTTCTGTACCCAATTGCGCTGTCTCCCATGTCCTCTCCAATCAAATCTCCCTATTTCGGTTTTTTTGCATTTTAATCTCCGGACAATTAAAGGGTTTAACTGCAAAAGGTGAAAATCAGGGGGTTGTGATTGATTGGGAACACGGAGCACACCGAATTTTGGCACAGAAGAATTGGTGCGTGCAATGATCAATGAAAAGAAAAAAGGTCAATAAAAAAATCATTATAATGAGCTTCCCTTTATATTAATTTAATAGCTTTTAAAGGACGGCTTCCTGAACTAATTTTATGCATACGAATAAATAAGAAAAAAATATCCATTTAATGTTTTCAATTTTCTTTTTAGTTTTTGCCCGTTCAGATACGGACTCTTCAGTTGAGATATGACCAAACCTCACAATTATTTTTACACTGCGTAAAATCTGACATGTTAAGGTGCAGCCAGATCAGGTCTTCTTCCATAACCATTTATGAATGAATCAATGCAAATTCGTTAAATGTCCATCACACATTTATTTCATATATAAATCATTAATTTCAGTAGCTTTTATTTATTACTGATCAGAATTTGCTGTTTTCTTCATTCCCCACAGGAACTTTATTCCTTCCATTTAATTAACTTGTATAATCTTGCAACAACTCCAGCAATATTTTGCAGGGATGTGTTAATTGTGTACGTAGCTAGTGTAATTAAAATCAAACAGATGAGACAGTTGAAATGTGGGGAAAATGTAAAACATGTAGCACCAGTAAACTTTAGTATGCCAGCACCTTTTCCAACAGTGGAGTACGTAACACCATATAGCTGCTTAGATGACAGTATATGTTACTAGTACATGTCTCATGTAGTCATGTATATATGTGTGTCTATGAGCGGCCGCATGTACACCAAACACAATAAGATAAATGTGTATATAACAACACATACATATACATAGATGTGTATTGTTCATCTAGACATACACATATACATAAGAGTGTGTGTATGTATATGTGTGCACACACTAATCGGCACACAAATGCGAGCTGGGATCAACATCACTACTTATTTAACATTGTTTTTTTGTCTTCAAATACTAATCATGAGTTTTTCTTTTAATATTCATTCTACTTATCTCATGTCCTATGTGAGTTAAATATATAAATTTTAAATTGTGTGTTATTGTTGGAACGTTCAAATTTACAAAAATACCAATGTTGCTCTTACTACCCTCCACGGAAATTTCAGATCGGTATTGGTACCAATCGTGGAAAATGCTAAAACTATGTTTTTACAAATCATACATTTTTTTTTTTTTTTTTTTGAACAGGACTCGTTCTTCAAAGAGTAGAGGCTTATCGAATTTTCCAATGAAAATATGCTGGTTAAATAAAACTATGAAATATTTGCGGTTATCTACATCTTATAATTAATGATGTGATTTATACGCTTTCAATTTATGCAGTCTAACATTGTAAAATTTCATTATACAATGACGTACTAAAATTGCAATACCTGTGTTTTAAACTCCAAAGTTTTACATTTTTAATTGAAAATATACATAGTATAAATGCATATTTTGTTGCAAAACTCTAACAAAAATGTTTCATGGAACTAAAATTAAGTAACGCTTTTTGGTTTTACATAATAACGGACATAGCTTAATTACCACCACTTTTACTAATGTAAATTAAGGTGCATACAAGTATATTCGTAGGTTGTTGTGGTTATCCAAAAGATTGAATTGGTCGGCGGTCGGGTTTGTTAGTGCTTCTGTGTGTAGGACACTGAGTGCACCTAGGCAGCTAAAAACCGGTAGGTTTACAAATGAGTTTTACAAATAGAAGTATACAAAATGATGATCAAGTCTACCTTCAGTGTACATAATATAGCTATGTATAAGTTATAACAAGGAAGATTTATGGTTCGGGCAAAGTTGTAGAACGTAGAAATGATAAAAGAATAGAGGCAACAAGCTTTAAGATCTTTAGATGCCTGCGTTTGTAGTCTTTACACACCAAATTGACCGACAAGGACCTTACATAGTCCTATGCCATGGGTCTACAAAATTATACCAAAGTTGGTATTATATAATATTCTTACAGAATTTTACTATTATATATCCTTCCTCTTTGTATTATTTTCTCCCCATTGTAAATGTAAACAGAGTAATATGGCCACTAAACTTGGAATTATCTCCTTTTAGACTTAAGTTTTCAATTATCTTAGGAATTTTTTGTAGGCTAAAGAACAGGAGATTAAAATTGTATGGCTTCCCAAACATCAAAAATTGTATCTCAATCCAACAACAATGTTGCAGTGGTTAAACGTACTGATTTTAGTTAATGAAATTATTGCAGTGGGTGAACGTAGTGATTTTGAGCGATGAAAGTGAAAATTCGAGTGCGCATTGAACTGTTTACCGTTAGTATGTTATATATGTTACCTGGTACCAACAATCTAAGTGTTCAACTTCTAAATAGAAAAGGGAAAAACTCAAATATATCAATTTACATGGGATACGCTAGGCATTTGTAAAGGAGAAATTTTATTTTAAAGAACAAATTTTCAAACCTTCTTAGTTCGTATCTTCAAAATTTAACATAAGGGCAACATACGAAAATAGAATTATATACTATCATTATATGGAAAAATTATGCAAAATCGATAATACACGCTTTGTCATTTTCAACGAATTTTTGTCTTTGTATCATATTTAGTTAAAAAGTTTGTAATTTTCACTAAAAATCAAGTTTGTCAATGAGGCTAACAAGTTAATGGATTTTGTTTTTCTTACTATTTTCTTGTTCTAATGGCACATATGGTGATATTGTTTTGCTAAAAAGCTAACTATACTGGACCATCTTTTTAGTCTTTTAACAAGCATCACATAGGAGATGGAAATTCCAAAGTTGACGAACAAAAGTGGCGATCTCATCCGTAAGATAAAAATAAAGTAAAGAGCAATGATTCATATATCAAAAGATTGCATGCTTGGTACGTAGTTGGAATGAACTGAATCTTCATCACCTTATTTCATCAATACCTTTATTAACCGTTATCCCTTGATCTTGTACGTGCAATAAGCATGTATAAAATGGTTTGATAAAGGAGGAACTCTATAGTCTCTATTCTTTGCGGTCCATTACTTTCTTTGCTCTCTTTTAACATGGGTCTTGTTGCACCTTCTGCTCCAAACCATAAAATTGTTAGTTAGCCCTAAACTTATTGTCCACGGAGTGGGGCAAGCTTTCTTGGCCTAGGTTACTTAGCAAATATTTAAAAGTCAAAAAGTAGGACTACAAATTTTATAGGAATATCATATATGCATCTCCATATCCATGATCCGACCATGTCAGTTTTAGTCTGTCGGGCTTACATTTAAAGAAACAAGCTAAAACAACAATATTTATATGAGATTTTTTTTTATCTAATCCGTTATTGTTTAAGTTCGTCTGAGTTTCTTTTAATTCAGTATATACCAAATAGAAAATTACTAAAAAGTATAAAATCAATATAGATGGTTATGAATGTCTGTGTCCGTTCGTATATGTCAGTGTTCGTGTCCGGAAAATGTATATCGATGTCTGATCGATTTCATTTAGGACACAGAATAACAAAATTTATGTAAGAAAAAAGGTCGTCCTATTCATGTTCGATCCGAATTTATTTAGGATGAAAATTGAACATAATTGGTGCGATTTGATTTACAATGGTGTAGAAGAGGAAGAAAAACAATTGACTGGAGAGTTGTCCCTAATTTATCCTTGTTGTATAACCAGTATTGAACGTTTTCATTTACTATTCATCGCACTCTCTTCTTAAATTGCTCTCTTTTGTAAGATCCCATGGAAGCAGGAGAATAGTAACATCAACTATATCGGGTTATAAACGAATCTCTGCACTTGAATCCAAATAAATAAAGGGACTTGGTAAAATTCAAAAAAAAAAAAAAAAAAAAAAGGACGAGTGAAGCCAGTAAAAGAAAAGCTTGACCTTAAAGCTATGGGCATTGGGCTAAAGCATAGCCAATCTTCACTACACACCGACCACAAAGTGAAATTCGATTGTGTCCTCACTTCAATGATGACAGTCCAAAAAGTCAAAAGTAGAAAATTTCTGCATTAATAAGAGAATGTGATAATCTATTTTTCACTGTGAACCAACCGGTTTGTATTGTAGAGCCCCATTAGGGGTTCAGAATTTAATAATGGTAATAATTTCTCCCTTTGATTTGATTTAGTTTATCCGGTTTTGTCCCAAGATAGAAATTATAATAATATAACTTAATTTAATATAAACGATTTGGGTATCGTAAGGCAGAAACATATGCCATGTTTATGTGTGGTCATGTCTTACGAGTGTTCCATTCTTTTAAAAGATTTTCTAAAATTAAGCAAGTTATTTGTGATGTAAGTTATCTCACTTTGGTATTCCAAACTGATTTGGGTGTTGTTTTCCATAATGCTGGGGTCAACCCGAGTTTATTTTCCAGAGGTTTGAAGTTGCTTGGAGTTTAGGAGAGGAGCTCGAGTCGAGATATATTCTTGTATTTCTTGTATTATCTATATATCCGTTGTAATACGATGATTGGTGTAATATTTCCAATGTGATATGTATTGTATGTATCAACGTTTTGTAGGGACAGATTCTTATGATTATCCAAGCTGATTTGTGTTATACTCCGATTATGTATGTTTGTATATATGTATGGGAATATATATAGAAAAGAGTGTTATGTCATATTTTCTCAATCCATTATGAAGTTTTGTACCTACTACAAAAGTCCAATGTTGGTTTCGTCTTCATTTATCGATTCTCAACCTACTTTCTTTCTTCTTCTTACCCCCTGATTTCTTTCTCCAAGGCATCTTTGATTGTTTTTACGGTTTGGTCGGTAGGACGAACTATAGAAATTTCTTAGTCATGTCAAAAACGCATAAATATGGTAGGAGAATCATTACGCTCTCATCTTCTCCAAAGCAAGCTCTCCTCAGAAATTACCATTTTTCTCTCTTGAAACTTAAGATATGTCTCCAAAGTCCGACTCAAGCTAATTCCTTTGTGGGTTTTGTAAAGAATTGCATGAGAAGAATCATGGGGATATTTATTTGAATTTAGTAATTACATTTGAAATGGTTAGGTTTTTGGGATTAAAGTAGAATTAATGGGTGATTAAGAGGCCATTAGAGGAAAACATGAAGGAATAAATGTAGAACGACAAACAAATGAGGAATTTAGCCAATTCTTCTTCATGTGAAAATATTCATCCCCAAAAATCCTGAACTCCAAATCAATCGAAAGTTCGAAACATATGCTCAATCAAATTCTGATTGTCATTCCAGACTAATTGAAAAGGTTTTGAGGCATAATTCCATCGTATAAAATAGCTAAAAATTTGGATTGATGTATGAATCGAACACATGCTCCTAACTATAAATCCGTTGGTTGAAATGTATTGGTTCTTATACCCATTTAGGTTTGTAACATCAATTCAAACTCAAGAGAAGTGGTCTTAAGTCCTATTTGACTGTTTGTGAACATTGAGTACAATGGTCATTTCACTGCTTACTAGTTAAATATTTAAGTTAATAATTTAAACAAGCGATTGCTAAATTATGAGGTATTATATTCTTCCCACTTTAAAAGGATTTCAACCCCGTAATTTGCATTTGTATGAGAAAGTAATATGACTAACTGAACTCCATGAATCTCAATTTTAAAAAATTCTTTCGGTCCTTTCCCATATGCTAACAACATTGTGGAACTCTCAAATTAGAATACATTACACTTGAAAGTATGTGATGACCTATATTTATGAAAAACTTAGCCTCTCTTTAGAAATCTTATCACTATTGAAATGCAAGTATAGACGTGTAAGCATCAAAATATATACACTTCAACTCTTAAGTACCTAATTGTACTATAGCAAGAGGATATTACTAACTCGGAATTCAAACATGTATAACCTTAATATAGTAACTGATTACTATAGCCATACATGACAATTAATTAGAGAGTGAGTCAACATCAAAATATTTCACTAACTCTAAGTCACATCAAATAGAAATGAACCGTGTACATATTGCATCTTACTTTATTGAAGCATGGATGTGGTGTGATATGTTTTGGATAGCAAAAAAATACAAATCAATACCCATCACTACCAATTGATGGACTCAGCAACATTCTTATTGTCATCCAACGATTCTAGATAAATAGGGTCGGTACACTAATGTACTCAGACATCTTTGAGGGTATAATAATTGGCATGACCACTACTATAAGGCCAATACAATGTACATCCACAAATATAAGACCAATACAACTTGTCTAACTTTACGTACCTTGGAGTAAACTCTTGACGGTAGGAATTCATTATTGCGAATAAATGATATGCACTTAATTATATCTTAAAATTAACCTTTAATCAACCAATAACAAAAAACAACCAGACAACGAGCAACCGTAAAATCGCTTCTAGTAAGAATAAGCAACAACAACTGGTATACAAATTACTAAACGTACCAAAAAGTAATCAACAAGAATCAGCTAACACTAGAAATTAGCCAATAGAAAAATCAAACAGCAGAACACAATATCAAACCATAGAAAGCAAATCTAAATAATAACGACAATGCAAGCAAGAAGTAATAACGAGCAACAAGTAATAGCAAGCAACCAACAGTGAAATATTTTAAAGAGTCTACACCATCACACCTAGTAACCAACAAGAGTCAAAATCACATGTTAATCTACAAACATCAACAAATACATACGCCATTCAAAAGGATGAACATCTTAATAGCATAATTTCTTCAGTGGGTATAATACACAAAATATTATTACTCTTCACGCTATAAAAAATGAAAATCCATATAATGTCCCACATTATTAAGTCTTAAAACTCTTGAATAAATTGTGACGGCCCGCCCCGCACCAGCCTGCATTTCCTTCGAAAGTGCGCTGTACACATGCCCGACTAGCACGGGACGGTCGTCAGAAGGAAGGAACGAAGGGAATTAACTAACAAGAAACCTGTAGAATGCCTCACAGCGCATGGAGCAAAATATAATAATAATAAAATACTTGACATAAAACAGGTGAGACAGTGTATAAGCTGATAACTAAAACCAACATCAACATCAGAGCAGCGGAAATCCAAGTACAGCTTATTACAACTTTTCAAATTTACTGTCTCTAAAACAAAAGAAATCTTAAAGTAGAAGATGCACTACTAATGCCCAAGCAGTGATCTTCAACAACACAGGGAGAATACTATATATATCATACATAGAAGCCTCCTGCTCGTCTCCGGATCATCTACACGTGCATCACCAGCTAACCTGTCTTTAGTCTGCTCGTGTGAGCATCCAGAGTAATAAGAGGAGACATAAAACTCTGGGTCAGACATAAAGCTTGGTATGAGCGATAAGCATCTAAACAGAACAATAACAGGTATACTAAACCATACCTGAACCTGGACCTGCAACCAAAGAGTTAGTACCACATATCGTACTGTACTCTAAGGTGCCATAATAAATAGTGTAAAGAATACGGGGGGTGGGGTGTGCATGTCATAATGATAGCAAACAATCAACCATAGCAACCATCCTCACATCTCTCACTCAGTGCGTAAAGCATACGATGTCCACCACTGTCAATCACTAGACCCATCGAAGTAGTGACGGAGTTCAACCTGTACAACTACTGCTACTACCAAGCTTACCACATGGAGTCATGACCAAACCTTTAGAAATGACCCCACTTCATTGGTCTATAGCCCTTTAGTCGTACCTAGGCCACTGTGGCCCTGAATCCGTTCACGTACCTTCCATACATAGTGATCCAAAGTCATAGACATCGATAGCCCCTTGGCACACGTCCCGCAGCAAAGCCCAATCATGAAGCCCACTCATTGGTTCCCAACTGGATCCTGAGTCAAGGCTCCTCATTTGGACTTCCTTTGCATCTCGGGTTTTGATTGAATTGGAGTTGATCTTCAGAAAAGTCATCGCGTAGTAGTAATAGCCCACGTACGGTTCGGTTCGTGCTCCTCGTCTAGCTCGGTTCGGTTCGGTGTAACCTTCCTGCTCGGTTCGGTGGTCCTAGTCCATGCCTGGATCAGTGCTCCATCCCTTCTCGGTTCGGTTCGGAAGTATAGTGCCCATCCTCTGCTCGGTTCGGTGGTTGCTCTCCTCTAAGTTCCTCGATCCGATCCTGTTCTTCTCCATTTGCCCGATCCGATCCCGCTCGCTTGCTTGTTCCGATCCGATCCACTCCCTAGTTCCGATCCGATCCGCCCCCTAGCCTACTCTGATCCGATCCGCTCCTTAGCCTACTCCGATCCGATCCTGCTCCATAGCTCCGATCCGATCCTCTGTCCAACTCCAACTCCAACTCTAAGCAATGGCCTTCCTTCTTGCCAAACTTCTTTTGTGCCAGATTCCAGTTCGGGTCGGATTCCTCGCCCAGCTCCCCTATCCGATCCGAGCCCATACCCGATCCGATCCGAAACCCTGCACAACTTTCTACAACTTTTTCCAATAACTTGTTTACGCCATTCGACGACGTTTTCGACCAATCTAACTATTCTAATCAATCACAAATCATTCCAAACAGTCATAGCAACATAGAAAACTAACCACAAACACCGAAACAATGAATTTACGTGTCAAAATGGATCAAATATACCCAAAACCCCATATTTTCCCTTAAGCATGTTTAAGCAAAACTAATCATAGGGTTAACAAAACTTAATCAAATTAAACCAAATTTCTAACAGAGCCACAAAATATTATTTTCGAATTTATAGATATTTTTCCAGAATTTATTAGTGTATAAATTCGCTAATCTTCACTAATTACCCTTAATTAACTGTAATTAGTGTCAAAACAATGCTAATCACTCACCTTGGCCACAAATAAAATTCTCAGAACTGAAACCTCGCTGATTTGGGTGAATACTGATGTCTAACAGCAGCTCTAACCTTGCTTTCGTGTTTTCTCTCCTTAATTTGATGTAGATTAAGCCAAAACTTGATTAGAAAGTGATTAGAAGGTGATTTGGGTGTTGGAGGCCATTGCTAGGGTTCCAAGAATGAAAGTGGCGGCTGAAAGAAATGTTTTCTAACCCTAATCAACCCCTATACATCCCCAATCCCGAAATCCCCTTTGGGCCTAGCTGCTAATTACCCGGTTAAGCCCAATTAAGCTGTTTTTCACCATCTGAAACTTGTTTCAGCCATATCTCCCAAACGGTGAGTCCGTTTGGCTAATGTGACCACTCTACGGAATTGTAAACCATCATCCAAAACTAATGGAAGTGGTTTCAGGTCAAAATTCCGTTCCAGTCAAAAGTTATGGCCAAAACAGTACCCAACTAGGGGTAAAATGGTCATTTAAAAATCGACAAAAACCATGAACATGGGAAATGACCCCAATAATCGTCTCCTAAAGTTACATGACCATACGACCTCATGCGTGAAAGAAATAAATATCCTACAATCCTATGATGCGTAGAATACGGGTCGTTACACTCTCCCCCCTTAAGAAATTTCGTCCCCGAAATTTCTTAACCCAAAACATACAAAAGATCCCGCATGCCTAACAGCCACATACAACAATCAAACATGCAAAACAAGTAGACAAGCCTACCTTAGCATGCGGAAAACTAAATCGAAGTCAAAATCTTACCAGGCAAAGAGTTCTGGATATGTCTTCCTAATGTTCTCCTCTGTCTCCCAAGTACAATCATTCTCGTCCTCGCCCCACTGAACCTTGATTAGCTTCACCGCCTTCCTTCGAAGTTGCTTCATGTCGTGCTCGACAATACAGGCCGGATTGCGGTTCCCAACCGCCTCGGGTTCTACTTCGAAGTCCTCCAACTGATCAGGTGAGATAGTTATATCTGAGTCGTGAACGAACTTCCTTAGTTGGGAAACATGAAATACATTGTGAACTCCCGCCATCTTCTCTGGTAAGCCAACCCTATATGCCAAATTCCCGACTAGTTCAAGAACAGGGAATGGGCCAACAAATATTGGTGCCAACTTGCCTCTCCTGCCAAATCGTATTACGCTCTTCAACGGAGAAATCTTGACAAACACCAAGTCACCAACGGAGAATTTTAAGTCTCTTCTCCTCTTATCAGCATAACTCTTCTGCCTATCTTGGGCAGCCTTCATTCGTTGTTGAATGATCTTGATCTTATCTGAAGATTCCCTCACCACATCTGGTCCAAGCATAAACTTCTCGCCAGTCTCTATCCAACATGATGGTGAGTTGCACGGTCTTCCGTACAAAGCTTCAAACGAAGCCATCCCGATACTGGATTGGTAGCTATTATTATATGCAAACTCTACTAGATGCAAATGGTCATCCCATGATCCACCAAAATCCAGTACACAAGCTCTCAGGAGGTCTTCCAATATGCGATTCACCCTCTCCGTCTGACCGTCGATCTGAGGATGATACGCAGTATTGAGATGTAACTCTGACCCTAGAGCCTCTTGTAAGCTCTTCCAAAACCCATTAGTGAACAACGGGTCTCGGTCACTCACAATGCTTTTAGGTACTCCATGAAATTTCACTACCCACTTTATATATAATTCTGCTAACTTAGCCGCCATTCTGGTCGATTTGACTGGTATGAATCTTGCACTTTTAGTCAATCGATCCACAATTACCCAAATGCTATCATATCCCGGCCTAGTCCTTGGTAAACCATCGATGAAATCCATCGAGACTTGCTCCCATTTCCATTCGGGAATCTCTAATGGTTGCAATAACCCACTAGGCTTCTTTTGCTCGGCTTTAACTAGCTGGCAATTCATGCATTTGGATATAAACCTCCCAATGTCTCTTTTCATCCTTTCCCAGTAGTAGGTCTGCTTCATATCTCGATACATCTTGTTAACACCGGGGTGTACAGTCAGTTTTGAGTGATGACATTCTCTAAGCACTTCATCTCTCAATCCATTGACATTGGGTACAACAAGCTTTCCACTCTTTCTAAGCCATCCATCTCGATCAAGCTTATACTTGTTCATCTCCTCATCGATACTCATCTCTAACTTGGAGATGATTTCCAATAGGTTAGGATCGTCCCTCTGACTAGAGCCGATCCGCTCAATCAAAGTGGGTCTGATCGTCAAACTTGCTAGCCTGACTGGATCCAATTCGCACTTTGGTCTGAAATCAAACCCTGCGATATACTCCAGTTGCTTCCATTCAAGAAACATAACCCCTAAACTGGCATGTCTCCTACTCAGGGCATCGGCTACCGCATTACATTTCCCAGGTGTATATGCGATATCAAAATCATAGGAAGCCAAGAATTCTAACCACCTTTGTTGCTGAAGATTTAGATCCTTCTGGGAGAAGAGATACTTCAACCATTTATGATCTGTAAACAACTCAAATCTTTCTCCTAAGAGATAGTGTCTCCACATCTTTAACGCGAACACGATCGCTGCCAATTGCAAATCATGGGTAGGGTATCTTCTCTCGTGCGGTTTCAATTGCCGACTTGCATAAGCTACAACCCTACCGCCTTGCATCAATACAGCACCCAGTCCGGTACCACAGGCATCCGTGTATACCGTCATCTCTTCATTCCCCTTAGGGATGACTAACACTGGTGCGCTTGTCAACTTGTCCTTTAGACTCTTGAATGCATTCTTGCACCTTTCATCCCAGACAAAAGCTTGATTCTTCTTGGTCAACTGGGTCAATGGTGCTGCTATCTTGGAGAAACCTTGGATAAACTTACGATAATATCCAGCTAACCCCAAGAAACTTCTTACATCTGTTGCATTCTTGGGCATGGACCAATCCTGTACCGTAGCCACCTTCACAGGGTCCACGGCAATACCATTCTCGGAAACAACATGACCCAAGAACCTCACTTCCCTCCTCCAGAAGTGACACTTAGAAAACTTTGCTTTCAATTGGTGTTTTCCCAACACCTCCATCACTATTCTTAAATGTTACTTGTGTTCTTCATCTGTCTTCGAATAGACCAAAATATCATCAACGAACACAAGGACAAACTTATTCAACTGATCTCTGAATACCCTATTCATAAGATCCACAAAATATGCTGGGGCATTGGTCAGCCCGAATGGCATGACCAACCACTCATAAAATCCAGACGGCGTCCGAAATGCCGTTTTAGCTATACTCTCAGCTTCCACTCTAAGCTGATGAAAACCTGTCGCGAGATCCAACTGAGAAAATACTCTCGTGCCACTCAACTGATCGAACAAATCATCTATCCGCGGTAGAGGATACTTGTTCTTCCTCGTCACTTTATTCAACTCGCGGTAGTCTACACACAAACGAAGGGAACCATCCGCCTTGGTAGCAAACACAACTGGTGCTCCCCATTCAGAAACACTCCTTCTGATAAATCCCTTCTTCAAAAGATCGCTGACTTGCACTTCGAGCTCTCGCTGCTCCCTTCTTGCCATACGACGAAGTGGCATCACTATAGGTCTGGCATCTTTCATCAAATCAATACGGAACTCAATCTCTCGATGTGGTGGAAGCCCGGTCACTTCTTCGAAAACATCCGGATACTGGCCAACCACGGGCAAACCTGACAACTCACTATGCGGAATATCGAGGGAGTTTAGAAAACTAGCCAATACCACCTCACTGGGTAGACCACCAAACGCTATCCTCCGCCCATCATCCGCTCTAGCTGTCACCAAAAAGCCCTCACAGTCTACCACCACCCCGTATCTTTGGAGCCAATCTACTCCCAAAATAATGCCAAACCCAGTAAAGCCCAAAACAAAGCAATCACAAACAAACATGCATCCATGACTCGATAAGACCACATTACGACAAATCATGCTAAGGCTAGTCGAACCACCAATCGGGTTCGTCACTACTAAAGGTCTATCGACCATCTCGGGCTCCAATCCCAACCTATCTACCAGGTCACTAGATATGAAAGAACTAGAAGCTCCGGTATAAAACAAAACTCTAATAGGAACATCATAAATAGAAAGCATACCTTGAATGACGATATTCTTTCCTTTCTCCGCCGCAGTTGGGGCATTCGACGAAGAAGGAATAGCATTAAGGGCATATGCTTTCACCATATTCTTTTCTTTGGGGGGTTGCGGACACTTGTCCTTGTGATGTCCCATTTAGCCACAGTTGAAGCACTTCCTATCCGCTGGCTTGGCCCGACAATTACTAGCATAATGGCCCTTCTTACCACAGTTGAAGCACTCAACATCTTGCTTATTCCTTTTCTTCTGACTATCCTTAGTCTGACTCTGCTTTCTCTTATTCTGGGAACCACCCTTGCCTCCACCACTTGCTTGTGGTTTTGGCTCCTCTGTAGATGCAACCTCAGTCTTCGGCTTAGGGTAGAGACTTTCTGATCTCAATGCTTTCCCCACAATCGATTCAAACGTCTCATCGACGTGGTTAATGAGCCTTTCCCCCAAGTACTGATCCAAACCAGTTATGAATTTCTCATTCTTCTTCTCGGTAGTATCAATAAGAGATAACCCATACTTCGACAAAGTATTGAATTCAGCAATATACTCCGAGACAGCTCTGCCATTCTGCTTGAGCTCCAAGAATTTCTTAAACAGCACTGACTTCTGAGCAGCTGGAATGAACTTCTCACTAAAGCGAACCTTAAACTGCTCCCAAGTAATCTGATCTTCAGGAGTAGCTGCCTTTATAGCATTCCACCAATTCATTGCCCGCCCTTGCAGCTGACGGGACGCTAGCTTTCTCTTCATCGCATCCTCGATACCCAAATCCTCGAAGATACGTTCGCAACTATCCAACCAATCCTGAACATCTGTAGCCGACTCCGTTCCGTGGAACGGCTTCCCACCAAGACTAGTATAATCCTTATTCAGCTTGGCGAAGTCGACCCTAGGCGCCTGCACTATTGGACCACCACCATTTCCACCATTGGGAGCTGCCCTCTGCACATCCCTAAGCATCTCTCTCATGAGGTCAGTAAACATCGTCCTCTTGTCAGCAGCATTCCCATTATTGGCTCCCCTACCAGCACCTCTAGTGTATCGGCTCATCGTCAATCTGAAAAAGGAAATGATTAACGACCCCATAGTGGTGCTAGTGCAGTATGACTTCACCCTTATACCACTAATAGTATATATATAGCTTTTAAAAACCAAAGTAATCACAAATACGCTCTCTCATATACGTATATTATCTCTCCCTGATAACTTCCCTAGGTTAACTATGCAACCTAGAGCTCTGATACCAAGTGTGACGGCCCGCCCCGCACCAGCCTGCATTTCCTTCAAAAGTGCGTTGTACACATGCCCGACTAGCACGGGACGGTCGTCAGAAGGAAGGAACGAAGGGAATTAACTAACAAGAAACCTGCAGAATGCCTCACAGTGCATGGAGTAAAATATAATAATAATAACATACTTGACATAAAACAGGTGAGACAGTGTATAAGCTGATAACTAAAACCAACATCAACATCAGAGCAGCAGAAATCCAAGTACAACTTATTACAACTTTTCAAATTTACTGTCTCTAAAACAAAAGAAAGCTTAAAGTAGAAGATGCACTACTAATGCCCAAGCAGTGATCTTCAACAACACAGGGAGAATACTATATATATCATACGTGGAAGCCTCCTGCTCGTCTCCGGATCATCTACACGTGCATCACCAGCTAACCTGTCTCTAGTCTGCTCGTGTGAGCACCCAGAGTAATAAGAGGAGACATAAAACTCTGGAACATACATAAAGCCTGGTATGAGCGATAAGCATCTAAACAGAACAATAACAGGTATACTAAACCATACCTGAACCTGAACCTGCAACCAAAGAGTTAGTACCACATACCGTACAGTACTCAAAGGTGTCATAATAAATAGTGTAAAGAATACGGGGGTGGGGTGTGCATGTCATAATGATAGCAAACAATCAACCATAGAAACCATCCTCACATCTCTCACTCAGTGCGTAAAGCATACGATGTCCACCACTGTCAATCACTAGACCCATCGAAGTAGTGACGGAGTTCAACCTGTACAACTACTGCTACTACCAAGCTTACCACATGGAGTCATGACCAAACCTTTACAAATGACCCCACTTCATTGGTCTATAGCCCTTTAGTCGTACCTAGGCCACTGTGGCCCTGAATCCGTTCACGTACCTCCCATACATAGTGATCCAAAGTCATAGACATCGATAGCCCCTTGGCACACGTCCCGCAGCAAAGCCCACTCATTGGTTCCCAACTGGATCCTGAGTCAAGGCTCCTCATTTGGACTTTCTTTGCATCTCGGGTTTTGATTGAATTAGAGTTGGTCTTCAGAAAAGTCATCGCGTAGTAGTAATAGCCCACGTACGGTTCGGTTCGGTGCTCCTCGTCTAGCTCGGTTCGGTTCGGTGTAACCTTCCTGCTCGGTTCGGTTCGGTGGTCCCAGTTCATGCCTGGATCAGTGCTCCATCCCTTCTCGGTTCGGTTCGGAAGTATAGTGTCCATCCTCTGCTCGGTTCAGTGGTTGCTCTCCTCTAAGTTCCCCGATACGATCCTGTTCTTCTCCATTTGCCCGATCCGATCCCGCTCGCTTGCTTGTTCCGATTCGATCCACTCCCTAGCTCCGATCCGATCCGCCCCCTAGCCTACTCCGATCCACTCCCTAGCCTACTCCGATATGATCCTGCTCCATAGCTCCGATCCGATCCTCTGTCCAACTCCAACTCTAAGCAATGGCCTTCCTTCTTGCCAAACTTCTTTTGTGCCAGATTCCAGTTCGGGTCGGATTCCTCGCCCAGCTCCCCTATCCGATCCGAGCCCAAACCCGATCCGATCCGAAACCCTGCACAACTTTCTGCAACTTTTTCCAGCAACTTGTTTACGCCATTCGACGACGTTTTTGACCAATCTAAATATTCTAATCAATCACAAATCATTCCAAATAGTCATAGCAACATAGCAAACTAACCACAAACACCGAAACAATGAATTTACGTGTCAAAATGGATCAAATATACCCAAAACCCCATATTTTCCCTTAAGCATGTTTAAGCAAAATTAATCACAGGGTTAACAAAACTTAATCAAATTAAACCAAATTTCTACCAGAGGCATAAAATATTATTTTCGAATTTATAGATATTTTTCCAGAATTTATTAGTGTATAAATTCGCTAATCTTCACTAATTACCCTTAATTAACTGTAATTAGTGCCAAAACAATGCTAATCACTCACCTTGGCCACAAATAAAATTCTCAGAACTGAAACCTCGCTGATTTGGGTGAATACTGATGTCTAACAGCAGCTCTAACCTTGCTTTCATGTTTTCTCTCCTTAATTTGATGTAGATTAAGCCAAAACTTGATTAGAAAGTGATTAGAAGGTGATTTGGGTGTTGGAGGCCATTGCTAGGGTTCCAAGAATGAAAGTGGCGGCTGAAAGAAATGTTTTCTAACCCTAATCAACCCCTATACATCCCCAATCCCGAAATCCCCTTTGGGCCTAGCTGCTAATTACCCGGTTAAGCCCAATTAAGCTGTTTTTCATCATCTGAAACTTGTTTCAGCCATATCTCCCAAACGGTGAGTCCGTTTGGCTAATGTGATCACTCTACGGAATTGTAAACCATCATCCGAAACCAATGGAAGTGGTTTCAGGTCAAAATTCCCTTCCAGTCAAAAGTTATGGCCAAAACAGTACCAACTAGGGGTAAAATGGTCATTTAAAAATCGACAAAAACCATGAACATGGGAAATGACCCCAATAATCGTCTCCCAAAGTTACATGACCATACGACCGCATGCATGAAAGAAATAAATATCCTACGTTCTTATGATGCGTAGAATACGGGTCGTTACATAAATCCACCAATCAAGGCCTAAATTTTCCTTTTCTTTTGAACAGAACTCATTCGCAAGAAAAGAAAGTTATACTAATTAAACCTTCATCGAATGAAGATTTAGTGAAATGATCTGCTTCCCCGACCCTCAAAAATTGACACTAATATATCCCCAAATCAAAGTGACTGGGAAGTGAATCATTTATGGTAAGAAATAAAATAGGAAGAAGTAGAAAAAAACAGAATTTTGCATAGTAGGAAATTTATGTATATTTTAGCATACAAAATCATTACAATGGGAAAATTAATGATACTTATCAGTATGTAATTAATGTAAGCCTGGACAGTTATAAATCTTTTCCTCACAAATGCTATATATAATAAGCAAAGTATAGGTAGGAACATATGACTGTCTACAGAATCTTCAGCTCTAAGCTTTCTCTAGTTGATACAAGTAAAACCTAAGCTACTAGGTGCTCGAAGAAAATCGGTCGACACCCGGGGACAAGGGATAAAAATAAACTCTAGGTCAGTCATAGGACTAACTTGGGAAACTCAAATACAATATTTAAAAATAAAGGTATCACACAAGACCATAACCACACATATGTACAACCTCTAGGCTCATATATTTTAGAGATGAGTGTATATAATGCTAAAGAGTTACTTCCCACACCATCAAACAAATGTACATTCACGAAGATCAATATAAGCACATTAGAAGTTCAATGTTAGACATTCGTCCATACAAGTCATGACAGGTTTGGATAAACCAATGCACTCGTCATACCACACCCTGGATAAACCAAATGATATGTAACAAAGAGTCCTTGCATTGAAGATATGATTGTAGAACTATTGTCATTTTAGTAATATACGAAAATTCCGACGATAATCAGTGATAACAACCCTTCGTTTAATATCCATAGTTCTTCTTTTTTCCAGTTTTCTTTGCTTCTAAAGATGTAACGACCCGGGTTTTCGCAATCCTGAGTAACCGACAAAAACTCAGTGTCGACTATTCAGGCATCGAAAATACCGGATAGTCCATGAAAGAAATTAGAGGGTGAGAACAGATAAGATAGAAACTTAGAATAGAAGAAGAAGAAGAACATACAACGCAGAGTAAACACGAATCTCACAGCGGAATGAATAAATATATTTCATAACATAACTTTGAAATAAAACAGTATCTGTATACAGTACCATAATTAGAGTATAACACTTACAACACAACAGAAATAACAATATATATAATACTGAAGCCTCCTGCTCCAGTTCTTCAAGTATCTGTAAATCCCGACTACTTGACTGCCCGTACAAAATTGGGCACCCAAGAGTTCAGGGAAAACAAAACAAAATAAACTCTGGGTCAGTCATGTGACTGGTGTGAGTAAACTCAAATCATTTGTTTAACTTTTCAAAAATCCTTTCGGAACAAAGGATAATCGTAAGACCGATCCACACATAAACACAGATGGTTTTTACCTTATGATAACCCAAAATATTTTTCTAAAACAATACTTATCTGATATCATAATAATGTCTAGACCAAGTAAATAGAAATCTAATAGAACGCTTTCATCTCACGTTCTACATATATAATATACAATCAAAACCGCGGGCTCTTATTGGGTAATGGATTTCCAACTCTGACAAGGTATGGAACCACCTTCCGATCAGTGTACTGTAGAAGCGATACACTGGAGTTCAACAAGAACATCTTGTAACTCGGCCACACATAACCGGCCATTCATTTCGCTTGAATGTTCCGAATATATTATCACCTTACAGTTGGTATACCAACATAACCGTTCCAGGGAGATACAGAAGCGAAAGAAGTAACAAATATGAATATTCTCAAGATGGTGACGATATACCCTACTTGGGTGCGACCCACTTAGCCATGCTGCTTGCCCGATTTCTGTCATTTCCCAGTTGATGAGGCTTGAGGTCATAACGTATCTTTTAATAGATCACTCCTTCATTTACTTTGAATGTCACATCGTCATACCTGTCAAATCACAAATTGATTCCCCTAAAAATACCATGGGTATAAGCTAAGAGAAACAAACTCCTCCGCCACCAACGTAGATACGTTTGAAACGATCAACTTATGTGATCTACCAGATATACTCTATCAGACATTCTTCCATACAGGTTGTCCTGGGACTGGACAAACCGAAGGCACTATTCTGTAAACAGGACAACCCTTGCATAACTCCTTCTTCAATTATCTTCATCATATTTGATCGCAACACTAACGCCCATATAGAGTGGTTTTCAGATAATGAATCTGATCCCGGTCTCTCCGTATTGACGACGGAAAAATGGCCAAGAACTTTGATAGTCGGTGAGTTAACTATCGAAGAAAACATGTGTGCAAACAATGATATTATTTCCAGATGGAAATTCTCTTGATCAATCATCAATCCACATTTATTCATTTCCCCATTTCCCGTTGCCATATATTCATCAAATCCCTAATTTTCTAATTTCTAGAAAATATACGTTATTAACTTTGGAAAACGTTTCCATTTCTGATTCATTCATCACTATCTTTTCACATATATTAGTCTCTAACTATAAACTAGTAAGAGAACAACCCCCCGAAGGCCAAAACCAACATCAAATCAATACACAAACAGCTGTTCAACTCAATTAATTTCTAGTTAGTTTCTAATTTCAGCAATTCCATTAAAAATCCTAATTCAAACCCCAAATTCCTTTATAATATTTTATTTGCAAAATATTTACTTTAAATCAAAATCATGTTACCCCTGTTTGCGAAGCACGGGTCTAAACCTTCCTAATGTAAAATTCTCTTTTTATAAAACTCTATTCATTTTCCAAATATTTCCCTTTTATAATTCTATTTACTTTCTAAATCAATATTCCTTTTATAATTCTATTTATTTTGTAAATATGTCCTTTTATAAAATTCTATTTACTTTATATAAATCCTTTTATATAATTCTATTCATATATAAATATTTCATTTTCAATATTCACTTTGAAATTTTCCTTTTTTACATTCTGTATTTCATATGGTATTTAAAATACCAAATAACATGACCAGTGTCATCATAATCAATCAAAGATTATATTTCACATCATATATCACAATATATGAAAACAAACCGCATTATAAATATTGAGGATTCCTCCGACCTATTTTCCTGCATCTATAGATGTTAAACAATATAATAACATTGATTTCATTTCAATATGAAATATTCTGATAAACAGAATCAACATTTGATTAACGATTTATATATATATTGTTATCTATAATTTCAACCAATACATTAGCAATTTAACCAACCAATCAACACACATCAATCAATTATCATTTATCATTACTAGATTATATTTATAAAAATATAAATTGATCAGAGTTAGTGAGATTTACTCACATTGGACGATCATCGTTAAATAACGATAATCGGTTGTCGATTCAGATCAGACAATTTATTTTGCTATAAATTGTAACGAGCTCCAATTCACTTGCAGTCAGTTCCTGGTTTAGCCCTTGTCCGTACGATCCCAATGGATCTTGTTTCACGCAATTCCGATAAAATATGACAAAGATATTAATATTACAATTTATATACTTATTTGATAAAAATTTAGTTTCTATTTTAATTAAATCATTGGGCCTTTACCTATATTCCTTGGCCCATTATCATTAATAGAAACCGGACCCGTAACTATCCTTCTTCCCAAATGGAAAATCTGCTGCGACGACACCATCGAACACCATTTTCGCCACTTCACACAACTCGTTCTCACTCTCTTCTCCACTGATCAATGAATGGCCACTCCCATTAGCTTGCTCTTCCCATCCTCTACACTCTTATACCACTGGTGATGAACCCGCACCACCACGCTGAAATCCGATGTCATCCTGTATCCGCTCCCTACAGTACACACATCGACAAAAATCTTCATCGTACTTCCCAAAAATCATAATGCAGTTGCTATTTGCCCTTCTGATCTCGAATACGATATCCAAACAACCCATCGATGCTTACATCCCCACGATTCATGAACCCTAGCAACGCTGCGTAAATTAACCCGACCCAAAAACTTAAATCGAACTCGCTGAAACTCATATGGGTTGAAGCGTATTCCAATAGAAACGCAACAAGACTTGTTTGAAGGTTTTTAGTTTTTCCTAAGATTTTATTTTGATTTTCAAACTGGGATTTCTCCATGATATTTTGTTTACAAGAGGAAAAAATACGGCGGAAAATTTCATTGACTGGTGAATTAGGTTTAGAATTAAAAGGGTATTATATAGGAGGATTTAAACATATTTTTATTCATTATTTAATTAATTTATAATTAACTGCTGCTTGTATTGGTCTTCTAAAAATTCGTATGACCATACATGATATTCAAAAGTCACGATAATGGACATGCAGCTAAAGTTCGACATTGCGGATTCAACAAAACTGGTTTCGTCGAATTCCTACTCCGCTTGCTCACACAGTGTATTTCTAACCATCAAAATACTGACTGTTTTTCACATTAAAAATCCGTACGGCCACATACTGACCCAAAAATCATGAAACTTGGAATTTAACAATAATTTAATATTACGGATTCAACAAAATTAGTTTCGTCGAAAACAGAGGACGTTCGCAAAACTGGCTATTTTTAAAGCTCTAAATAAACCAATTTAAATATTAAATATATTTAAAAACAATTATATTAAATATTTATAAATAAACATTATCGTATATATTCACCATAGAATATCATACAGCTTCAGAATATTCCTATATGAAATTCTAACTCGATATTTCAAATCCCGATATAAATCGATATTCGATTTATAATGAAATCCCTTTTTAATATATAAATAATTCATTATAAATTATAAAGGAATTCCATCGCCACTTTTCTAAAATTTGATTTGGACATAACTCAAAATCTACATGACGAAATCCCGAATTTTCTCGTCTATTAGAAAAATACACTTCATCAGCTCCGAACGTTTCTTGTTTCACAGAAATCCGGCTAAAAGCAGATTCTGTATATTCAATTAAAGTTCGAATCGCAAAATAACGAACTGCCACGCCATTACGAGCTCAATTATAATTATAATATAATTATACGATCAAACTTCATTTTAAATAATATATTTGTTATCGTAATTCAATTTCAAACTGAATTATATATTTTGAATTGCCCAATTCACACAATATTGCCATTTCAGCTAATTCTGATTATTTCAGAATTAAATATATTATTCTATTATTATATTAATTAAATATTCAAAGTTATTTAATTAAACCACCATTAAATCCTCTAAGTCACTATATAAATAATTAAATTAATTAACTATAATACCGTAAAAATATGGGACATTACATTCTTCCCCCCTTAAAATAATTTCGTCCTCGAAATTGCTAAGGTAGAAAACAAACCCTATTGACTAGGTAAAAATTATTTCTTTACCTCTTTACTCCAGTTTCACTGAACCAATTTATTTCAATTAAATACTAATTCATTTCTATTAACGAAAATTTTCAAAAATCTGAAAATTTTCTAACACTTTAAATTTCCGAAAAATTTCACCAGCACCTCCTTTGTATTGGTCAATAGCGCAAACTCCAACTCGCTTGTCTAGGCCTTCTTCAATCCAAAAGTAAATCAAACAGCCAAGCAGCTTGCCAATTTGGCTCATAGAAGCCTCATACCCAATAAATATAAACTGGTATCTTTTTGTCGGGCATATCAATACATCCTTTCCAACTGTTACCAATTCTACATATACCAATGTCATCCCAATCATTCGGTTATACCCAAGCCAAATTCTATTCTTAACTCAGATTCAATTTTTAATTTCAACTCTTACTTACCAGTCCAATTTCATTTCGAATTATCTCCACCAATCTAATTCGATATTTTCTATCTCAATTCATTTTCCACTTAACTAGTTTTACTTCAATTTCAATTTGCTTTCACAAATTTCCATTTTATTTGTTTTAATCCAAACAATCTTCCCTAGGGAACTTTTAAACATTTTAGCTTTTCTAAAACCAGACATCCCTTTTCAGGATTTAAAACAACTTTCTTTTCACAAAACAATTCAAAAACAAAATCCTTGGTAGTAATCTGCCACTTAGCAACTCGAAAATGGACACTGATGATGCAGCTATCATCATCGGAATCTATTTTCCAACGATTGAAGTGAGTTCAATACTATATCACTTTCAGAACCATTTCTAAACACTTCCATTTTGAAATACGTTTCAAAATGCCATTCACACTGCTTGTAAAACGATTTAAAATCTCTGAGGATTTTTAAAATTCTCATATATTTAATCCAATTCCATTTATAACACCTTTCATGTTTTTGGAATTTTAATTCGAATTCTGATTTAAATTCAGATTTAATTCATCTAATTTCACATATTACCCTTACATGAATTCCAATTGGTTATTTGCATAACCATATAACTTATAATCGTACTCGATTATAATAACAACCAATATATCCAATATATAATAATCATTTCAATATAATTTTTTATATCAAAATATAATTTGGGTAAAATTATTTCATTTACCCTTTTTCAAAACATACTGTATCGGTTCATCATGTTCGAATGTTTAGAAACTCCTACCGATACAGTGGATCAAACTGATCGATTAGAACTCACAAACAACTCAACCAATAAATCTCCACAATATAAAACCATTTTTGAATCAAATAAAAAATACGGACTCATTTGTACACTCAAACTCAATCTAGGGCATTACTAACCCTATCTCTACTGAGTCACACGACAGAGCCAAGGTAATCACTTAACCTTTGCTCTGATACCACTGTAACGACCCGGGTTTTCGCGATCCTGATTAACCGACATAAACTCAATGTCGACTATCCAATCATCGGAAATACCGGATGGTTAACGAAACAAAATAAAGGGAGAGAACATATAAGATAGAAACTTAGAATAAAAGAAGAAGAAGAAGAAGAACATACAACATCAGAGTAAACACGAATCTCACAGTGGAACGACTAAATATACTTCATAACATAACTTTGAAATAAAACAGTATCTGTATACAATACCATTATAAGAGTATAACACTTACAACACAGCCGAAATAACACGAATCTCACAGCGGAACAAATAAATATATTCCATAACATAACTTTGGAATAAAATAGTATCTGTATATAATACTATTATTAGAGTATAACAGTTACAACATAGCGGAAATAACAATCTATATAGTCCTGAAGCCTCCTACTCCAGCTCTTCAAGTATCCGTAAATCCCGACTACTTGACTGCCCGTACAAAATTGGGCACCCAAGAGTTTAGGGAAAACAAAATAAACTATGGGTCAGTCATGTGACTGGTGTGAGTAAACTCAAATCATTTGTTTAACTATTCAAAAATCTTTTTGGAACAAAGAATAATCGTAAGACTGATCCACACATAAACACGGATGGTTTTTACCTTATGATAAACCAAAATATTTTTCTACAGCAATACTCGTCAGATATTATAATAATGTCTAGACCAAGTAAATAGAAACCCAGCAGAAACGCTTTCATCTCACGTTCTACAAATATAAGATACAATCAAAACCGCGGGCTCTTATTGGGGAATGGATTCCAACTATGACAAGGTATGGATCCACCTTCCGATCAGTGTACTCTAGAAGCGATACACTGGAGTTCAACAAGAACATCTTGTAACTCGACCACACATGACCGGCCATTCATTTCGCTTGAATGTTCCTAATGTGTTATCACCTTATGGTTGGTATACCAACATAACCGTTCCAGAGAGATACAGAAGCGAAAGAAGTAACAAATATGAATATTCTCTAGATGATGACAATATACCCTACTTTGGTGCGACCCACTTAGCCATGCTACCTGCCCGATTTTTGTCATTTCCCAGTTGATGAGGCTTGAGGTCATAACATATCTTTTATCCGATCACTCCTTTATTTACTTTGAATGCCACATCGTCATACCCGTCAAATCACAAATTGATTCTCCCAAAAATACGACGGGTATAAGCTAAGAAGAATGAATTCCTCCGCTACCAACGTAGATACGTTTGAAACGATCAACTTACGTGATCTACCAGATATACTCTATCAGACATTCTACCATACAGGTTGTCCTGGGAATGGACAAACCGAAGGCACTATTCCGTAAACAAGACATCCCTTGCATAACTCCGTCTTAAATTATCTTCATTATATTTGATCGCAACGCTAACGCCCATACAAAGTGGTTTTCAGATAATGAATCTAATCCCAGTCTCTCCGTATTGACGATGGAAAATTGATCAAGAACTTCGATAGCCAGTGAGTTAACTATCAAAGAGAAACATGTGTGCAAACAATGATATTATTTCCAAATGGAAATTTTATTGATCAATCATCAATCCACATTTATTCATTTCCCCATTTCTCGTTTCCATATATTCATCAAATCCCTATTTTTCTAATTTTTAGAAAATATACTTTATTAACTATGGAAAACGTTTTCATTTCTGATTCATGCATCATTATCTTTTCACATATATCAGTCTCTAACTTTAAACTAGTAAGAGAACAACCCCCTACGTATTAACCCCGAAGGCCGAAACCAACATCAGATCAATACACAGACAGCTGTTCAACTCAACTAATTTCCAATTAGTTTCTAATTTCAGTAATTCCATTTAAATTCAAAATTCAAACCCCAAATTCCATTATAATATTTTATTTGCAAAATATTAACTTTAAATCAAAATCATGTTACCCCCGTGTGCGAAGAACGGGTCTAAACCTTCCAAATGTAAAATTCTCTTTTTATAAAACTCTTCTCATTTTCCAAATATTTCCCTTATATAATTCAATTTACTTTCTAAATCAATTTTCCTTTTATAATTCAATTTATTTTATAATTTTTTCCTTTTATAAAATTCTATTTATTTTATATAAGTCCTTTTATATAATTCTATTCGTATATAAATAATTCATTTTCAATATTCACTTTAAAATTTTCCTTTTTAACATTCCAGTATTTCATATGGTAGTTAAAATACCAAATAACATGACCAGTGTCATCATAATCAATCACAGATTATATTTCACATCATATATCACAATATATGATAACAAACAGTATTATAAATATTGAGGAATCCAGTTGGATTCCTCCGACCTGTTTCCCTGTATCAACAAATGTTAAAAAATATAATAACATCGATTTCATTTCGATATGAAATATTCTGATAAACAGAATCAACATTTTATTAACGATTTATATATATATATATATATATATATATATATATATATATATCGTTATCTATAGTTTCAACCAATACATCAACAATTCAACCAACCAATCAACACACAACAATCAATTATCATTTATCATTACTAGATTATATTTATAAAAATATAAATTGATCAGAGTAAGTGAGATTTACTCACATTGGACGATCATCGTTAAATAACGATAATCGGTTGTCGATTCAGATCAGACAATTTATTTTGCAATAAATTGTAATGAACTCCAGTTCACTCCCAGTCAGTTCCATAGTGTAGCCCTCGTCCATACGATCCCAAAGGATCTTGTTTCATGCAATTCTGATAAAATATGACAAAGATATTAATATTACAAGTTATATACTTATTTGATAAAAATTTAATTTCTATTTTAATTAAATCATTGGGCCTTTACCTATATTCCTTGGCCCATTATCATTAATAGAAATCGGACCCGTAATTATCCTTCTTCCCAAATGGAAAATCTACTGCGACGACACCATCGAACACCATTTTCGCCACTTCACACAACTCGTTCTCACTCTCCTCTCCACCGATCAACGAATGGCCACTCCCATTAGCTTTCTCTTCCCATCCTCTACACTCCTATACAACTGGAGATAGACCCGCACCACTACGCTAAAATACGATGTTAGCCTGCATCCGCTCCCTACAGTACACACATCGACAAAAATCTTCATCGTTCTTCCCAAAAATCATTACGCAGGTGCTATTTGCCCTTCTGATCTCGAATACGATATCCAAACCAACCATCGATGCTTACACCCCACCGATTCATGAACCCTAGCAACGCTGGGTAAATTAATCCGACCCAAAAACTGAAATCAAACTTGTTGAAACTATATGGGTTGAAGCATATTGCAATAGAAACGCAATAAGACTTGTTTGAGGATTTTTAGTTTTTCCTAAGATTTTATTTTGATTTTCGAACTGGGATTTCTCCACAAATTTTTGTTTACAAGAGGAAAATATATAGCGGAAAATTTCGTTGACTGGTGAATTAGGTTTCGGATTGAAAGGGTATTATATAGGAGAATTTACATATTTTTTTATTCATTATTTAATTAATTTATAATGAACTGCTACTTGTATTGGTCTTCTAAAAATTCGTATGGCCATACATAATATTCAAAAATCACGAAAATGGATATGCAGCTATAGTTCAACATTACGGACCCAACGAAACTAGTTTCGTCGAATTCTGACCCCGTTTGTTCACACAGCGTATTTTTAACCGTCAAAATACTGACTGTTTTTCACATAAAAATCCGTACGGCCACATACTGACCCAAAAGTCATGAAACTTGGAATCTAGCAATAATTTAACGTTACGGATTCAACAAAATTAGTATCGTTGAAAATGGAGGTCGTTTGCAAAACTGGCTATTTTTAAAGCTCTAAATAAACCAATTTAAATATTAAATATACTTAAAAAAAATTAAATTAAATATTTATAAGTAAATATTATCGTATATATTCACCATAGAATATCATACAGCTTCAGAATATTCCTATATGAATTTGTAACTCGATATTTCAAATCCCGATATAAATCGATATTCGATTTATAATGAAATTCCTTTTTAAAATATAAATAAATCGTTATAAATTATAAAGGAATTCCATCGCGAATTTTCTAAAATTTGATTTGGACATAACTCAAAATCTACACGACGAAATCCCGATTTTCCTCTTCTATTAGAAAAATACACTTCATCAGCTCCGAACGTTTCTTATTTCACGAAAATCTTGCTTAAAACGGATACTGTATATTCAGTTGAAGTTCGAATCACCAAATAACGAACTGAAGCGCCAATTTGAGCTCGATTATAATTATAATATAATTATACATTCAAACTTCGTTTTAAATAACATACTTTTTATCGTAATTCAATTTTAAACTGAATTATATATTTTGAATTGCCCAATTCACACAATATTGCCATTTCAGCTAATTCTGATTATTTCAGAATTAAATATATTATTCTATTATTATATTAATTAAATACTCAAAATTATTTAATTAAACCACCATTAAATCCTCCACATAACTATATAAATAATTAAATTAATTAATTATAATACCGTAAAAATATGGGACATTACATTCTTCCCCCCTTAAAATAATTTCGTCCTCGAAATTGCTAAGGTAGAAAACAAACCCTATTAACTGGGTAAAAATTATTTCTTTACCTCTTAACTCCAGTTTCGCTGAACCAATTTACTTCAGTTAAATATTAATTTATTTCTATTAACGAAAATTTTCAAAAATCTAAATTTTTCTAGCAGTTTCAATTTCCGAAAAATTTCACCCGCACCTCCTTTGTTGGTCAATAGCTCAAACTCCAACTCGCCTCTCTATGCCTTCTTCAATCCAAAAGAAAATCAAACAGCCAAGCAGCTTGCCAATTTGGCTCATAAAAACCTCATACCCAATAAATATAAACTGGTACCTTTTTGTCGGGCATATCAATAGATCCTTTCCAACTGTTACCAATTCTGCATATACAAATGCCATCCCAATCACTCGGTTATACCCAAGCCAAATTCTGTTCTTAACTCAGATTCACTTTTTAATTTCAACTCTTACTTACAAGTCCAATTTCATTTCGAATTATCTCCAATCCAATCTAATTCGATATTTTCTATCTCAATTCATTTTCCACTTAACTGGTTTTAATTCAATTTCAATTTGCTTTCACAAATTTCTATTTAATTTGTTTTAATCCAAACAATCTTCCCTAGGGATCTTTTAAACATTTTAGCTTTTCTAAAACCAGATATCCCTTTTCAGGATTCAATACAACTTGATTTTCACAAAATAATTCAAAAACAATATCCTTGGTAGTAATCTGCCACTTAGCAACTCGAAAATGGACACCGATGATGTAGCTGTCATCATCTGAATCTATTTTCTAGCGATCGAAGCGAGTTCAATAATATATCACTTTCAAAACCATTTCTAAACACTTCCATTTTGAAATACATTTCAAAATACCATTGACACTGCTTGTAAACAATTTAAAATCTCCCTGGATATTGAAAATTCTCATATATGTAATCCAATTCCATTTACAACACCTTTCATGTTTCGGAATTTTAATTCCAATTTTGATTTAAATTCATATTTAATTCATCTGTTTTCACATATTACCCTTATATGAATTCTAATTGGTTATTTACATAACCATTTAATTTATAATCTTACTCGATTATAATAACAACCAATATATCCAATATACTATAATCATTTCAATATAAAAAAATTTATATCAAAATATAATTTGGGCAAAATTATTTCATTTACCCTTTTTCAAAACATAATGTATCGGTTCATCATATTCGAGTGTTTAGAAACTCCTACCGATACAGTGGATCAAACTGATCGATTATAACTCATAAACAACTCAACCAGTAAATCTCCATAATATAAAACCATTTTTATATCAAATAACAAATAAGCACTCATTTATACACTCAAACTCAATCTAAGGCATTACTAACCCCATCTCTACTGAGTCACGCCACAGAGCCAAGGTAATCACTTAACCTTTGCTCTGATAACACTGTAACGACCCAGGTTTTCGCGATCCTGAGTATCCGACATAAACTAAATGTCGACTATCCAAGCAACAGAAATACCAGATGGTTAATGAAAGAAAATAGTGGGTGAGAACAGATAAAACAGAAACTAAGAATAGAAGAAGAAGAAGAACATACAACATCAGAGTAAACACGAATATCACAGCGGAACGTATAAATATATTTCAAAACATAACTTTGGAATAAAACAGTATCTGCATACATTACCATAATTAGAGTATAACACTTACAACACAGCGGAAATAACAATCTATATAGTCCTGAAGCCTCCTGCTCCAGCTCTTCAAGTATCTGTAAATCCCGACTACTTGACTATCCATACAAAATTGGGCACCCAAGAGTTTAGGGAAAACAAAACAAAATAACTCTAGGTCAGTCATGTGACTAGTGTGAGTAAACTCAAATCATTTGTTTAACTTTTCAAAAATCCTTTTGGAAGAATGAATAATCGTAAGACCGATCCACACATAAATATGGATGGTTTTTACCTTATGATAACCCAATTTTTTTCTAAAACAACACTTGTTAGATATTATAATAATGTCTAGACCAAGTAAATAGAAATCCAGTCGAACGCTTTTATCTCACGTTCTACATATGTAACATACAATCAAAACCGCGGGCTCTTATTGGGTAATGAATTTCCAACTCTGATAAGGTATGGAACCACCTTCCGATCAGTGTAATTTAGAACCGATACACTGGAGTTCAACAAGAACATCTTGTAACTCGACCACACATGACCGACCATTCATTTCGCTTGAATGTTCCAAATATATTATCACCTTATGGTTGGTATACCGACATAACCGTTCCAGGGAGATACAGATGCGAAAGAAGTAACAAATATGAATATTCTCTAGATGGTGACAATATACCCTATTTGGGTGCGACCCACTTAGCCATGCTGCCTGCCCGATTTCTGTCATTTCCCAGTTGATGAGGCTTGAGGTCATAACGTATCTTTTAAGATCACTCCTTCATTTACTTTGAAAGCCACATCGTCATACCCGTCAAATAACAAATTGATACTCCCAAAAATACCATGGGTACAAGCTAAGAGAAACAAACTCCTCCGCCACCAATGTAGATACGTTTGAAATGATCAACTTATGCGATCTACCAAATATACTCTATCAGACATTCTTCCATACAGGTTGTCCTGGGACTGGACAAACCGAAGGCACTATTCTGTAAACAGGGCAACCCTTGCATAACTCCGTCTTCCATTATCTTCATCATATTTGATTGCAACGCTAACGCCCATAAAGATTGGTTTTCAGATAATGAATCTAATCCCGGTCTCTCCGTATTGACGATGAAAAAATGGTCAAGAACTTCGACAGTTGGCGAGTTAACAATCAAGGAAAAACATATGTCTAAACAACAATTTTATTTCCAGATGGAAATTATATCGATCAATCATCAATCCACATTTGTTCATTTCCCCATTTCTCGTTTCCATATATTCATCAAATCCCTATTTTTCTAATTTTTAGAAAATATACGTTAATAACTTTGGAAAACGTTTCCGTTTATGATTCATGCATCACTATCTTTTCACATATATCAGTCTCTAACTATAAACTAGTAAGCGAACAACCCCCTACGTATTAACCCCGAAGGCCGAAACCAACATCAGATCAATACACAGACAGCTGTTCAACTCACCTAATCTCCAATTAGTTTCTAATTTCAGTAATTCCATTTAAATTCCTAATTCAAACTCCAAATTCCTTTATAATATTTTATTTGCAAAATATTTACTATAAATCAAAATCATGTTACCCCCGTGTGCGAAGCACGGGTCTAAACCTTCCTAATGTAAAATTCTCTTTTTATAAAACACTAAACATTTTCCAAATATTTCCCTTTTATAATTCTATTTACTTTCTAAATCAATATTCCTTTTATAATTCTATTTATTTTATAAATATTTCCTTTTATAATATTCTATTTATTTTATATAAATCTTTTTATATAATTCTATTCATATATAAATAATTCATTTTCAACATTCACTTTGAAAATTTCCTTTTTTACATTCCAGTATTTCATATGGTATTTAAAATACCAAATAACATGACCAATGTCATCATAATCAATCACAGATTATATTTCACACCATATATCACAATATATGAAAACAAACAGTATTATAAATATTGAGGAATCCAGTTGGATTCCTCTGACCTATTTCCCTGCATCTACAGATGTTAAAAAATATAATAACATTGATTTCATTTCGATATGAAATATTCTGATAAATAGAATCAACATTTGATTAACGATATATATATATATATATATTGTTTTCTATAATTTTGACCAATACATCAACAATTCAACCAACCAATCAACACACAACAATCAATTATCTTTTATCATTACTAGATTATATTTATAAAAATATAAATTGATCAAAGTTAGTGAGATTTACTCACATTGGACGATCATCGTTAAATAACGATAATCGGTAGTCGATTCAGATCAGAAAATTTATTTTGCTATAAATTGTAAAGAGCTCCAATTCACTCTCAGTCAGTTCCATGGTGTAACCCTCGTCCGTACGATCCCAACGGATCTTGTTTCACGCAATTCCGATAATATATGACAAAGATATTAATATTACAAGTTATATACTTATTTGATAAAAAATTAATTTCTATTTTAATTGAATCATTGGGCCTTTACCTATATTCCTTGGCCCATTATCATTAATAGAAACCAGACCCGTAATTATCCTTCTTCCCAAATGGAAAATCTGCTACGACGACACCATCGAACACCATTTTCGCCACTTCACACAACTTGTTCTCACTCTCCTCTCCACCGATCAACGAATGGCCACTCCCATTAGCTTGCTCTTCCCGTCCTCTACACTCCTATACCACTGGTGATGAACCCACACCACCACGCTAAAATCTGATGCCAGCCTGTATCCGCTCCCTATAGTGCACACATCGACAAAAATCTTCATCGTTCTTCCCAAAATTCATCACGCAGGTGATATTTGCCCTTTTGATCTCGAATACGATATCCAAACCAACCATCGATGCTTACATCCCTACAATTCATGAGCCCTAGCAACGTTGGGTAAATTAATCCGACCCAAAAACTGAAATCGAACTCGCTAAAACTCATATGGGATGAAGCGTATTACAATAGAAACGCAACAAGACTTGTTTGAGGATTTTTAGTTTTTTCCTAAGATTTTATTTTGATTTTCAAACTGGGATTTCTCCACGATATTTTGTTTACATGAGGAAAACATACGGCGGAAAATTTTGTTGACAGGTGAATTAGGTTTAGGATTGAAAGGGTATTATATAAGAGGATTAAATTTTTTTTATTCATTATTTAATTAATTTATAATGAACTGCTGCTTGTATTAGTTTCTAAAAATTCGTATGACCACACGTGATATTCAAAAATCACGAAAATGGACATGCAGCTACATTTCGACGTTGCGGACCCAACGAAACTGGTTTCATCGAATTCCAACTTCGTTTGCTCATACAGCGTATTTTTAACCGTCAAAATACTAACTGTTTTTCACATTAAAAATCCGTACAGCCACATACTGACCCAAAAATCATGAAACTTGGAATCTAGCAATAATTTAATACTACGGATTCAATAAAATTAGTTTCGTCGAAAACGGAGGTCTTTTGCAAAACTGGCTTTTTTTAAAGCTTTAAATAAACCAACTTAAATATTAAATATATTTAAAAACAATTAAATTAAATATTTGTAAATAAATATTATCGTATATATTCACCATAGAATATCATGTAGCTTCAGAATATTCCTATATGAAATCCTAACTTGATATTTCAAATCCTGATATAAATTGATATTCGATTTATAATGAAATTCCTTTTTAAAATATAAATAAATCATTATAAATTATAAAGGAATTCCATATCGACTTTTCTAAAATTTGATTTGGACATAACTCAAAATCTACATGACGAAATCTCGATTTTTCTCTTCTATTAGAAAAATACACTTCATCAGCTCCAAACGTTTCTTATTTCACAGGAATCCGGCTAAAAACAGATTCTGTATTTTCAATTGAAGTTCGAATCGCCAAATAACGAACTGCCACGCCATTTCGACCTCGATTATAATTATAATATAATTATACGGTCAAACTTCGTTATAAATAATTTATTTGTTATCGTAATTCAATTTTAAACTGAATTATATATTTTGAATTGTCCAATTCACACAATATTGCCATTTCAGCTAATTCTGATTATTTCAGAATTAAATATATTATTCTATTAGTTTATTAATTAAATATTCAAAGTTATTTAATTAAACCACCATTAAATCCTCTAAATCACTATATAAATAATTAAATTAATTATAATACCGTAAAAATATGGGACAATACATTCTTCCCCCCTTAAAGTAATTTCTACCACGAAATTGCTAAGGTAGAAAACAAATCCGATTAACTGGGTAAAAATTATTTCTTTACCTCTTAACTCAAGTTTCACTGAACCAATTTACTTCAATTAAATATTAATTCATTTCTATTAACGAAAATTTTCAAAAATATGAAAATTTTCTAACACTTTAAATTTCCGAAAAATTTCGCCTGCACCTCCTTTGTATTGGTCAATAGCTCGAACTCCAAATCGCCTCTTTAGGCCTTCTTCAATCCAAAAGAAAATTAAACAGCCAAGCAGCTAGCCAATTTGGCTCATAGAAACCTCATACCGAATAAATATAAACTGGTGCCTTTTTGTCGGGCATATCAATACATCCTCTCCAATTGTTACCAATTCTGCATATACCAATGTCATCCCAATCATTCGGTTATGACCAAGCCAAATTCTGTTCTTAACTCAGATTCAATTTTTAATTTCAACTCTTACTTACCAGTCCAATTTCATTTCGAATTATCTCGAATCCAATCTAATTCGATATTTTCTATCTCAATTCATTTTCCACTTAACTGGTTTTAATTCAATTTCAGTTTGCTTTCATAAATTTCTATTTAATTTGTTTTAATCCAAACAATCTTCCCTAGGGAACTTTTTAAACATTTTAGCTTTCCTAAAACCAGATATCACTTTTCAGGATTCAAAACAACTTGCTTTTCACAAAACAATTCAAAAACAAAATCCTTGGTAGTAATCCGCCACTAAGCAACTCGAAAATGGACAACAATGATGCAGCTGTCATTATCGAAATCTATTTTTCAGCGATTGAAATGAGTTCAATACTATATCACTTTCAAAACCATTTCTAAACACTCCCATTTTGAAATACATTTCAAAATACCATTCACACTACTTATAAAACAATTTAAAATCTCCCAGGATTTTGAAAATTCTCATATATTTAATCCAATTCCATTTACAACACCTTTCACGTTTTCGGAATTTTAATTCCAATTTTGATTTAAATTCAGATTTAATTCATCTGATTTCCCATATTACCCTTATATGAATTCCAATTGATTATTTACATAACCATTTAATTTATAATCTTACTCGATTATAATAACAACCAATATATCCAATATATTATAATCATTTCAATACAAAAAAAAAATATCAAAATATATTTTGGGCAAAATTATTTCATTTACCCTTTTTCAAAACATACTGTATCGGTTCATCGTATTCGAGTGCTTAGAAACTTCTTCCGATACAGTGGATCAAACTGATCGATCAGAACTCATAAACAACTAAACCAATAAATCTCCACAATATAAAACCATTTTTATATCAAATAACAAATACGTACTCATTTATATACTCAAACTCAATCTAGGGCATTACTAACCGCATCTCTACTGAGTCACGCCACAGAGCCAAGGTAATCACTTAACCTTTGCTCTGATACCACTGTAACGACTTAGGTTTTCGCGTTCCTGAGTAATCGACATAAACTCAATGTCGACTATCCAAGCATCGAAAATACCGGATGGTTAATGAAAGAAAATAGAGGGTGAGAATGGATAAGATAGAAACTTAGAATAGAAGAAGAAGAACTTACAACATCAGAGTAAACATGAATCTCACATCGGAACGAATAAAATATTTCATAACATAACATTGAAATAAAACAGTATACAATACCATTATTAGAGTATAACACTTACAACACAGCGGAAATAACAATCTATATAGTCCTGGAGCCTCCTGCTCTAGCTCTTCAAGTATCTGTAAATCCTGACTACTTGACTGTCGGTACAAAATTGGGCACCCAAGTGCTTAGGGAAAACAAAACAAAATAAACTCTGGGTCAGACATGTGACTGGTGTGAGTAAACTCAAATCATTCAAAATCCTTTTGGAACAAAGAATAATTGTAGGACCGATCCTCACATAAACACGGATGGTTTTTACCTTATGATAACCCAAAATATTTCTCTAAAACAATACTTGTTAGATATTATAATAATGTCTAGACCAAGTAAATAGAAATCTAGTAGAACGCTTTCATCTCAGGTTCTACATATATAATATACAATCAAAACCACCGGCTCTTATTGTAATAGATTTACAACTCTGACAAGGTATGGAACCACCTTCCGATCAGTGTACTCTAGAAGCGATACACTGGAGTTCAACAAGAACATCTTGTAACTCGGCCACAAATAACCGACCATTTATTTTTCTTGAATGTTCCGAATAATTATCAGCTTATGTTCGGTATACCAACATAACCGTTCCTGGGAGATACAGAAGCGAAAGAAGTAACAAATATGAATATTCTCTAGATGGTGACAATATACCTACTTGTGTGCGACCCACTTAGCCATGCTGCCTGCCCGATTTCTTTCATTTCCCAGTTGATGAGGCTTGAGGTCATAACATATCTTTTAACAGATCACTCCTTCATTTACTTTGAATCCCACATCGTTATACCCGTCAAATCACAAATTGATACTCCCAAAAATACCACGGGTATAAGCTAAGAGAAATGAATTCCTCCGCTACCAACGTAGATACGTTTGAAACGATCAACTTACGTGATCTACCAGATATACTCTATCAGACATTCTTCCATACAAGTTGTCCTGGGTCTGGACAAACCAAAGGCACTATTCTGTAAGCAGGACAACCCTTGCATAACTCCGTCTTCAATTATCTTCAACATTTTTGATCGCAACGCTAACGCCCATACAGAGTGGTTTTTAAAAAATGAATCTAATCCCGGTCTCTCCGTATTGACCACGGAAAAATGGTCAAGAACTTCCATAGTCGGTGAGTTAACTATCAAAGAAAAACATATGTGCAAATAACGATATTATTTCTAGATGGAAATTCTATCGATCAATCATCAATCCACATTTGTTCATTTCCCCATTTCTCGTTTCCATATATTCATCAAATCCCTAATTTTCTAATTTTTAGAAAATATACGTTATTAACTTTGGAAAACGTTTCCACTTCTAATTCATGCATCACTACCTTTTCACATATATCAGTCTCTAACTATAAACTAGTAAGAGAACAACGCCCTACGTATTAACCCCGAAGGCAGTAACCAACATCAGATCAATACACAGACAGCTGTTCAACTCAACTAATTTCCAGTTAGTTTCTATTTTCAATAATTCCATTTAAATTCCTAATTCAAACCCCAAATTCCTTTATAATATTTTATTTGCAAAATATTTACTTTAAATCATAATCATTTTACCCCGTGTGCGAAGCACGCGTCTAAACCTTCCTAATATAAAATTCTCTTTTTAAAAAACCCTACTCATTTTCCAAATATTCCCCTTTTATATTTTTGTTTACTTTCTGAATCAATATTCCTTTTATAATTCTATTTATTTTATAATTATTTCCTTTTATAAAATTTTATTTATTTTATATAAATCCTTTTATATAGTTCTATTCATATATAAATATTTCATTTTCAATATTCACTTTGAAAAATTCCTTTTTTACATTACAGTATTTTATATGGTATTTAAAATACCAATAACATGACCAGTGTCATCAAAATTAATCATAGATTATATTTCACATCATATATCACAATATATGAAAACAAACAGTACTTTAAATATTGAGGAATCCAGTTGGATTCCTCCAACCTATTTCCCTGCGTCCGCAGATGTTAAACAATATAATAACATTGATTTCATTTCGATATGAAATCTTCTGATAAACAGAATCAACATTTGATTAACGATTTACATATATACATATCGTTATCTATAATTTCAACCAATACATCAACAATTCAACCAACCAATCAACACACAGTAATCAATTATCATTAATAGATTATATTTATAAAAATGTAAATTGATCAGGGTTAGTGATATTTACTCACATTGGACGATCATCGTTAAATAACGATAATCAATTGTCGATTCAGATCAAACAATTTATTTTGCTATAAATTGTAACGAGCTCCAATTCAACCCCAGACAGTTCATGGTGTAGCCCTCATCCATACGATCCCAACGGATCTTGTTTCACACATTTCCGATAAAATATGACAAAGATATTAATATTACAAGTTATATACTTATTTGATAAAAAATTTAATTTCAATTTTAATTAAGTCATTGGGCCTTTACTATATACCTTAGCCCATTATCATTAATAGAAATCAGACCCGTAATTATCCTTCTTCCCAAATGTAAAATCTGCTGTGATGACACAATCGAACACCATTTTCACCACTTTACACAACTCGTTCTCACTCTCCTCTCCACCGATCAACGAATGGCCACTCCCATTAGCTTGATCTACCCGTCCTCTACACTCCTATACCATTGGTGATGAACCCGCACAACCACACTAAAATCCGATATCAGCGTATATCCGCTCCCTACAGTGCACACTTCGACAAAAATCTTCATCGTTCTTCCCAAAAATCATCATGTTGGTGCTATTTTCACTTTTGATCTCGAATATGATATCCAAACCAACCATCAATGCTTACATCCTCGCGACTCATTAACCCTAGCAATGCTGGGTAAATTAATCCGACCCAAAAACTAAAATCGAACTCATTGAAACTCATATGGGTTGAAGCGTATTGTAATAGAAATGCAACAAAAATTGTTTGAGGGTTTTTAGTTTTTCCTAAGATTTAATTTTGATTTTCGAACTGGGATTTCTCCACGATATTTTGTTTAAAAGAGGAAAACACACGGAGGCAAATTTTGTTGACTGGTGAATTAGGTTTAGGATTGAAAGGGTATTATATAGGAGGATTTAAATATATTTTTGTTCATTATTTAATTAACCTATAATGAACTGCTGCTTGTATTGGTCTTCTAAAAATTCGTATGACAACACATGATATTCAAAATCACGAAAATGGACATGCAGCTACAGTTTGACATTACGGACCCAACGAAACTGGTTTCATCGAATTCCGACTCCGTTTGCTCACACAGCGTATTTTTAGCTGTCAAAATACTACCTATTTTTCACATTAAAAATCCGTACGGCCACATACTGACTCCAAAAATCATGAAACTTGGAATCTAGCAATAATTTAATTTTACGGATCCAACAAAATTAGTTTCGTCGAAAATGGAGGACGTTTGCAAAACTGGCTATTTTTAAAAGCTCTAAATAAACCAATTTAAATATTAAATATATTTAAAAACAATTAAATTAAATATTTATAAATAAATATTATCGTATATATTCACCATAAAATATCATATATGTTAGATCAAAATTTGGCTCTAACACCCAAATTGTTCTGATTCGTAGAGAATTATAACTGAAAAATGAGGGAAAAGCAGAGAACACACAAGGTTTATAGTGGTTCGGCGTTAACGAGCCTACGTCCACTTTATATGCTATTGATTATACTTTGAATGCTAGTACAACCAATGATTTCTCTCAAACTCGCTCTTACAATTATGATTTCTCTCAGTAATCTCGAAGTAAAACTGATAAGAAATAGTGGTATGACAGTAATGGTGGAATCAATACTCAATACTGCCAAAAGATCCTCAGAAATGCCAAGCTCTGGGCTATTTATAGCTGATTTCTGGTGACGGATCGCGGCCATACGTGTCCCACATCCCGAAGATCTCGGACCGGTTCGTAGCTTGATGAAGAATTGGTCAATATGACAGTTGGTGACACGTGTCGCGAGATCCTACATTCTCGGATCGTGGTGGACTTGGTCTTGGTCATCATCCATCAGCCTAGGGGATCGGATCGGATCGAGCTAGCGATTGACAGATCGGATCGTAGTCAATGGGGGGCGATCGCGAACCGAGGGGGGCATGGCGATCCGATCGGGTCTTCGAGGGTTAATGGCGTGAAACTTCATATTTTCTTCTTATGTGTGAACCTTGGTGGCTTGGTCAAAAAGCTAGCCAACATTTTGCCCCCTCGAATTATATTTTATCAGAGATGGAATATGCTTCGAAACCGCGGAAACATCTTTTCATAGGAAGATGCAAATCAATGGTTGCGTCCGCCTAAAATGTTGCGTCACTTTGGAAAGTCGCATTCCTTGATTGGTATAAATATCGGTTAAATCCTCAATCATGTCTCTATTTATCGGGTAATTTCTATCTCTGGAATTTTTGGAGACTTCATTGTCGAATTGCCAGGTAAAAGTTTTCTTCTTCTCTTCTTTCCCTTCTCTTTTTTTTTGTCAATGGTTCATTGGTTCGGATCGCTCTTGCGTGCCAAGGTTCGTGGTGATTCGCTCGTTTGGATCTGATGTCCAAGAGGGCTCTTTTTAAGGTTAAAGCAGCCCTCTTTGGTCGCGGCCTTATCGAAACGGACCGAAATGGGCTTCTACTCGCGGGTCGGTTGCTCCGAACGAGACAAAATGGGGATACAAATGGTCGCAGTTTTTCCTATATAAACCGAAACCCCTCTTTACTTCCACCTTCCTTCTTCCTTCTGCATCGCGCCGCCAGATCCTTCGAGAGAGAAACCCTAATTTTTCTTTAAATCTCCAAAAACCCTATTACCTTCCAATCAAAATAAGGTAGTCCTATTAAAAAATGCTTTTGTGTAATCTCTATTTCGTTTTTCTTGGGTTTTTTGTTGATTTAAGGGGGGAGATGACGGAATTTCGTGATGTTTGTGGTTCTGGAAGATGGCAGGACGCCATGGCTGATGGGTTTAATCACTTGCGTTCATCGAGGGAGAAGGAAAAGAGAGGAAGGAGAAGAGGAAGGGAAGGAAAGAGAGGTTTAGGTCGGATCGTGGCGAAGGAGGGGAAGCGGATCGGATCGTGGTGGTGAGGTACTGATTCGGGTCGTGGAGACGTTGGTGTGGAGCTGATATCTAAGCCAAACGACAGGTCGGATCGCTGCAAAACTGTAATTCATAGGAGGAGGGAACGGATTGTGAGTAGCCTTTGCGATCCTCTCCAGTTTCGCGACCCGATGCTATTCCACGATCTGGCAACTTCGCTGCGAGTCCATGTTTACCTCACGATCCGACTATGCACCGCGACCCGATCCCTTCTATGCGATCCGAGTGATGTAATATACTTGTTAAATAAACATTGCAACTCAAACCTGATATATCGATGGACAGTTTGGTTAGAGCCTTTGAGACGAACTTTCTGGACTGAACAAGTGCATAACATATCAGCGAGCAATCGACCAATATCTCGATGATTTTGTTGATCTTCGTACTTTTCTTTAATGCACGCACAAGCACACACTAGCACTTGCACACACGGGGGGACGGATAATTATATTCTTATTTCTCATGTTTACTCGCCTAAACAGTAATGTCGGATAACCGTTCCCCTTCAAGATCTGATACAGAGACGGATCCTGAGGTGTATGAGCACAACAACCCCGAGGTTCTTCCAATTAATCCAAAGGGTGAGGATTCCGGATCTGAATATGAGGCAGAAACGGAATCGGAACCATCCGAGAGTACCTCGCTTGATAAGGAGTCCGAAGTAGACGACCGAGCTCCCGACGAGATTCCTGGTGCAATAGAAATAGAGAAATTCATTGACTCTTTAGCTTCCAAACTTGATGACATAAAGCTTAAGAGAATTTGCTTGAGACACAGGATCCCCTGGGATGATGTGAGGACTCCTGGTAGCGAAGATAGACCTCATTTGGCTCCGGAGGGGTATATGACAGTTAGCCGACTTATGTGCTGGGTAGGCGCTATTCCTCCGTTTCCTCCAATCGTCATTGAGACCCTAAAACGATTGGGTATTGCTCCAATGCAGCTTCATCCCAATGCCTACGCAGCCCTATACACCCTATACATCGCATATGCGGAAATCCTGCAAACTGAGCTCACGTTTAAAGATTTGAATTTTTTTACCTTTTCAAGCATCACTACACGGCAACCCCAAATTTTTCTTTCTTCGAATCGGTAGCAAATAGGAAGGTTTTGTCTGACAGGTACAGCAACATAGGGGATCCCAAGGCCGATTGGTTCTATATAAAGAGACAGGCCGGGTGTTCAAGAAGATGGCTTAAATCAAGTAAATTTTAAACCTTTGAATGAATAACTTGTTTAAGAAATTGAAGCGCTAACATGCTTCTTTTCTCTAAGCAGATCACGCCTTTCCAAAGACGGAAGGCTCGGTGTACAATAATCGACTGTCCCTTCTTCTGCAAAGCAAATTCGACTTCCTAAAGATCAAGAAATGTATTACTGATGAGAATCTTCACAAGCACCGCCTTCTGGATATATGGTTTGGACTTGGTGCGGGTGGCAAACCTTACAAATACGTGTCCCTGACTGAGGGAGAAGGAAAGTCACAAGTAGCAGAAACAACTAAATTTCGTAAGAGTCCTTTACCGATAATTATCCAGGACGACGAAGACCTAAATGTATATAAAGGAGATAAGGCCCGTGCTGACGAGTCTAAGGAAATCCCAGTCTCTCCGGGGGGTTTCCCCTCAAGGGCCTCTCTACTGGTTGAACATGCTGCTCCCGATGATTTAACAGAGGAGCGGTTATTTAAAGAACTGAGCAAGATTCCTTTACCTTATGATGTATATACACAGGGAGACTTCGAAGGGGAGCCATTTTTTCTATTTCTGAGGAAACAACTGTTCCAATTGGAGAACGAGAGACTACCCAGATGAGCCTGACTTCGGGCCCTGGTCTGTTAGGGGGAATTATATGGGATGCACAAATCACATGCACTGTCTGACCCCACACTTTTATACCAACAGTATTCAAGGTTTTAATATGTACTTGTTTCTTTTGCAGGAAAGATGTCTCGCAAACGATCTTATTCCTATCGCTCTCTTCGTGAAGGCACACCTAGTCTTCATCCAAATCCTGAGCGTGCTCGTAGCAGCAACCGAGGGGGAGACAGTCATTAGTCCCGGGATTCTCACAAGCCTACTTCTTCATAGTCCAGATCTCCATCAAAACAAACCTCTGGAAAGCCTCCCAGTCATCCGGTGCCGCCTACAGGGGGAAAACAACTTCCCAAAGACTTAACCCCTCCGAAGAGTGCACCCTCTCACAACAGATCATCCAAAAAGCACAACGAGCCCAAGGATAAAAGCAAGGATCCAAACAAGGATTCTAAGAGGGAGAAAATTGACATTGTCCCTTCCAGCCAACAAAGTTTGAGTGCCCCCGGGTCACGAGACTATATCCATGGTCCTGAGACTCAGGCCAAGCTGGAAAAATTACGAGAACAATTCCCCGATATCTTCTTCGAAAGGATGATGTTCGTTCCAACCTTGGAACCAGTCCCTAGGAATAGGGATACTGAAGTCATCGGACACGTTCGCCATGTAGCTAAGCAGTATGAGGCAATGAAAAAACATGCTGTCAATCTTTCAGACATCATCCGTACACTTGAGATGGAAGCGCATAGGTCCAAAGTGAAGATAGATAATAGTGAAAGGGCCAGGGTAAAAATAGAGGACTTAGAAGATGCACAATCTTTGCTTGCCTTGGCTCAACAAGATGCTAAACATTACAAAACAGAGCTGGAGGAGGCCAGGCAATGTTTTCATAATGAGCTCGATTCTAATAGCAAAGAGTGGGCGTTATTGAAGAAAGAGGTGGAAGATCTCAGGATGGCCAACACCGAACTGAAAACAGCACAGGATCATTTCGAGGCCGAAAAAGCTGCTTGGGAGAAAGAGAAGGCAAGCTTGAAAGATAGCTTAGCTCTGGCCGAAAAAGAGAGGGCGATTCTGAATGATCAACTCGCGCGTGCAGAGAAGCGCGCTATACTTGCTAAAAATAATGTGGAAAGTGCCATTGAAATGGCTACTGTTTCTAATGAAAAGCTCCTCGAGAGATAGAAGGATATCGAAGGATTTGAAGAAATGTTGTTCGACTTCCTTGGCCAGGTCATCAAGACCCGTAACATCTCCTGGATCCCAGACTACCATGTCACTCTAGCCAACATATGGGATGCAATCGTCCAGAGCGAGAAACAGCGATGAGTAGTTGATGAGATTGATGAGAATGAGTTGATGTGGACCATTCTTAGGGATAATGAACCTGAGGATTTAAAGAAAGGCGGACGCCTACTCCAAGAAGAAATTGACAAAGAGAAAACTCAGGCGAAGGGCAAAGATAAAATGGAAGAAGGCCCGAGCTCAGCTGCAGAGCCCAAGGCCTCCGAAATTGAGGAATACAATTCAGACTATCCATTGATTCCTCTGGGTCCAACTCCTCCAGCTGTCGGGGGTTCTACTGCTAGCTTGGATGGAGGATCGGCAGAAGGTAACTCTATATTTTCTCCGCAACTTGCCAAAGCAATTGTCACTTGTCGTCGTCTTGTTGGACAATCAACTGAGCAAACCGCATTCTCTCCCAAAATAACATTTGTTTCTCATGATACAAGTTGCGGGCCAGTTGATAAAGATGCTGAAAAGCAGGCAGAGGTAGAGAAGACTGACATCCTGCCAAGTGTTGGTGCTGATGTCCCCCCAGATGCTGAACCCATCGAGGCTTTGAGAGACATGGACGGGCGCCATGACGGCGATGAAGAGGAAGTCGCCATTACCAAAGAAAGCAGAGGCGATGATGAGGAAACCTTGGCTGAACAACAGGCCGAAGAGGAGGAGCAGTTGCTCTTTATGAAAGGGGACAGGATCCAGTATATGTGCCCCCTATTTCCGAGATCGACCCCAAAACTGGGTTGGTCGTAAGATTTTCCTCCCGATCAATAACTTCACAACTAGCCTCTCAATCCTCTAGTTCTTCGCCGGAGCCTCTTGTTGATAAGAGGAAGAGGAAAAAAGGTGATCGTTTGGATGTTGATAAGGAGGAGTCGGGGAAGCAGAAAAAGAGCAAGATGCCTACATAGCCCCCTCCCCCCAGCATAAGTAGGATGCAGATATCAGTTCATATTTTGTCCTTAGGATTTTTAGGCTTTCCATTGGCCATGAAATGTAATTGTGAGAATGGCCCACACTTTTGTTTAGGTTCCTCTTTATCTTGTAGGTTTGCAGTTTATGAATGAAAGTTTATTTCTTTTGCGTCTTCGTGTACCTGCAGTCAATAAACTCTTCATATTTAGTCACAAGTCATTTGGCTATAACCAAGCTAAAATTATATTACAAATCATTCAAGCAAAAGAAAGAATTTAACAATTTCTATGCATGTTACCCCCTATATTTGAATACGGGGGACTTGGAGTTTTTTAGTAGAATTATAGTCCTTGAGGCGCCAAATCTCTGGTGCCTCTATACTTTCCCGATCCATCAGCGGGTTAAAGTTCGAACTCGTATCATGATCTGCTCACCGATCCTTTAACGGGGCAGGAATTCTGGGGACGATGAGTCTCCAGCATCCTTGTCAGCGCTTAATCACAGATGTTTTTATACTCTCCTGGCGGTCGCCAAGGTTATAGTTTGAGCTTGGCTGTTCAGTCGCCCCCCGATCCTTCAGCGGGGTAAGAGCTCTTTCTCAGTGCTTAATCGTAGACGCTTTTATACTCTCCCGTCGGTCGCCAAGGTTAGAGTTCGAGCTCGGCTGTTCAGTCGCCCCCCGATCCTTCAGCGGGGTAAGAGCTCTTTCTCAGCGCTCAACCATGGACGCTTTTATACTCTCCTGGCAGTCGCTCAGGTTAGAGTTCTGTCAATGATGTGATTCACTCTATTGTACCTTCAAAGTTCTAGCTGTGGATTGCTCTCCATTCTGATGGAAGGCACCTGGAGTCACATGTTCCTGTGATTACCGCATAGTTTACAACAAATTTCATAAAGATAGAAAAGCGGATAAATAATAGTGCAATAAAGGTAAACGACACACGGTATTTTTATAGTGGTTCGGTCAAATCGTAAGCTACTTCCACTTTATAATCTTTTGCTAAAAAAATTGGACTATTCTAGGCAAGTCGTGCCTTTTACATGGTCCTATGAAACAAAAGAATAAATCTGACATCTTTATGTCAGATAAGGTCGCAAATGTTGGGCATTCCACACTCTGGGAATTTCTTCTCCATCCACTTTAGCTAGCTTGAAGGTTCCATTATCAAGCCTTCGTAGAATGGAGTACGGTCCTTCCCACTTCGCACCCATTGAGTCGGGGGCGGAATGACACGCTTCAGAACCAAGTCTCCGGGTTCAAAGGTTCGGGCTCGAACCTTTTTGTTGTAGTATCGAGCGACCTGTTGCTTGTGTCTCAAGGCACGCAAGTCTGCTTCATCCCTCTTCTCTTCTATTGAATCTAGGGATTCAAGGAGCAACTCGTTATTAGTCATCGGATCGTAATAAGTAACTCGATAAGATGGTACTCTTAGCTCAACCGGGATGACTGCTTCTGCTCCAAAAGCAAGGGAGAAGGGGGTATGGCCTGTTGCCGATTTATATGTCGTCCTGTAGGCCCATATTGCCAAGGGTAATTCTTCGACCCACATGGCTTTGGCCCGCTTCAATCTTCTTTTGATAATGGACTTAATCACTTTATTTGCTGCTTCTATCTGTCCGTTCGACTGTGGATGTGCCATAGAAGTGTACCGTATCTCAATGTGGTACTTCTGGCAGAAATCCCTAAACTCGTTGCTATCAAACTAGGTTCCATTGTCAGTGACGACGATCTTCGGGATCCCAAACCGGCAAATAATGTTTCTAACAAAATAATTAATCACTCGCTTGGTTGTGATCGTAGTTAATGGCTCAGCCTCGACCCATTTGGTGAAGTAGTCTACAGCCACAATAACGAACTTTGCTCCGCCCTTTGCTATAGGGAGGCTTCCAATGATATCAATCCCCCACATAGCAAAAGGCCATGGACTCGCCATTGTCTTTAACAGGCCAGGAGTTGCCCTGGGAATTTTTGAAAATCTTTGGCATGCATCACAACGTCGTGCGTATTTTGTTGCATCTTTGTTTATGGTAGGCCAAAATTAACCATACCGCAACACCTTTTTTGCCAATGTTTGTCCTCCAGTATGGTCACCACACTCATCCTCATGTACTTCCTGCAGTACATGCTTGATGTCGTCATGGGCTATACACCGGAGAAGAGGCATTGAAAATCCCTGTCTGTACAGGATTCCGCCTTGCAGAACATATCGGGAAGCTTTACGAATTATTTTACGCCTCTCGCTCTTCTTGGTCGGAAGCGTTCAATTTATCGAGAAATTCTTTAGAGGGGTCATCCATGACTCCCTTTCTGGCTCAGTCCTAGTATCAGATCAATTTCCATCTAACCTATGCTAGGGAACTGAAGTACTTCAACTGGGGCTAGCCCGACTTCTTCAGGATCGTTGGAGCTAGCCATCTTCGCTAACTTGTCCGCATGTTGGTTCTCTGACCGCGGAATATGGGATATAATGTAGTGATCAAAGCCAGTCAGCAACTCCTTCACTTTCTCCAAATATGAAATCAATCTTGGTCTCTTAGCTCGAAATTTTCCAGTAACCTGATTTACAACCAACTTGGAGTCACAAAATATGTCCAGCTTCGCGATCTCTAATTCCTTTGCGATCCTCAGCCCGGCTATCAGGGCTTCATATTCGGAGTCGTTGTTAGTGGCGTGAAATTCCAACCGGATAGCATAGGATATCAGTCTTTTCTCAGGAGTTTCAAGCACCACTCCGGCACCGGATCGTTTATCATTCCTAGCACCATCAATATACAATTTCCATGCACTAGGATCGAGAAGTAACTTTGGTGGGTCAGCCTCTTCGTTTACCATGTCATCCTCCGAGACAGTAAATTCTGCAATGAAATCTGCCAGCACTTGCCCCCGTATCGATCATCGGGGCTGAAAATTCAAATCAAATTGACTCAGTTCAATGTTCCACTTGAGCAACCTTCCAGAAGCTTCTGGTCTCTGTAGAACTTGCTTGAGCGGATGATCTGTGTACACGGTGATAGGATGAGCTTGGAAATAATGTCTAAGTTTCCTAGATGCAATCAATAAATTGTACGCCAGCTTTTCGATCCTCGGATAATTGCGTTCAGCTGCCGCCAATTTTTTACTCACGTAGTACACTGGCCTTTGAACCTTGTCTTCTTCTCTTACTAACGCTGAGCTGATCGCGTGGGACGACACTGCTAAGTACACGAATAATTCTCGTGATCCACCGGCTTAGACAGTATCGGGGGTCTCTCCAGATGATTCAGCAGGTTCTGAAATGCTTCAATGCAATCAGGAGTCCACTTAAAATTGCGTTTTCCTCGCTTTATCAATTCAAAGAACGGAATGCATTTGTCTGTCGCTCTAGAGATGAATCTGCTTAATGCTGCTACTTTCCCCACAAGGCTCTGCACATCTTTGATTTGTCTAGGCTCCTGAATGTCTCTGATTGCTGCAATCTGGTCTGAATTAATTTCAATCCCGCGCGAGCTGACAATGAATCCCAAGAACTTCCCGGATGCAACCCCAAATGAGCATTTCGTTGGGTTGAGTTTCATCCCATACTTTCAAAGAATACCAAACATCTCTGCCAAGTTTGTAGTGTGATCAGACGATTGTCTGGACTTAACCAACATGTCGTTAACGTACACCTCCATCGTTTTCCCAATCTGGTTATAGAACATTCTGTTCACTAACCGTTGATATGTAGCGCCTGCGTTCTTCAAACCAAAAGGCATTACCACGTAGCAGTATAATCCCAGATCAGTAATGAAGCTAGTGTGTTCTTGATCTGGAACATGCATAGGAATCTGGTTATATCCTAAATAAGCATCCATGAAAGAGAGAAGCTCATGACCTGCCGTTGAATCTACCAACTGATCAATTCTGGGTAACGGAAAGCTATCTTTTGGGCAGGCTTTATTCAAATCCGAAAAATCAATACACGTACGCCACTTCCCATTGGCCTTCTTTACCAAAACTGGATTTGAAATCCAATCTGGGTAGGTTGAGTCTCTGATGAATCCGTTACTTCTTAGCTTTTCAACTTCTTCTTTCAAGGCTGCGGACCTCTCTGGGCCCAACATTCGCCTTTTTTGTTTTACATGGGGGTGCTTTGGGTTAATGCTCAATGAATGGCTCATGATTGATGGAGATATCCCACACATGTCCGCGTGGGTCCAAGCAAATACATCCAAGTTATCTTTTAGGAAACCCGTTAGTTCTTTAGCTCGAACTGGATCCAACTAGGATCCAATCCTCAGGACCTTCTCTGGGTCGCTATCATCGATTGGTATATCCACAGTCGTTTCGTTGGGAGCCACCATTCTGCCCCCAGTCTCTTCGTCCTCTCCGGGATCTATATCCTCGGGCGGTTCTCTGGGCGACTCACCTATAATCATTTTCTTTAATTACTATGACGTCTTCTCCCTTGCGGGGGAAGAAGCGTCTTTAGTCTCAATATCATTTCCTTTACGGAGTAGCTTTAGCTCTGCAATGTAACATGCACGTGCAGCAACCTGATCTCCTCTGACTATGCTAACACCAACTTCCATAGGAAACTTCAATAACAAGCACCAGGGGGTTATACAAGCTCTAAACTTTGCTAGGGCCGGTCGGCCCAAGAAGGCATTATAAGGCGATTCAATATCCAAAACTACGAAGGGAAGAATTCTCACTCTTTGGCGTTCTCCTTCCCCAAGTGTTATCGGCAGCTCTACATATCCCATTAGAGCAGTTGAAGCCCCGTTAAATCCACGGATCCATCCTTCACACGGCTTTAAATCTTTCAATTCAAGGTTCATTAGATCGAATGTCTTTTTGAATAGAATGTTGACTGAACTCCCGTTATCCACTAAAACTTTATGGGCAGTGCCCGGGCCAATAGGAACAGTGATTACAAATGGATCTTCGATCGGAGCGTGGACTCCAATACTCTCTCGGTTGCGGAAAATGACGTCGTCTGACATCATCTTTTGTTGTTTTACCGGGGCATTGTCCTCAGGGTTGCTACACTCTCCTGCCTCAAGATGATGCTTTGTTGCGTTTACGTACTGGTCCATCGCCTTGAAACTATGCCCGGCTAGGTGAAGCCCTCCGATTATGGTATTGATAACAAGATCCTTTCCTTTTTGCTGGACAGTTGGCCTGGCAGTAGGTTGATTCTAGTTTTGGTTCGGGGTCTGAATAGCTTGCCCCCTGTCTCTAGGAGTCACCCGGTACTCATCCAACTTCCCTTCTCGGAGCAACCTCTCAACTATGTCTCTCAGATGACGGCATTCATTTGTTGAGTGGCTGTGAGTCTGATGGAAGAGACAAAACTTCCCCGTCTCACGTTCTTTCTCCGTCGAATCTCTTGGAGGAGGCCATTTATGTTGGAGAACGTTGTACGAGTCGAAGAATATATTCTCCAAAGTATCATTTATTGGCGTATAACTTTCGAAAGACCTGGGACGGGTCCTTCTCTGGGAATCGTTCCCCCGATTTCTCTTCCGATTATTGTCATTACCGTTATTACCATTGTTTCCTGACTGGCGGCCGCCGCCGTGGCTTCGGTTCCCAATGTTGACTTCAACCTTTCCCGAGTTGTCTCCGGTTTGCTTGATGGCGACATTACTTTGGATTTCCTCCTTATTTTCCATTTTCATCTCCCGGTTAGCATATACCTCCTCCTGACGTAAGCGTACGTTTGCTTTCTCGTAAAACAATTCTCTAGTATGAGGTGGTTTGCCGGCCAGGTATCTCCCAAATTCAGTATCTTTATCTACCCCATCAATTAGGGCTGCCACAATAGTCGGCTCATGGGGATCCTTGACTTCGGTGGAGGCTAGGTTGAAACGATCCAGATACACCCTCAAGCTCTCACCTGGTCGTTGTTTGACAAGGAATAGGTCAATCACACTTTTCGACCTTTGTGCATAAATGCGGAACTGTTCTACGAACTTTTCACTCAATTCCCAGAAACTGGAAATTGATCTTGCTGGTAAGCGAGTAAACCATAATAACGCTACATCCTCCAGGAATATAGGGAATGCTTTGCACTTTACAGCGTCGGAAGCTGCGGCAGCGGTCATTGACCAAGAATATCTCATTAGATGTTGGATTGGATCAGATCTACCCGCGTAACGGTTCATTTGAGGCATGTTGAAGCACCTCGGGAATGTTACACCTAGAATGTCGTCGGTAAAAGGGGTGTGGCTGCGATCAATTCCCTAGTCTTCATTCCTTTGTCCGCGGCTATCTTCCAGGATTTGTCTAACCATTGGCCCAAGATTTGTAGCGGTTACTATAGGCTCGGGATCAGCCCTTCGCGCTCTGCGGGGGTCTCCAACCTCTCTTCTGGGAATAGCCATGAAATCTAGAGCTCGGATTGGGCTTCGTTGCCCCCCGCTACCATGATCATTTGTACAGCGAAGGGCTTAGGTGGTCTATTCTCGACAGGACTATCAACAACTCGCGCTCTAGGAGTCGTTGCTAGATTGTTCAAGTTGCGGTTTGAGGGTCCTTCACCAAGTGTCTCTTCCTCCCGTGATGGCAAGGTTCCAAATCGGAGTTGTTCTACGTTTTCAGCCCGCTCATACGGTCGCCGCGGAGGTCTTGGCGATTCCTCCGATGAAGAAGAGTACTCTGGGGTGAGCGGACGGACTGGAGGAGGCGTTCTTTGCCTTACAAGATCATCCAGACGTCTATCCATAGCAATCAAATTCTGTCGCAGCATGGAGCTTTCCTGCCTTTGAGCAGCTATTTCGTCAAACAGCCTATCCCACATTTGAACGAAGCGAGAGAGATCTCCTTCAGTAACTGGAGCAGAGGGGTCATACCGATCATCAACATTTTCCCTTATGCGCAGAGAGCTTGAGCCAGGTCGAACAGAGGGACCAGGATGGGAAGAGCGAGCCATAGGCTCCTTTCCAGGTCGAGTTGTAATCCGGTCATCACTTCGGATCGTGGTGGATCGGTGTCGGTGGCTCGCAGCGCCCCCCTGGGATCGGATCGTGGTAACATTGGGAGGGGGTTCGTGGTGTTATCGTGGGACCGGGTGACGACCCCTTCAACTGTTCGGTTCACATCGCCCTCCACGGTTCGGTTCGCCATCTCCGTTCCACGATCCGAGGGTCCTTCGTTGACCTGTTCATGCACGCTCTCTTCAATCGCTTCATTCGCCCGTGAAGCTTGTACTTCCTTAGACTTCTTTCCAGCCATGATATCAGGTATCGTTGAAATCTTCAAAAGTCTGAATAGTGAGGTTTCGGGACTGTTTTCTTCGGACTTGAATATCCAAACAATGGAGAAACAATCCAATATCCTGAGTTCAATTCTCAGTGAAAGCACCAAAATGTTTGATCAAAATTTGGCTCTAACACCCAAATTGTTCTGATTCGTAGAGAATTATAACTGAAAAATGAGGAAAAAGCAGAGAACACACAAGGTTTATAATGGTTCGGCGTTAACGAGCCTACGTCCACTTTATATGCTATTGATTATACTTTGAATGCTAGTACAACCAATGATTTCTCTCAAACTCACTCTTACAATTATGAATTCTCTCAGTAATCTCGAAGTAAAACTGATAAGAAATAGTGGTATGACAGTAATGGTGGAATCAATACTCAATACTGCCAAAAGATTCTCAAAAATGCCAAGCTCTGGGCTATTTATAGCTGATTTCTGGTGACGGATCGCGGCCATACGTGGCCCACATCCCGAAGATCTCGGACCGATTTGTAGCTTGATGAAGAATTGGTCAATATGACAGTTGGTGACACGTGTTGCGAGATCCTGCATTCTCGGATCGTGGTGGACTTGGTCTTGGTCATCATCCATCAGCCTAGGGGATCGGATCGGATCGAGCTAGCGATTGACGGATCGGATCGTAGTCAATGGGGGGCGATCGCGAACCGAGGGGGGTATGGTGATCCGATCGGGTCTTCGAGGGTTAAAGGCATGAAACTTCATATTTTCTTCTTATGTGTGAACCGTGGTGGCTTGGTCAAAAAGCTAGCCAACAATATAGCTTTAGAATATTCCTATATGAAATTCTAACTTGATATTTCAAATCTCGATATAAATCGATATTATATTTATAATGAAATTCCTTTTTAAAATATAAATAAATCGTTATAAATTATGAAGGAATTCCATCGCGACTGTTCTAAAATTTGATTTGGACATAACTCAAAATCTACACGACGAAATCCCAATTTTTCTCTTCTATTAGAAAAATACACTTTATCAGCTCCGAACGTTTCTTGTTTCACAGAAATCCGGCTTGTAACGGATTATGTATATTCAATTGAAGTTTGAATCGCCAAATAATGAACTGCCGCGCCATTTCGAGCTCGATTATAATTATAATATAATTATACGTTCAAAATTCGTTATAAATAATATATTCATTATCGTAATTCAATTTTAAACTGAATTATATATTTTGAATTGCCCAATTCACACGATATTGCCATTTCAGCTAATTCTGATTATTTCAGAATTAAATATATTATTCTATTTTTATATTAATTAAATATTCAAATTTATCTAATTAAACCACCATTAAATCCTCTAAATCACTATATAAATAATTAAATTGATTAATTATAATACCGTAAAAATACGTGACATTACAAAAGGTCAAATGATTTGAAGTGGTTTTCAGATAGGAACACCCATATCCAATCCTGGTCTCCTCAAATTAGTTATCGCTAAATGTTGTTTAAGTAGTATTGGATGTTCTTTATTTCTTCAGTATTTCTTCACAAAACATCTCTTAAGGATATATAACTTCAAATATTCTTAAAGTGTGTGTGTGTGTGTATATGGAATCATTAAAGTATGTTTATTGTGTCTTTTTGGATGGCAAGTCCAATTTAGTATGATAGATCCTAAGAAATCGTACTCATTATACTCAATATTAATTTCCATGTTCAATCTCTATTATTAATCGAATAATGGTGTAAACACACTTTAAATTTTCATGTATACTAAATATTACCTCCTCGGAATTTGATACAAAATACAATAAGATCATCACCGAGCAGTCTTATTCATTTAACTTAAGAAAACTTGTTCTTTTATACTTAACTTGTTTTTGGCATTTCAAGTGTATATATCCCACACCCAGGGAAAAGCCTGGTAAGGAAGGGCACCGATTGCTTCTGAACATCTCCTTGGTTAAGCACCCATATCTGGATCTTAGAAATAGAAAAATCAGGTATACTCGTCAGCTTATTAGAGCCAGGATTAAATCAATTGCTGACTATAGCTTTTTTATTGCATTAAATTATTTAAAACTTGTAAGTAAGTTATAAATCCTTTAAAAAATCTTCAAATTACTTCATTAAATATTTTAAAAACATTATCCAAAAGTTTTGAGAAGATTCATTAAGTTTAAACTCTAATTTCAATTGTTATTGAAAAGTGCTGCGGAAAGTGCAATTTCAACACACTTGATCAAAATGACTTTTCTTTCATTGGAAACTTCATAGATTCAACTTAAATCACTTTAAAAACATTTGAAATGATTTATAAGATTTATTCTATGTCCTTATTGTGTTTAAAATCATATTTTCAAACAAATGCATTTTTTTGGTTTCATACTACAAAACTACGTTGTTTTTCAAAACTAGTTTTAGTCATATTTCAAAATCCGCTCAATGAATTATTCTTCTTTTCAATTCCTTGCAAATTTATGGTTATAAGAGTTCGAAAAAAATCTTAAATCAAAAAATTTGGAACCAAATTTTTTTCATAAACATAAGATTCGCCTTTTAATGCGCGATATCAAGAACTACCATTCGCGACACACCAAAAGTTGTACATATTTAATATTCCTTCCAAACTTCATATTTTCACATACAAGTGTTTACAAGTCATTTCCGAGAGCTATTAAACCACTTTAATGAGGTTTAATCATTTCGCAGTACCATTTCATTCATGAAAGATAATTGATTTCCTTTGTGTTTATCGATGTGTATTTAACGTGACCTGTTAAATAATCCATACAACAAACATATTACCATTTAAAACTTGAGAAATTCTATCAACATTGAAAAAATCTTAAACCAACGAACTGAAATACTCCTTCCTTTACATCATTTTTTCTTGAAATCCATGAATAAATTCTATCAACGTTCAACAACAATATTAAGGAGCTCGATGAGCTCTTCGATCTGAATGGCGATGATCTATTTTCAGGGGGCGTAGATGCCGGGATTTGATCAGGAAGGTGGTGCTATTCCTAGCGTTTTTTGAGAGGAGGGCGTGACCGAGTGGCTCTTCACTCCAGGCGGGAACGAAGGGCTTTAAGGCGATCAGTTTGACAGTCTTCGATCACCATCTGGTGCATGGTTGGAGGCGCGACAACGATGGGATCAGGCGGTGTGTGGTTAAAGGCATTGAAAGCCTGGATGGAATACACGAGAACATGGATGAACGAGGACTCGGTTATTAGAAGAGATCAATAAGAAATCAGTTCAGCCAAATTTAACTATTGTCTTTTTAAGGTGATTAAACTTAACCAACACAAGATTAATAATAAACCAAATTAATGAATGGTTACTATGCAGATGGGATTGAAGATAGAAGTCTGAACCTTGTCTTTTGAACGGAAGGGAAATTTAAAACTGTCGGCCTGATTCCATGTAACATAAATAAAATTTAATGATAATTTAATTTGACTAATTAAGGGTTAACGATAGATTAGTTAATTAATGGAGTATTAACTAAGTGACAACTTCGTACAGGCCATTGGGAAGTCAACCGAAACCTGGAACGTGTAAACAAAGGCCTGGGAAGATAACAGGAGAGATCGGCTTGAGTAAACCCTTATGTTTAGTTAACATAATCAATGAAGTAATTAGTTTAAAATTTATTGAAATTATTTAGGTATAATTGTTTATTTAAATCATACTGATATCATATGAAACAATATAGGAAGAGGAACTCGGATAGCTTTAACGTGAGGGAAGGGAAGAATTGTTGGCTCTATTTGTACTGTAAACTAGAAGTAATTGAGATTAAATAATTATTTAATTATGAGTTTATTTTTATAATGAAATTGTATAAATTAAATCAGGAATCTTATATCGGTAATAACCCTATGATGCAAGGTCAGAATTGAATAGAACCAACTCCTTTAAGATCAGGTGACGAGATCAGCATTTTGGAATGATCTGAACAGAATTAAAAACTACCGGTATTTATTGGTTAAATTAAACGCTTGTTTAATTTAACTACAACTGAATCGCTTTAGCAACAAGTGAAGTCAAGGTGAGTTAAACTCACTTAGTTACTCCCATTTATATTTTATATAATTTGGGTTTTTATTTTCTGTGCTCTGATTGCTGATGGTTGACTGTTTACTAGTTATATATTTATTAGTTAATTTAACCGATGAAATTAAACCGTTGTATAATTTCAGCGAAATATCAAATCGTTATTTTAACGATTGGATCCAATGAATGTAACTTACCTTATTGGTGACATTTATTTATAAACGTGTTTAACTGTTCGAATTGTTTGAGTTGTTTTGTTGATTGATTGATCTTAAATGGTCGTTATTTTCTTTTATAGAAATTATTAGTTAAATGGAATTGAATGATCTGATTTGTTATAACCAATTTGCATACAGGGAAGAACAGGTTGGAGGGATCCAATGGGATTCCTCAAATATATTATTATTTTCATGTTATCATATATGAACTGTCATGATTGGGTGGTTGATTTGATTTGTGATCATTGACTGAAAATTCAGCCTATTTTCTGTTTTAACCAATGGGCAATATTGGTTGCGTAATCGGCAGTAAATGGCCAAAGAATAAATTGTTTTATTTTATATTGATTTGCCATATCGTGGATCAATATAACTGGAGTTATAACTTTTTTTTATAACTGGAAATAGATTTTGAAATATATTATTTTGAATAAAGGTTTATAAAAAAGAAATAAATATCTATGGTTTATTTAATTAATTAATAATTAATTATTAATTGATTTTATAAAGTAAATTCCGATGTCAATCAGATTTATAAACAAGTGAAGAGAAATTAATCTAATGGTTAAATTTAGATAATTTTTTTGTTAAGAAATAATTAAATGGAGTTATTTAAATTAATTATATTAATTAATTTAAAGAGAAAACGGATTGGAATCAGTTAATGGGATAACCATGTTTTGAGTTAATTATATCGACCATTTTAATTGGGATTAAATTAGTTCATTTTGAATAGAATGGTTTAGTGAATATTGTTTAAATTTTAACAAGATATTTAAAAAGGGATTTACTATTTATTTTTGTTAATTAAGGAATTAACTGTTTTTTCAGTAGTTAATGTTCGAAGTAAATTATTATATTAATTAATAATAATTTAGAAAATTTCTTTTTAATTGAAAATCATTTAAAAAGTAATCGAAGGGGAAATGAACTTTAATGGAATGGTGAAAGGAGTTGTGAACATATTTTATATTTAAACCAGAGATTTATAATGAAGTTATAAAAGGGAAACTTAAGCGATAGCTTAAAACAAATGTGACTTAAATATTCGAATTAAGTAAAAGGGGAATTGAGAACAAAAAGGGTTAGATCAAACCAGATTTTATTTAAAAAAGGGTTATAAAAGCAATGAGGTATTATATTGTTAATTATAAAATAACATTACTAAATAATGGGGTTAAGTAAAATTAGGGGAATTGAAACAAGAATTTAAAGGGGATAATGATTTAATGGATTTGAAAAGGAGTTAGAAAAAAGTGAATTTGATACAAGAAGTGTTTCTTAGGGTTTGAAAAAATTCCGAATTATAAATGAGTTAGGTTAAAGAGGCAGAGTTAAGAGTGGTGTTACTTAAGTATTGAATTAGGAAAGAATGGTATATTCAAGAAAGAGATTTTCCAAATGATAAGAAGGTTGTATGAAACTGTATTTTGAATGGAATGGTTAAATGGAATTTGAATTTATATTAGAATGAAATAAAGGTTTTTGGATTACAACTTATATTTGTCTTTAGATATGAACGTTGTTGATCAAGGTCTGAGAGGTAATTAAAATACCCCAACTTGAACGACATCAGGATTATCTGAGAATGATATTAGTTTGCAATGGTGAAAAAAGGTTAGTATTAATAATTTATTTCCATTAAAGAAATAACAGTGCAACGTTTAGTGAAAATTGGGAATATTTACATATAACGAAATTCCCAAAGTAAAAGGGAAATAAAAAGGGGTCACCGGAAATATAATGATATGTTTGAGTTAGAAAGAAAATATAAAACTGAGTTTTGTTATATAAGAATAAGCATGGATTTTGTTTCAAGTAATGAATGAAATATATTTTGTAATGTTGTTTTTCGAATAAATAAGTTGAATTGATTTGCCCAATAGTAGATAATAAGGTGGCTATTATTTTAAAAGTGAAAATAGAAAACTGGATATGATATTGGATTTTCCTAAGAAATAAAATGAATTTAATTAAAGAATAAGTATTATGATAAATAAGAGGCGTAGAACTATATTCACAATATCGAAATATTTAAGAGTTTTGAATTTACATTTGTTTTAATTAAAAGGCCAATTGATGCTGAATACTGAACTAGTGAACCCATTGGATTTTCATGATTGAATCACTGTTTATTTTGATAGTTAAATCACTGACTATCAAATTGTCCAATATGATTGTTGGTACGGAAAGACCGGGATCGAATTATATTCGAAAACCATTACGACCAGCAAATACGTAAAACAAGATTATTGAAGATGGAGCAATGGAAGACCGTCGATCTTCATGAGCGAAAGAACTATTTGTTGAGTTTCTCTGGTTTAGCGGCCAGAGATATTTTGACAGTAATTCTGTCATAATCGGAATCTACGGATTGCAAGGACTACTCGCTACTAACCTATAGGATGATTCCTTGGATATGGTAGGAGAGTGCCTTCGGTTCATCCTGTTCCTGGATGACTTGTGTGGACGGATGTCCGACAGAGTATTTCCAAAGGAATTACGTACGTTGACTTCTTCAAACGTACCATAGTTGATGGAGGAGAAATGTTTTTTCTCTAGCCAAATATCTAGAGTATTTTTGTGGACGTCAATTAGTGATATCTGGTGGTTTTGACGATGTGGCATTCAAAGTGAATGTTGATCAGATGTTCAAAGTCAATCTAAACCTCAAGCCTCATCAATCGGGAAATGACAAAAATCGTGCAGGCAGCATGGCTATATGGATCGCTCCCATTAGGGTGTATAATCACCTATCTAGGGAAATTTAATTTCCTTCTTTAATCTATTTTGATGTTGTCCCTTTTGGGAAACGGTGGTTTGAGCCCAATCGTTGGTGATAAACATTCGATACACTCAAGCGAAATGAGTGGTCGGTCATGTGTGGGTCGGGTGGCAAGACGTTCTTGTTGAACCCAGTGTATTCCTCTCGAGAGATACACTATCGGCAGGTGGTTCCATACCTTTTCATAGTGGGAATCCAATCTCCAGTAAGCGCCTGCGGTTTTGATTTTATACTGTATATGTGGAGCTTGAGATGCAAGCATTCCGCTAGATTGATATCTACTTGTATTTGGACACTATTATAATATCAGAAAAGATATTGATTTCAAAAATGTTTTGGGTTATCGTAAGGTAAAAACCATCTGTATTTATGTGTGGATTTGGTCTTACGTTTATCCTTTTTTTCGAAAAGGTTTTTGAACTTTGAAAGCTAGTTGGATGATTACCCTTAATATTGTGTGAGTTTTTGTCACTCTGGTTCACCAGACTGACCTGGTGTTTTGTAAATGCTCGGGTTAGACCGGGGTGTACAGGTCCACGTTATCGGATGCTGCGAAGTGCAGAGACGAGCTGAAATGTTCGGACGTATGATATATAGTATTTATTCTATTGTGTGATTGTATATGAGGATAAGTCATTATCATTGTCCAGATGTGTGATGTACTCTGATGATTGTAAGTATTTTAAAAGCTCTCAGTAAAGTTTTATTTCTATATTATATTTTGTTCCGCTGCAATGTGAGACTCTGATTCTGTATTGTGGTGTTTCTTCTTTTTCTTCTTCTGTTCTAACTTTCTTTCTTTCTTATCTCACCCTCTAATTTCTTTCTAATAACTATCCAGTGTTTTCGGTGTTTGGAAGGTCGGCATGAGTAACAGTAAATGTATTTATGTCGATTTTCAAGGCCGAAAATCCTTGGGTCGTTATAGTGGTATCAAAGCTATTGGTTTAGTAACAACCTTGGCTTTGTGGTGTAACTCGATAGAGATTGGGTTTGTAATACCCTAGATCGAGATTGAGTGTATATATATGAGAGCATATTTGTAAATTTATATTCAAATGTTTTGTATTGTGTTGATTGATCGGTTAAAGTGTTGAGAAGCATTGAACTGGCAATGGATACAATATTGTTTTGAAAAGAGGGTAAATGAAATAATTTTACCCAAATTATATTTTTACATAGAAAAGCAATAATTTTATCAAATTATTGAGATATTAGTGTGTTTGATTAACTTGAATGAAATTCAAACTGGATTGAAAATTTGAATTGAAAACTTAACCTGGTTAAGTGAAAATTAAATTAATAAGGATACTGAAATTAATAACTAATTTGGAATTTGAATTAATAATAATTAAATAGAAACCAATCGAATATTAACCGATTGATGTTCAAATATGTGAAACCAAAATAAAATATTAATATTGAATGTAAATTCAATTGATTTGGTTGTGTATTGGTTGTCGATTGTGAATTGCTTGTTATTGGATGATAGTTTGCTTAAACAGAATAATCAAAATTTAATGGAGCTAATGAATTATAAACTAAAGAATAATTTCCAGTATTATTGAACTATAATGAAACTGCTTATGGAATGAAATTTATGATTTAATCCTTATTTGATAATGAATGATGTTGTGCGTTTGATTTTGGAATTGGTGTAGTTATACCAGTTGATAGTGAAATAATATCTCAGAATTCCATATATTTATTACGCATATGTGGATTGAGTTAAGTACAGGCGCCAGATGACTAGGCAAATTGATGTGGGTTGAGTAAATCGCATATACGTTGAGAAATTATGCTCGATAGTGCTCGTAAAAGGTACGCTTACGTAGAAATATGAAATTTTGGGTTTTGATTTTTGTTTTCCAACTATGTGGGTCGATGTACATATATTATTTCTTCCTGCGATATCTCGTAGATGTCACTCTGTACAGGGGAGACTCTGCCGATTTTTTCTGGAAATTAAACATGTTAGAAAATTTTCGATATTTTTGAAATTTTTATTTACGGTATTAAATTGGTTTTCAATTTGTAATAAATTGGATTTGTAAATTTACGGGATTTGTAGCATTTTTCTTACCCTAGCAATTTCGGGGACGAAGTTATTTTAAAGGGGAAAGAATGTAACGACCCGTATTTTTGGCAGTCAATTATTTAATTTAATTTATTATTTTAAATATTTATTTGGAATATTAATGGATTTTAATATTTAATTCGTTATTTAAAACGAAGTTTGAACGTTATATATTTATATAATTATAAATCGAGCTCGAAATAGCGCAGCAGTTCGTAATATGGAGTTTTAACCTTCAATTGAATATATAGGATCCGATATAAGTCGTATTTCTAAGAAACAAGAAACGTTGGAATCGTAGTGATTATAATTTTCATATAAAAGAGAAAAATCCAGATTTCGTATTATAGATTGTTAGTTATGGCCAAATCAAATTTTGAAATAGTCGTTGTGGAAATCATTTTTAAAATATAATGTTTATTTAATATATTTAAATGGGAAATTTAAATAGTTTAACTAAAAATTGACGATACTGAGCTATGTAAATTATATATCGAATTGTATATATATTATGTTTGAATATATATATATATATATATATGATAAAAATAATTTATTATGATTTATTTGAATAAATTTGGAATTTATATAATATTTTAATCGATATTATATAAGCATTAAAAATGGCCATTTTTGCAAATGGTCTCCGCGTTCAGTGAAATTAGTGTTATTGGAACCGTATCGTTAAATTATTATAAGAAAATCAAATTTCACGGTAAACCGATGTCGTATGTGACTTCAATGGCCAAAAAATGTCACTGTTCTATATAATTGTTTAGACAATTTAGTCAGGGGTAACTTTTAACGAATAAACGACTGGCCAAATGAACTCCGATTTGAGCAAAATAAATTTCATTGGATCCGTACGGAAGAGGTCTAGTAAAATGTCAATGCCTCAAATTTATTGGAATTTTCTGTAATTTTAGGGATTTTAAATGCTTGATTTTTCATCGTTAATTATAAAGGACTTCTCACAAATGATGTCGGAATTCGACGAAACCTGTCCCATCGGGTCCGGAATATTTTTCTATGCTAAGATTAGCATTTTTATCGGAAAACAGAAGTCGATTGTGGTTAGTTTTACGTATTACTTCAACGAGAAATTTCGCTGAATTATAATAATATAAAATTACACCCCACCTTTATATAAACACTTGCGCATATAACCCTAATACACGGTAAACCCTTCCTGCATGGTCAATGCTCATTTTCCGCCTCCATTTTTAGCAGCCAACGTAATGAAATACTCCTTCCTTTACATCATTTTTTCTTGAAATCCAAGGATAAATTCTATCAACCTTCAACAACAATATTAAGGAGCTCGATGAGCTCTTCGATCTGAAAGGTGGTGATCTATTTTCAGGGGGCGTAGAGGCCGGGATTTGATCAGGAAGGTGGCGCTATTCCTAGGGTTTTTCGAGAGGAGGACGTGACCGAGTGGCTCCTCACTCCAGGAGGGCACGAAGGGCTTTGAGGCGATCAGTTTGACAATCTTCGATCGCTGTCCGGTGCATGGTTGGAGGCGCGACAACGATGGGATCAGGTGGTGCGTGGTTAAAGGCATTGAAAGCCTGGATGGAATACACGAGAACAAGGATGAACGAGGACTTGGTTATTAGAAGTGATCAGTAAGAAATCAGTTCAGCCAAATTTAACTAATATCTATTTAAGGTGATTAAATTTAACCAATACATGATTAATAATAAACAAATTTAATGAATGATTATTGTGCAGATGGGATTGAAGATAGAAGTCTGAACCTTGTATTTCGAAAAAAAGGGAAATTTAAAACTGTCGGCCTGATTCTGTGTAACATAAATAAACTTTAATGATAATTTAAGCTAACTAATTAAGGGTTAACGATAGATTAGCTAATTAATGGAGTATTAACTAAGTGGCAACTTCGTACAGGACATTGGAAGTCAACGGAAACCTGGAACATGTAAACAAAGGCCTGGGAAGATAACAAGAGAGATCGGCTTGAGTAAACCCTTATCTGTAGTTAACATAATCAATGAAGTAATTAGTTTAAAATTTATTTAAATTATTTAGGTATAATTGTTTATTTAAATCATGATGATATCATATGAAACAATACAGGAGGCGGAACTCGGATAGCTTGAACGTGAGGGAAGGGAAGAATTGTTGGCTCTATTAGTTCTGTAAACTAAAAGTAATTGAGATTAAATAATTATTTAATTAGGAGTTTATTTTTAAAATGAAATTGTATAAATTAAATCAGGAATCTTATATTGGTAATAACCCTGTGATGCAAGGTCGAAATTGAATAGAACCAACTCTGTTAAGATCATGGTGACGAGATCAGCATTTTGGAATGAACTGAACAGAATTAAAAACTACCGGTATTTATTGGTTAAATTAAACGCTTGTTTAATTTAACTACAGCCAAATCGCTTCAGCAACAAGTGAAATCAAGGTGAGTTAAACTCACTCAGTTACTCCCATTTATATTTTATATAATTTGGGTTTTTATTTTGTGTGCTCTAATTGCTGATGGTTGACTGTTTGCTAGTTATATATTTATTTGTTAATTTAACTGATGAAATTAAACCATTGTTTAATTTCAGTGAAATACCAAATCGTTATTTTAATAATTGGATCCAATGAAGGTAACTTACCTTATTGGTTACGTTTATTTATAAACGTGTTTAATTGTTCGAATTGTTTGAGTTATTTTGTTGATTGATTGATGTTAAATGGTCGTTATTTGCTTTTATAGAAATTTTCAGTTAAATGAATTGAATGATCTGATTTGTGATAACCAATTTGTATATAGGGAAGAATAGTTTGGAGGGATCCAACGGGATTCCTCAAATATATTATTAGTTTCATGTTATCGTATATGAGCTGTCATGATTGGGTGGTTGATTTGATTAGTGATCATTGACTGAAAATTCAACCTGTGTTTTGTTTTAACCAATGGGCAATACTGATTGAGTAATCGGTAGTAAATGACCAAAGAATAAATTGTTTTATTTTATATTGATTTGTCGTATGGTGTATCAATGTTACTGGTGTTATAAAAAAAATTATAACTGGAAATAGTTTTGAAATGTATTATTTTGAATAAAGGTTTATAAAAAAGAAATAAATATTTATTATTTATTTATTTAATTAATTATTAATTGATTTTATAAAGTAAATTCCGATGTCAATCAGATTTATAAACAAGTGAAGAGAAATTAATCTAACGGTTAAATTTGGATAATTGTTTTGTTAAGAAATAATTAAATGGAATTATTTAAATTAATTATATTAATTAATTTAAAGTGAAAACCAATTGGAATCGGTTAATGCGATAACCGTGTTTTGAGTTGACTATATGGACCATTTTAATTGGGATTAAATTAGTTCGTTTTGGATAGAATGATTTAATGAATATTGTTTAAATTTTAATAAGATATTTAAAAAGCGATTTACTATTTATTTTAGTTAATTAAGGAATTAACTATTTTTACATTAGTTAATGATCGAAGTAAATTATTATATTAATTAATAATAATTTAGAAAATTACTTTTTAATTGAAAATCATTTAAAAAGTAATCGAAGGGGAAATGAACTTTAATGGAATTGTGAAAGGAGTTATGAACATATTTTATATTTAAACCTGTGCTTTATAACGAAGTTATAAAAGGGAAACTTAAGCGATAATTTAAAACAAATGTGACTTAAATATTCAAATTAAGTAAAAGGGGAATTGAGAACAAAAAGGGTTAGATCAAAACAGAATTCATTTAAACAAGGTTTATAAAAGCAATGTGGTGTTATATCGTTAATTATAAATTAATGTTACTAAATAATGGGGTTGAGTAAAATTAGGGGAATTTAAATAAGTATTTAAAGGGGATAATGATTTAATGGATTTGAAAAGGAGTTAGAAAAAAGTGAATTTGATACAAGAAGTGTTTCATAGGGTTTGAAAAAAATTCCGAATTATAAATGAGTTTGGTTAATGAGGCAGAGTTAAGAGTGATCTTACTTAAGTATTGAATTAGGAAATAATGGTATACTCAAGAAAGAGATTTTCCAAATGATAAGAAGGTTGTATGAAACTGTATTTTGAATGGAATGGTTAAATGGAATTTGAATTTATATTAGAGTAAAATATTGGTTTTTGGATTACAACTTATATTTATCTTTAGATATGAACGTTGTTGATCAAGGTCTGAGAGGTAATTAAAATACCCCAATTTGAACGACATCAGGATTATCTAAGAATGATATTAGTTGGCAATGGTAAAAAAAAGTTTAGTAATAATTTATTATTTCCGTTAAAGAAATAATAGTGCAACGTTTAGTGAAAATTGGGAACATTTATATAATGAGATTCCCAAAGTAAAAGGGAAATAAAAAGGGGTCGCCGGAAATATAACGATATGTTCGAGTTAGAAAGAAAATATAAAGTTGAGTTTTGTTATATAATAATAAGCATGGGTTTTGTTTCAAGTAATGAATAAAAGATATTTTGTAATGTTGTTTTACGAATAAATAGGTTGAATTGAAGGTGGCCAATGTTTTGAAAATGAAAATAGAAAACTAGATTTGATATAGGATTTTCCTAAAGAAATAAAATGAATTTAATTAAATAATAAATATTGTGTTAAATAAGAAGCGTAGAACTATATTCGCAACATCGAAATATTTAAGAGTTTTAAATTTACATTAGTTTTAATTAAAGGGCCAGTTGATGCTGAATACTGAACCAGTGAACCCATTGGATTTCCGTGATTGAATCACTGTTTATTTTGATAGTTAAATCACCGACTAACAAATTGTCTAATATGATTGTTGGTACGGAAAGACCAGGATCGAATTTATATTCGAAAACCATTCCGACCAACAAATACGTAAAAGAAGATTATTGAAGATGGAGCAACTGAAGACCGTCGATCTTCATGAGCGGAAGAACTACTTGTTGAGTTTCTCTGGTCTAATGGCCAGAGATATTTTGACAGTAATTCTGTCGTAATTGGAATCTACGGATTGCAAGGACTACTTGCTACTAACCTATAGGGTGACTCCTCGGATGTGGTAGGAGAGTGCCTTCAGTTCATCTTGTTATTGGATGACTTGTATGGACGGATGTCTGACAGAGTATTTCCAAAGGAATTACGTACGTTGACTTCTTCAAACGTACCATAGCTGATGGCGAAGATATGGTTTTTCTCTAGCCAAATAACTAGAGTAACTTTGTGGACGTCAATTATTGATATCTGGCGTATCTGACGATGTGGCATTCAAAGTGAATGATGACTAGATGTTCAAAGTCATTCTAAACCTCAAGCCTCATCAACCGGGAAATGACAAAAATCGGGCAGGCAGCATGGCTATATGGGTCGCTCCCATTAGGGTGTATAATCACCTATCTAAAGAAATTACATTTCCTTTTTTAATCTATTTCGATGTTGTCCATTTCGGGAAACGGTGGTTTGAGCCCAACCGTTGGTGATATACATTTGATACACTCAAGCGAAATGAGTGGTCGGTCATGTGTGGGCCGGGTTGCAAGACGTTCTTGTTGAACCCAGTGTATTCCCAATATCGGCAGGTGGTTCCATACCTTGTCATAGTGGAATCCAATCTCCAGTAAGCGCCCGCGGTTTTGATTGTATACTATGTATGTGAAACGTGAGATGCAAGCATTCCGCTGGATGGATATCTGCTTGTATTTAGACACTATTACAATATCAGAAAAGATATTGATTTCAAAAATGTTTTGGGTTATCGTAAGGTAAAACCCGTCTGTATTTACGTGTGGATTTGGTATTACGATTATCCTTTTCTTTTGAAAAGATTTTTGAACTTTAAAAGCAAGTTGGATGATTATCCTTAATACTGTGTGAGTTTTTTCTCACTCGGGTTCACCAGATTGACCCGGTGTTTTGTAAATGCTCGGGTTAGACCGGGGTGTACAGGTCTAGGTTATCGAATGCTGTGAAGTTCAGAATCCAACTGAAATGTTCAAACGTATGATATCTAGTATTTATTCCACTGTGTGGCTGTATATGAGGACATGTCATTATCACTGTCCAGATGTGTGATGTATTCTGATGATTGTAAGTATTTTGAAAGCTCTCAGTAAAGTTTTATTTCTATATTATATTTTGTTCCGCTGCGATGTGAGACTCTGATTCTGTTTTGTGGTGTTTCTTCTTTTTCTTCTTCTATTCTAACTTTCTTTCTTATCTCACCCACTAATTTCTTTCTAATAACTATCCAGTGTTTTCGGCGTTTGTAAGGTCGGCATGAGTAACGGTAAATGTATTTATGTCGATTTTCAGGGCCGAAAATCCTTGGCTCATTACACTTTTTGGTTCAACCAAAGATATATGCCTATCAAGGCTAGTTATTCTAACCTAACCTTGTAAACATTGACGCACAACTCTAACTATCATACCCAAGGTATCATTTCCAATGATAATGATACCGGGATAGAATGTTTACGCATATATTTATAAGGTCTTTAAACCATCATTTAACTAATTACCAAACTAAGAGGTGGGATCTCAACTACCCACTAATCATGCGGAGATTAGTTTTATATATATATAGAGAGAGAGAGCCACTTAAGACCTTACTATCGAATGATAGCTAAGTGTGGATCCTCTTGATCACTTAAGACCCTAGGCACCTATTGGTCTCTTAATGCCTCTCGATGGTTCACTCGGCGCTAATATAAACTAGATGACACTAACTACATGTCCTACTAATTAAGGCTTCCATCATTCATGCATATAAACCCATGCCCCATATAAGGCGAGAGATAGTAAGCAGCCGCTTAAGACCACTCGGTTAGGTAGACGTAGCACACCATTTAAGACCCTCATGTGGTGGACGCCATAATTACTATCTAGTTGGCCTTATTGGATATATCCTAGTCACTTAATATTTCCCATAGAATAGGCAGCCTACCGACCTTTTAAGACTTATTCCTAGTTGGACCACTTGACCTAAGCCATTTAAGACCCAAGGAAGTGGACTATTTGTGAAGATTATTGAACTAGTGCCCAATTAGACTTTAATGCTTCCATTCATGGGAGGTAGGCTACGCGATCATGTAATACCTTTCTATAGGGGGATCTAACCACTTGAAACCTTAAGCCCAAAGTATGTTACGTTATTGAGTTATTCCCGTTTAGTTTCCCTTTACATAAATATTTCCACATACGGAAACTAGATATCGTCACAGGTTCCTATGGTTAATGATATCTCACATCTGTTGGGTGTATATCCAACTATTGGAAAGTGCAGACTTCTGTCGAATAAGGCAACTGACCTCGCATCATTAACCTATTAAGTACAGTTCTAACTTTTAATTATTAGTTCTGGATTAAAAAAATTAAAATAAGGAAAGTTATATCCTTCCTATCCTATGATATTTATTTAGTTGTTTCCTTATTGGACTTGGTATTTAAAATGACAACCTATACCCATTAATCCCTTTTTATTTCATTTATTTATATTTTATAGGGTTATTACCATTTATGACCATAACGGTCATATTTTCCTAAGGTGCAAATTAACCCCTTAAATGCCATTTATTTCCAATGATTATAATTAGTGTCACTTATGAACCTAACAATCACAATTTCCTAAGACGTTAACTGACAAATGTCCTTATTGTATCTGTTGACGTCAAAAGTTGGTCACTAGTGACGATCAACCCCCAATCGCGTGATCTACACACGAATAAAGATAAAATACGCAATAAAAAGTGAAAGAACGGGGAGCACACACAAGATTTTTATAGTGGTTCGGCAAAGACAATGCCTACGTCCACTTTATATATTATTTATCTCTTTTTTGATTACAAATACAATGCTTTTTCTGCTTGGAGAAAAGAAAGAAAATGACTATTTTCCTTCCTTCCTTTTGGGAGATTAAGATTCTGGAAGAGAGTAGAGATGAGGAGTTTTAAGAAAGCCGCCTGGCCAAGAGGAGTCGTCCTTTTTCTCTTTAAGCTTAGAGGTATTTATAGGTGGAAAATGTTGCTTGGGCTGTTGCAAAATGGTCCGGCCATTTCGGGAAGGTCCAGATACATGGAATCCATCCATTGGTTCGAATTGCGGCTGGAAGACTGATTCCACTGCTCATAAATAGTATCCTCGAAAGTTGTGGTTGTCGTGGCATCCGTGGGGAGGTATATCAAAAGCAGAGCTTTGCCCGCATATGGTTGACCGCCTTTATCTCCTTGGAAGTCGGGATATTAAGTGGACAGGCTCTGTAGAAATCTTCCACGCTGGTCTGAGATAATCGGTCGACGAGTTCCTTCTGGAAGCGAGAAACTCGGTCGCCCTGGTGAGCGATTTTTCAGGTAATGTGTAGTCAATCTGACTGAGTTAGATTTGGGTCGATATGTCATTGCTTGATGTGGCGCCCCTAATGGGTTTCTTGGAGCGCGATTTGTATTTGGCTGTGCGTTTGGGCTTTGGTTTTGGCCTGATGAGATTAGTGCCAAAAAGAGGGCTAACAGTTTGCCCCTCATAATATATCTTCATCAACAAAGGGAGGTGTATTCTGAAATCTGAACTGAAGCACAAACGCTCGAGCTGCTATGGTCGCACCGGACCATATTAAGGCCATAAAATCGACGGTCCGATGTTGTATTAAGACCAGAAATCCGACGACCATGCCATGTCGTATTAAGGCCAAAAGACCGACAACTATCGGGAATCGTATTAAGGCCATGATGATGATCGCCATAAGAATTGGTTCCTGCAAATACAAAACAAACCATGGGTTGAGCATTTTATTCCACTTGGCTTTAGAGGGTGGCGAGCATAAACCATGCTCGGCTTAGGGGCGAGCATAAACCATGCTCGGCTTAGTGGCGAGCATAAACCATGATCGGATTAGTGGCGAGCATAAACCATACTCGGCTTAGGGGCGAGCATAAACCATGATCGGCTTAGAGAGGGTGAGTATTAACCATACTCGGATTAGTGCAAGTGTTTCTCATGCTCAACTCATGTTGGGTTAGTTAGTTTAACGAGCTATGCACGCTCGTGATGTAAAGAAAGAGAGTGTAATCCACACTCGTGTTTAAGAAAAAGTGACCTCTCTCACTTGAAAGAGTAGGTGTTTGAAGTAGTGGTGGGCTTTCGCGCTAACCACATAGAACAGGGGGCGAGCGTTAACCATGCTCGGCTTAATGGCGAACACTAATCTGGTTCGGCTTAGAAATTTTATAAAAATCGATCTACTTTTGTAAAAAGTAAAGTTCTTAACTGCTAAGCAACTATTCCAAAGAAAATCTACGGGGACAGCGATTGATTACATAGCATCAAGGCATCCCTATTATTGAAAGAAATACATCGAAAGAAAAGATAAAAAATCTAATTAATGATAATGCCGCGAGTGCTAGTCTCAGGGTCTTTTCCATTTCTAGCAGCTTGCGGACCAGCCTTAGGAGCTTGGGCAGAAGGTCGCGGCGGCATGGCCGGGGCGCGATTTTTGACATACTCAGCGAGTTCCCCTTTTCTGACTCGTCCTTTAAGGAGATCGCGCAGATGTCGGCAATCATTTATATTATGTCCAGCTACGTTGTGGAATATACAATGCTTGCCAGAGTCAAGTTTCATCTGGGTCGGTTCTCGCTGAGGTGGCCTTGGAGTAGGGAAGGACTCGCGCATATCGAGATATATATCGAGCAAAGAGGAATTGAGCTCGGTGTACCGATTATACTTGTTTTCATTTCGAGGTCGTACATTGCGTTTATCCTTTTCCGGGGTCGTTCCTCTTCCTTTATTCTGGCAATTACCGTTGAGTGGACCTTGTTGTTTGGCTACTAAAACTTCAAGGCTCTCCATCTCAAGGCTGGCATCCTCTTGTCGAAGAAATCTTTCGTCCTCGGAATAGAAATCATCTATATCCTTGGGAGGATCCCTAGTTAAGGAGTTCGAGAATTCTGATCTCTTCTGGACTCCCGCGATGGCTGCCATCAACACCATCGATGGCTCGGGCCGATCGACAGATGCTACGGCTGCGTTAAACCTTTCGAGGAAGGATCTTAGCGTCTCTCCGGATCGCTGTTTGATGGTAGATAGAAACATGACACTTTTCGGTCGAGAGATATGCACTCGAAACTGCTCGATGAAGCGGGTGACCAGAGTATTCCAACTACTGATCGACTCCGTTGTTAGCTGCCGAAACCACATAACGGCTATATCTGTGAGAAAGATTGGAAAGCACTTAGCCATGAAGTTGGTCGATGCACCAAGTACTTCCATATGTCGCACGTATCCCATAAGATGAATGGTCGGGTCAGTGCGACCGTTGTATGGTTCGATGGCGGGGAACCTGAAGTCCAGAGGGTTTCGAGAATTTCTGATTTCTCTAGTGAAGGGGCTGCGATTGACATTGTCTATATCTTGCTGCGAAGAATTGCCTCGAGTGAAACGTTGGATGATGCTTGCAAGCTGACTCCCATCTCCGAGGAGTCGTTGCCATGAACTTAACTCGACATCCTGAGGGGGTTCTGCACGAGGATCCAGCTAAAGCATGCTCAGAAGGGTGGCCGTTGGCTGGGCTCGACCTCCGAGAGTTGAGTGAAGGTGTGAGGGAAGGTGAGATCTGGCGGGTGGTTCTGGGCAGAATGGCCCCTCTGGAACCTGATGAGTTGTGGATCGAGCCATATTTGTAGCTAAAGATCTATGCTGATCCAGCATAGCATGTGATGTTCGGGGGCCGGGGTTTCCCCCGTTTGAAGCGAGGTTAGGAGGGTCTACGGTAGCGTTTTCTTCCGCTATGGTGAGGACCGGCATGGTAGCGTGGCTTCCCTCGTTCGAAGGGAAGGCTACTCTAACTCTTCATTGAAGAGAAAGAGTGGTTAGACTGGTTTGCGACAAGATCCCGGGTTGTAATGGGAATGGCATTGATTATGAGGGACCCGGGGGTAGCTCGACTGATTCGATAGGTCGAGATGTTCCAAAGAGTGGAGGCATATTTGCCAGACGACCTAGATCTTGGTTGCCTGCCTCCTGAGGTTCTGTTGTCGTAGCCGCGCTGGTTGCTGGAAGCGATATTCTCGACTGGGATTGATCGGTTGGTGGAACCAAACCAGGATGAAATAAAGGTGTAGCCCGATCAGTGGCCTGATTTCGTGCAGACCGAAGATCAGTTATTGCCCCAACTTCGGTCGATGGAGGAATTGATGTTGAAGCGTTCAACCCTGTTTCCAGTCGACCAAGAAGGTGATCCACCAACTGTTGTTGTCGTTCGAGGACTTTACCCTGAGATGTCATATGGTCTCTGAGTTCGACCATGATTTTATCCATGTCGTCCCGGGTAAGGAATCGGGACATGTTGTCATGAGAGGAAACTTCGTGGCTTGCTTCTGCAGCATCGGCATCAGCTACATCGGCGTTGGCGGGATGAGATGATGTTGCATCTTTCTTTCATTTGTTCGCCATGACCTGGGATAAGCAGGAGCTTGATGGCGGTGTCGGTGCGCTTGCCCCTACCTGGCGCGCCAAAGTGTTGACGTCAAAAGTTGGTCACTAGTGATGATCAACCCCCAATCGCGTGATCTACACACGAATAAAGATAAAATACGCAATAAAAAGTAAAAGAACGGGGAGCACACAAAGGATTTTTATAGTGGTTCGGCAAAGACAATGCCTACGTCCACTTTATATATTATTTCTCTCTTTTTTGATTACAAATACAATGATTTTTCTACTTGGAGAAAAGAAAGAAAATGACTATTTTCCTTTCTTCCTTTTGAGAGATTAAGATTCTAGAAGAGAGTAGAGATGAGAAGTTTTAAGAAAGCCGTCTGGCCAAGAGGAATCGTCCTTTTTCTCTTTAAGCTTGGACGTATTTTTAGGTGGAAAATGCTGCTTGGGCTATTGCGAAATGGTCCGGCCATTTCGGGAAGGTCCAGATACGTGGAATCCGTCCATTGGTTCGAATTGTGGCTGGAAGACTTATTCCACTACTCATAAATAGTATCCTCGAAATTTGTGGCCGTCGTGGCATCCGTGGAGAGGTATATCAAAAGCAGAGCTTTGCCCGCATATGGTTGACCGCCTTTATCTCCTTGGAAGTCGGGATATTAAGTGGACTGGCTCTGTAGAAATCTTCCACGCTGGTCCGAGATAATCGGTCGATGAGTTCCTTTTGGAAGTGAGAAACTTGGTCGCCCTGGTGAGCGATTTTTCAGGTAATGTGCAGTCAATCTGACTGAGTTGGATTTGGGCCGATATGCCATTGCTTGATGTGGCACCCCTGATGGGTCTCTTGGTGCGCGATTCGTATTTGGTTGTGCGTTTGGGCTTTGGTTTTGTCCCGATGAGATTAGTGCCAAAAAGAGGGCTAATAGTATCAATCCCATTTTATTTATTTTCTAACTATTGTAACTCCTTAACATTTCTATTTTACTTTAATTTGATTTGTTTTGTACATATATATACACTATATGTTATAAGAAATATTTACTTACTTAATTGGAGTTACAACTATGTTCCAACTAAATTTAAGCCAAGGGTCAATTGACCACCGATCATTGTCTAAGAGATCACAAGATCCTTTCAAATGCAAAGCAATGAAGTTTAGCCTTATATGAAAGGAGTGTGAAACAAAAGAGAAATAAAGGCATCAATCAATCAGTGCTTACAAGTCAATGGAAAGATGTGAAATTTAAAGCGATTTAGAAGCGACTCCAATCTCAAAAGCAATTGTACATCAAGTTCTGAAACACTTAGTAGAAGATGGGCTATCCATAACTTGATTAGCCGCAATTATCGCGAAATACCCTACAGGGAGTGTATTATAACTCCTAAAAGGAAATTAAAAGCCTATGACACGACTAGAAGGAATAACAACAATGACGACATTATCAAAAACTTCAACTTTAATATTGCAAAACTATTTTATTCAACACGGTATAATTGTTTAAACAAAGCTAGTACAATGCAATTCCTAATCCTGAAGCATATCTCGTGAGGGAGGACAAATGGATGAATAGCCTCATTCAAGCACATAAAGCGACAGTTAGGAGTAGAACCAGATGGGGCTGATGCACAATTTCACCCTGAGTTGACAGTTGTACATCGCCTTTAGGAATCCCGAACTGAAAAAACACACACTGAAGCATTAGATGTATGACCACAAACGGGCATCCCTTTGTCGGGTTTGAAATGAGCATTGAACATTAGGCGCGAAAAGTTAGGTGAATGCCCTATCATGGTATTGCTCGTCAAAAAAGTTCATGAGAGGCGACCTCGATATCAATTAAAAGGGGGTACGTGGCTGAAGCCGATTCAACTTTGGATTGAGTAGAGTCTCCCTTCTTAAATGTGTAAAGGTTAGATGTTTCGGTTCTGCTTCACACAAGGAAGCTCGTACTTAGAATAGCCGGGTACACACATTTCCTAAATGTAATACAGTTGTAATAGAAGATGTTCGGAACCTGAATTCACCATGTGTCGATCAAAGGATATCGAACATCGTCCAAGGACAAGTGCGACACCATATCCATGTGAGTTATATCCAATGATTCAAGTGTTCTTTCCAACTATACCATCTCATGAATGTTCCAACTTGAGCCTAGAAAACTTTCCATACTGTTTTTTTATTGGACTTATTGTTATTGGCTTGAGCAATCGACAATGAATCCGTCACCAAAATCGGCATGGGAAGCTCTTCATTTCAAGTCCATCAAATGTGCTGGCACTTTAAAAAGAGGACCTCAGAAATCAAGGTAGGCTACACTTCATTTGACTATTAAGACTTATCCCAAATATAGTTAAAGTAGTCAGAAAAGCTATGAGCCTCAAATTACCGAGTTTCTGAGCATTGGAGATTGCAAAAGAAAGTTCCTTCATCTTAAAAGCCGAGTCAGGGGGATTTGAGCCATTTTCGCAGCCAAGGCAACTCAAATATAGTCTGTATGCACTATAATTGACCTGTAAAGTTATGCGACGGGACAGTCAAGTTCAATCCAAGGCTAGTTCATTTCTTATTCTTAAATCGAAGTGTCCAGATGATCGTAATTTGGGCAACATTTGGATTGAATCTTCCAATCACTAAAAATCCGAAAATAAAGGGTTTGAAGCTCGGAAATGTTCCGAACTTTAGTTCAATCGAAACGAATTATCAGTTTGAATTCAATTTTAAAGTTATGTCATGTCATTGACCAGAAGTACACTACAGTCAAACTCAAAATAATGAGAATGATGCATTTTATACAGTAAGCCACATGATCAAAGTGATCAGGTACATTTCATTTCAATATAAATCCATGAACGGATAGTGCTTAGTATTCAAGGAGGAAAGGACACATGTTAGCCAAATTGAATTCTATGCATCGACCGGGGCATCTCGCCAACATGGCCTATATCTATTAGTGATGCAACTTATGCCTTCTCTTCTATTTTCTGGAACATACTCGATATCAATTAGAAAAGTAGATATCGAACCCATTGCTATAAGTGGGTCGGAAAGCTTTCCCGTTTTACAGGATCATGGATAGGCAAAGGCAATACAAAAATGGAGATGTTGTAAGTATGGTCAGATAATCATACACACCATTCAGTTGGCTATAGGAATGGCTAAGCACCAACGCCAACCGAGTATATCTTAAGATCAATTATAACTATTCATATCGAGCCAAAGTAAAAATCCACCAAATAGCCATAGGTGAAAAGAGTCAGGTCCGAAGCTTAAGAAGAAAATTTGGAGTTTCCATAGAATTTTTTGAAGCGCACGAGCTGACACCGAGTCATGCCAATAATGTGGTTATGGGACATTCTCTTGATTTTATGCAAAATGTATCTCGTAAACATGGTTTACTAGCCAGTTTGAGGCATCCTAAAATGTTCCAGTCAAAGTCATATTGTTAATCCTAGCACAGACAATCCAAGTCAAGAGATCTAAGCAAATGGTAAGTAAGTCAAGGAAACTCCTAGAAATCAATTCAATATCAACAGCTTGGTCTACCAGGTGAGCAACTTGAAGATGATTCATTCCAGAGAACATCATATTTTCAATAAGATATACTCTTGGGCGCAAATGTTTACCTGTAATGGACCCACGCAACTTGAACTGAACATACAGGGCACATACAAACTCGTATTTACTTGTAATCTTGGGTGAACACTAACAAAAGAAAGGCTCACAGAATGTTTCATGTGATTTGGAGTAAATCTCATGGGTTGGTACTGACCCATACACCATGGTTCGGATACAACTCGTCCATGGTAGGCCCCACATCTTGAGACCCATACAGTACGTCTCTTACATCATATAGAAGTCATCCCCAAAGTTTCGTGTCGATCAGATAAGTATTGAGAGAGTTATGGACAAATCATTGCTGAATTATGCTAGTTTCATGGTCAAAATCAGAACATTGAGGAGTGACCCAAATGGCTTAAAATTTATGTGAGAGGTCACTCTACTCATTTATAATGTATGTGTGAATTTTTAAATCATTTGGTTAAGGCATAAGGAAGTTATGGATTAATATTCCACTACGAATATGAATAAACTAGAAGATATGCTAACTCCAAGGTCCGGTGTTGACCCATCATGGGTCGGTACTGACCCATGTAGTTAAAGTATTTTTCCATGCTATTTTCGGAAATAGGTCGGCATGTTATTCTAAGGCCTCATACAAATGGGCTTGCCCCGAGTCCCTCCAGAATACCTATAAATACCCCCAAGTTCCAAAGCTATTCTTCTATAACAAAGCTTCTTCTCTAGAGATAACAAATCTACGTCACCTAGGCTGGTTATCATGATTCTCCGATAATCAATAGTACTAGTGATTAACTGTTAATATCTACTTTGGGGAACTTTGTAATTATCCGAAATATATTGTACTTCGCATGGGATGGATCATAATAAAAGATATTCAAAGTGGATGTAAACTTTAACAATGTCTGAACCACTATAAAAATTGTGTCTCCCTTTTTACTTTCTGCTTCTTACCTATTTTCATTTATCTTTACATGTTCTGTAATTTTTCACAAAAAGGGGTAGTGCTTTCGCTAAAATCTAGTGTTAGTGCCATTTTTGCATTAAAATTGTGGTTTTAATTCTTGTAGGTCTAGGCCTTCCTGGTGCTCAAGTACTGTTGGCAGTAGAACTATAGGTCCCTCACATGCAGTCCGATGATGTTTATTAGGAACGGGATTAAGCTCTAGTGTGTAAGCCGCCAAGTAATTCTGGACTGAATACCACTATGAGACAAAGTCATGATGAGAACTATTTACACAATTAGTTACAATTGAACAAGAAGCCATTACATGCACACAAGAAAGCTGCTGAAGTAACAAGATGTTGCATGTAAAGGAGAAGATGTTACCATTGATTGTTACCTTAAACAAATTACCAAAATAGTGAATCACTTGCCATTCGGTTGGACCGAATCGGGCAATCTGTTAATGTTTTGCTTCGCTTTCCTTCTCGGTTTTCTTACCTCCCATTTTGGAGTAAATCGAGCCTTCAATATCTTAGTAAACTCTAGTGTTGGAAAAACTAATCCACCGATTGAAAGAACGTGTGAGCTGCCAAACATTAACAAGTAATGATTTGCACCTCTAAGCACACCATTAAAGCTTTTAGACGCATTTGTCCTCATGACATGAAATCTTTCACCATCATCATTACTCAAAAAACCCAGTTCTTGTAACAACCCGAATTTTAAACAACGTGTTAAGACAAGAATCAAGGCAGAATTAAATGTTAAAATATGAATCAGGAGAAACGGGCTGTGCCATTGCGTTCGTCTCGGAAAAATACGCGAAATAGAGTCCGAAATTTCGTAAATCGGAGTCCGTATGACCAATATATGGCCTCGCGAAGTTTCACGAAGAATTCGAAAACAGATTCAAATTTCAGAATTCAGAAGAGGCGGGAAAATTTCCCGCCAGACCAGGGGAGGTCGACTAGGGAGTCGACCCCCTGCCAACCAGGTCGACTAGGGAGTCGACCCCAGGGTCGACCTGGGGGTCGACCTGCCTGGTCGGACCCAGGCAGCCTGGTGCACCTGTTTTGCTGCTTGGCTCGGTTTGGAGGCTTGTGACGATTCTGGATGGCTTGGATTCGATCTAGGGTTAATCCTATGGCCTAAAACTACCCTAACATCTATAAAAAGACCCCTAGACCTAGCCTAACCCCTCATAATTCACTCATGCCACGAAGTGCTGCCCAAATGCCAATTGATCATGGCCTCCATCTCCAATTCCTAGAGACTAATCATTCAAATCGGGTTCAAATCAAAAGGTGCAAGCTTGCTACACCAAATCGAGGCTCGATCAACGTTGCTATGGCGATTTCATGACGGTTCTTCATCAAAGGAGCCACCTTTCTTCGTCACAACGATGCATAAACCTTTCCTAAGCCTCGCTATGTAAGTTCTAGCTACTTGTAGATTCTAACGGTAGTTCTAATGTGACATGGGATAAAATGAGATGTAACATGAGTATGTTAACCCATGTAAACCTAGTTTGCCCCTTTTTCATGAACATATGACTTTGGGTTATGTTTTAGCGACTTAATCATGCCACTCATGTTATGTATAACCTAGTATATCTTGCAAGTTTGAATCTTTATCTATGGAATGCTAGCATGAACCTTTGGGAACCATTTGACTTGTGAAACATTGGCAAAGATTTGACTTTGGGGCTTATGCATGTAAATGAACCCAAACCCCTTATGTATCATGCACGTTTGTGGCCAAATTCCCTTATGACACTATGCATGTTTGTGGCCAAATCCTCTTATTAAACTATGCATGCTTGTGGCCAAATTCCCTTATGATACTATGCATGTTTATGGCCAAATTTCCTTATGATACTATGCATGTTTGTGGCAAATATGTTGGCATAATACCCTACTATGTGACTCGCTTCCACTTGGGATGGAAATACGTTTGGGTAGCTTAGGAAAAACGTGGGTATGACATGAAAAAGTTGACATGGGGTTGCATGAAAAAGGGGACACTCTTGAAACACGTAAACATGAACATGACACATGCGAAATCATGGAACTTGTGGCTAGATACGTATGGGTTGTAGGTGTAATATGACACTAGACCAAACATGAAAGTGGCCAACTCGAGGTTGGGTTGAGTTTGTAGCATAAATCTACCCGGACCCGCCCGGCTTAACTAGTGGCTACAAACAATAGGATCCAATGTGAGAAGTTGGTCATATCGCGCTTAAGACCCGAGGTTAGACTAGGTTGTGGTGTAAAACTACCCGGACCCGCCCGGCTTAACTAGTAACCACAACAAGGTCTAATGTGAGAGGTTGAGAGTGCATTAATTAAATTAATGCCACATGATAAGGTTAAGTAAAGTTGACTAATGACACTTAACCGATATGACACGAATGGGTAGGTTAAGTGGGACTGGGCTTGATTTCTTAATGACACTTAACCATACAAGACAATTAGGGGATGGGGTTAAGTAATTTACGCTTAACTAATCCGACTTGGTAATTAGATGGGGTTAAGTAATTAAGACTTAACTAATCTAAACACGGTAATTAGATGGGGTTAAGTAATTAAGACTTAACTAATCTAAACACGGTAATTAGATGGGGTTAAGTAACCTATACTTAACTAATCTAAACACGGGAATTCGATGGGGTTAAGTTAAACACTTAACCAATCTAAACTTGGTAATTCAATGGGGTTAAGTAACCAATACTTAACCAATTTAACATGATAATTTAATGGGGTTAAGTAACTTATACTTAACCAATTATACGTGATGATTTGATGAGGTTAAGTAACCTATACTTAACCAATCTAATAGGTGGACCTGATAGGGTTAAGTCACAAGACCTCTTAAAAGTAGGCTTAACCATTGTAATAAGATTAGTGGATGGGGTTAAGCTAACCCATACTTAACCAATCCGACTCGATAATCTGATGGGATTAAGATAATCTATGCTTAATCAATCTAACATGATAACCTGATAGGGTTAAGACAAATAAATACTTAACCAATTTGACTCGATAGGGTTAAATCATGAGCTTCTCGGTACACTTAACCAACTTGTAGGGCTAAGCCTTGAACTTGAGTACTTAGCCAATCTTGACATGATTCGTAGGCGGGTTAAGTCATGAACTTGGATAACAACACTTAACCCATTTGACAAAACCCTAGCTCAAGGGACTAGGTTGGAAATCGTAGTTAACAAGGATAGCGGAAAGAGGGGCTAAGTGGTAAACCTTAGTTAAGGGTAACTAAGTAATAATTCTTAGCTAAGGACATGGGACTAGTTCATAAAGAGTTGAGTAACCTGGTACGGTAGGTCATCGCTTAGTATACGAGGAGGAGCAAGTTATCTGACTTGGATAAAAGCTCCAACGAACTGGGTGACGAAGCGAAAGCTTCGGGGAACGTGAGGGTACTCTTGGTATCCCTCTGTGAGGTGGCAAGTGGTCCATGAAACCCGGCCTCACAGAGGTTAAGGTCTGTGGTAGAAGAGCCAAGAGTATGCCTTGGTTGCTATGCGAGCGACCTAAAGACTGGGATGGATTAGCGTGGAGTCGAAGATACTTGATTTTGCCCCGGGATAGCATGTCGCCGACTACCTACCATCTTTAGTCAATCGTGTACGTACGGAAAGGCAAGGAACTCCCAACAGACCATATACTAGTTATCGAGTTATGGGTGAGGTTGGCTATCTAGAAGTGGGCATCGATGGGCCTAGTGCAGTTCTCATACATGATTCTTCTTGGATTTCCTTTCAGTAGTTGAGGGAGGGGTCACGTGGGACCATAGCCACGGGTACAAAAACAGACCTTGATATCTGCATCAGCAGACAACTTAAAGCTCCCGACCGAGTTCCGTATTTCTTGATTTGCCCTGGCACGGAACTCGGATGGCACATTGAGGAACATGTGCGTCTAGACATTGAAAACGATTCACGATACATACGTGGGATAAAGGGCGCGGTTGACGGGTGGAATAATCCCTAGTGGCCCTAGGTGGCTGAACCCAAACCGAGACACGAAAACGTTCATTAGGTAGCATAATCCCTAGTGGCCCTAGGTGGCATAAATCCTAAGTGGACACGCGATAGTTCATGGTAAGGAAGCATAACTAGATCAAGGGTAGCCGTCCAAAATAATCTCAAGGATAAAACGTTTACATGGGAAAGCCCGTATGGCCTACGGCAAAGGACTGAACTTATACATGGAAAGAAACATACGAGTTGGGAAAAGCTACATATGCTAGATATTAGGTTGACATGGACCATTACATGACATTGGGCAAGGGACATTCATAGTTAACACATGATGCGGGTTGGGATACTAGTACGAGAGGTGCAGAGCAAATATACATGTTAGGACCATGAGAAATATACATGATAGATACCGTGGGACGTTATACAGGATAGATACCTCGGGATATTATACTTGATAGAAACCGGACGATGGGATACCTTGACTCATCATGACACCGTAGTTTATCATGATATCTTAGTTTACCTTGCTCCAGTAGCTCAGCCTGTTTTAGTTTATCTGTCTCGTAGTCATCCTTATGTTTACTTTCAGTTTATGCATGTCATGTTACCTTTACCTGTTTTTATACTGGAAGTAGATAGAACTTACCAGTCTTTATGACTGACCCCGTTTTCTTTCGCCTCTTGTCTTCCGTTTCCCCCCCCCCCCCCCCCAGGTTTTCAGGGAGGAAACACTGTTATCTAGTTCGGACTTCTTCTACTTGAAGGTCATCACGCATGGCTTGGACTTTTCTTGGCTATGGCTACTTTACTGTTTTACTTGGGGAATAATTTATGAAATGGTTTTACGCTTCTTTACTATTGCAAGACAGGTTTTGATGTATTCTGATGTAAAAGGCTTTAGACCTTATTTTATAAGGTAATGAAATTTGTTTTACTTCCGCTGTTTTATATATATATGTTCTGTCTTGTAATATTTCTGTGCATGTATACCTCGATAATGCTTCACCAAACCTAGTGCATTCCCTTGTGAGTGACCCTAGCGGAGGTGGGGTGTTACATTTGGTATCAGAGCAGAAGGTTACCAGACTGGGCAAAAGTTTTTAAAACCTTCTGAAAACTATTTGAAAAACCGTTTATAAAGAAGCATTTTTCAAGAAAAGTTTTTAAAGGCTATTCCCCAAAGGCCATTAGCACTATCCTTTGACTCCTTGATTGAATCTCTTTTCCTTTCTTTCCTCCATCTGTAGTCACAGTAGTTCTGACTGTGACTAATCTTTGTCTAGCCACGTAGGTGTTTTCCGTACGATGGAGGTGGTTCTCGAGAGACATGTTGCTGTGGTACAAGGAAGGATAATAAGAGTAAGGATAAAGGACGCGAGCTTAAGGATAAGCAACTTGTTGGTATGGCTTAGTCCCTCAAGGAGGACAAGGACAAGGTCATCGGAGAGGGCAATTATACGTTCCCATTTCTAGGGTACCTAAAAGAAATGGTACCAGACTTTGTCTTGATCATCGTATCATTTAAGTCTGCTTGGATAGTTGAGTCTCTGCACCTTGGTACTAGCATGGTAGAGGATCCCAGTTTTTGTCCCAAAAATCTGGTTGGAGAGTTGGTCCATTTCTTCATGACTTGTTTGGATTTGAGAATGACATGTCTCGACTACGGATGGATTCTAGGGATAAGTGGTCACCCAATAAGGGGTGCCATTCTCGGTTTTGGAAAGAGGGTAGTTATACTCTCGACTCACCTTGGTGATGCCCTCAAAGTCTCGTGTAACCTTTTGGGTTCTGTCATGGTTAGTTACCTAGAATCTCGGGATGCAGTTGTAGGTAATCCGTTCGAAGAGAATTCGCCACTAAGGCGGATGGTTCGTTTCGCTTACGCATGAGTTATGGGAATCACCCTAGTAAGTACTCTTGGCAACATGGATTGGCATCGGCAAACGAGATCCAGAATTCACTAGCGAATTTTGGAGAGCTTGCATGAGTAAGTGGATACGTTTGAGCCAAGTATACTAGGGAAAGTATAAGTGAAAGTGGAATAAGAAGCGACAATGAAATGAGTTCTAACTCATATCTTGGAAATAGGAATCAAGGAGCTACGAAATCATGGAGTTAAAAAGATGGTCAAGGCACTGAGGAATTAAGCTCAAGGAAACGCGACTCAGAAGACGTAAGGCTAGACACGCGCATCGTACCTCTTTTTAAAGAGTGTATCCTTGATCCCTGGTTTTTCCTGTAGAGCTTGCTCGTATGTTATCTTTTGGTGAATATCCTCTCGGTCCTGTTTCTGTTACAAACCCCGTAAGGAGTTTGTCTTCTTTATCTTCTCGATCTTATCTTGGGAACCTTAGATAGAACTCTATGGATGTAAACATGTATTTGAAACATGTTATGATTGATATGGTTGCAAATGGTTGCAAGTGGTTGCTCGTGGATGCGCGAATACACATTAGATACTAGATTGACGCGGTCACGTTTCATGTTGCATATGCACGAGTATTTATACATGTTTATGGATGAAATTGAATGTGTTGTCATGTGGATGTTGCATATGAATGAATGTTTGTGCACGCATATAGTACTTATATGACTAGGACTATTTGCATACATGTTGGACTCATGGCACCAAACATATTTTGCATTAGAAAGATCATTCAGGCCTGATCATTAGCATTTGCTAAGGAACATATACACACACTTTCTTGCATATGTTCATGCGGCATTAGAAATCATCTAAGGACCGTGGTTGCCTGTGGATGATGTTTTGAGTAGATGGGTGATGGATGGTAGGATACGTTCTTCCTAACTTGGAGATTTCGGGGACGAAATCCTTTAAGTTGGGGAGAATGTAACAACCCGAATTTTAAACAACGTGTTAAGACAAGAATCAAGGCAGAATTAAATGTTAAAATCTGAATCAGGAGAAACGGGTTGTGCCATTGCGTTCGTCTCGGAAAAATACGCGAAATAGAGTCCGAAATTTCGTAAATCGGAGTCCGTATGCCAAGATATGGCCTCACGAAGTTTCACGAAGAATTCGAAAACGAAAGCAGATTCAAATTTCATAATTCAGAAGAGGCGGGAAAATTTCCCGCCAGACCAGGGGAGGTCGACTGGGGAGTCGACCCCCTGCCAACCAGGTCGACTAGGGAGTCGACCCCAGGGTCGACCTGGGGGTCGACCTGCCTGGTCGGACCCAGGCAGCCTGGTGCACCTGTTTTGCTGCTTGGCTCGGTTTTGGAGGCTTGTGACGATTCTGGATGGCTTGGATTCGATCTAGGGTTAATCCTATGGCCTAAAACTACCCTAACATCTATAAAAAGACCCCTAGACCTAGCCTAACCCCTCATAATTCACTCATGCCACGAAGTGCTGCCCAAATGCCAATTGATCATGGCCTCCATCTCCAATTCCTAGAGACTATGCATTCAAATCGGGTTCAAATCAAAAGGTGCAAGCTTGCTACACCAAATCGAGGCTCGATCAACGTTGCTATGGCGATTTCATGACAGTTCTTCATCAAAGGAGCCACCTTTCTTCGTCACAACGATGCATAAACCTTTCTTAAGCCTCGCTATGTAAGTTCTAGCTACTTGTAGATTCTAACGGTAGTTCTAATGTGACATGGGATAAAATGAGATGTAACATGAGTATGTTAACCCATGTAAACCTAGTTTTCCCCTTTTTCATGAACATATGACTTTGGGTTATGTTTTAGCGACTTAATCATGCCACTCATGTTATGTATAACCTAGTATATCTTGCAAGTTTGAATCTTTATCTATGGAATGCTAGCATGAACCTTTGGGAACCATTTGACTTGTGAAACATTGGCAAAGATTTGACTTTGGGGCTTATGCATGTAAATGAACCCAAACCCTTATGTATCATGCATGTTTGTGGCCAAATTCCCTTATGACACTATGCATGTTTGTGGCCAAATCCTCTTATTAAACTATGCATGCTTGTTGCCAAATTCCCTTATGATACTATGCATGTTTATGGCCAAATTTCCTTATGATACTATGCATGTTTGTGGCAAATATGTTGGCATAATACCCTACTATGTGACTCGCTTCCACTTGGGATGGAAATACGTTTGGGTAGCTTAGGAAAAACGTGGGTATGACATGAAAAACTTGACATGGGGTTGCATGAAAAAGGGGACACTCTTGAAACACGTAAACATGAACATGACACATATGAAAACATGGAACTTGGGGCTAGATACGTATGGGTTGTAGGTGTAATATGACACTAGACCAAACATGAAAGTGTCCAACTCGAGGTTGGGTTGAGTTTGTAGCATAAATCTACCCGGACCCGCCCGGCTTAACTAGTGGCTACAAACAATAGGATCCAATGTGAGAAGTTGGTCATATCGCGCTTAAGACCCGAGGTTAGACTAGGTTGTGGTGTAAAACTACCCGGACTCGCCCGGCTTAACAAGTAACCACAACAAGGTCTAATGTGAGAGGTTGAGAGTGCATTAATTAAATTAATGCCACATGATAAGGTTAAGTAAAGTTGACTAATGACACTTAACCGATATGGCACGAATGGGTAGGTTAAGTGGGACCGGGCTTGATTTCTTAATGACACTTAACCATACAAGACAATTAGGGGATGGTGTTAAGTAATTTACGCTTAACTAATCCGACTTGGTAATTAGATGGGGTTAAGTAATTAGGACTTAACTAATCTAAACACGGTAATTAGATGGGGTTAAGTAATTAAGACTTACTAATCTAAACACGGTAATTAGATGGGGTTAAGTAACCTATACTTAACTAATCTAAACACGGGAATTCGATGGGGTTAAGTTAAACACTTAACCAATCTAAACTTGGTAATTCAATGGGGTTAAGTAACCAATACTTAACCAATTTAACATGATAATTTAATGGGGTTAAGTAACTTATACTTAACCAATTATACGTGATGATTTGATGAGGTTAAGTAACCTATACTTAACCAATCTAATAGGTGGACCTGATAGGGTTAAGTCACAAGACCTCTTAAAAGTAGGCTTAACCATTGTAATACGATTAGTGGATGGGGTTAAGCTAACCCATACTTAACCAATCCGAATCGATAATCTGATGGGATTAAGATAATCTATGCTTAATCAATCTAACATGATAACCTGATAGGGTTAAGACAAATAAATACTTAACCAATTTGACTCGATAGGGTTAAGTCTTGATCTTCTCGGTACACTTAACCAACTTGTAGGGCTAAGCCTTGAACTTGAGTACTTAGCCAATCTTGACATGATTCGTAGGCGGGTTAAGTCATGAACTTGGATAACAACACTTAACCCATTTGACAAAACCCTAGCTCAGGGGACTAGGTTGGAAATCGTAGTTAACAAGGATAGCGGAAAGAGGGGCTAAGTGGTAAACCTTAGTTAAGGGTAACTAAGTAATAATTCTTAGCTAAGGAGATGGGACTAGTTCATAAAGAGATGAGTAACCTGGTACGGTAGGACATCGCTTAGTATACGAGGAGGAGCAAGTTATCTGACTTGGATAAAAGCTCTAGCGAACTGGGTGACGAAGCGGAAGCTTCGGGGAACGTGAGGGTACTCTTGGTATCTCTCTGTGAGGTGGCAAGTGGTCCATGAAACTCGGCCTCACAGAGGTTAAGGTCTGCGGTAGAATAGCCAAGAGTATGCCTTGGTTGCTATGCGAGCGACCTAAAGACTGGGATGGATTAGCGTGGAGTCGACGATACTTGATTTTGCCCCGGGATAGCATGTCGCCGACTACCTACCATCTTTAGTCAATCGTGTACGTACGGAAAGGCAGGGAACTCCCAACAGACCATATACTAGCTATCGAGTTATGGGTGAGGTTGGCTATCTGGAAGTGGGCATCGATGGGCCTAGTGCAGTTCTCATACATGATTCTTCTTGGATTGTCTTTCAGTAGTTGAGGGAGGGGTCACGTGGGACCATAGCCACGGGTACAAAAACAGACCTTGATATCTGCATCAGCAGACGACTTAAAGCTCCCGACCGAGTTCCGTATTTCTTGATTTGCCCTGGCACGGAACTCGGATGGCACATTGAGGAACATGTGCGTCTAGACATGGAAAACGATTCACGATACATACGTGGGATAAAGGGCGCGGTTGACGGGTGGCATAATCCCTAGTGGCCCTAGGTGGCTGAACCCAAACCGAGACACGAAAACGTTCATTAGGTAGCATAATCCCTAGTGGCCCTAGGTGGCATAAATCCTAAGTGGACGCGCGATAGTTCATGGTAAGGAAGCATAACTAGATCAAGGGTAGTAGTCCAAAATAATCTCAAGGATAAAATGTTTACATGGGAAAGCCCATATGGCCTACGGCAAAGGACTAAACTTATACATGGAAAGAAACATATGAGTTGGGAAAACCTACATATGCTATATATTAGGTTGACATAGACCATTACATGACATTGGGCAAGGGACATTCATAGTTAACACATGACGCGGGTTGGAATACTAGTACGAGAGGTGCAGAGCAAATATACATGTTAGGACCATGAGAAATATACATGATAGATACCGTGGGACGTTATACAGTATAGATACCTCAGGATATTATACTTGATAGAAACCGAACGATGGGATACCTTGACTCATCATGACACCGTAGTTTATCATGATATCTTAGTTTACCTTGCTCCAGTAGCTCAGCCTGTTTTAGTTTATCTATCTCGTAGTCATCCTTATGTTTACTTTCAGTTTATGCATGTCATGTTACCTTTACCTGTTTTTATACTGGAAGTAGATAGGACTTACCAGTCTTTATGACTGACCCCATTTTCTTTCGCCTCTTGTCTTCCGTTCCCCCCCCCCCCAGGTTTTCAGGGAGGAAACACTGTTATCTAGTTCAGACTTCTTCTACTTGAAGGTCATCACGCATGGCTTGGACTTTTCTTGGCTATGGCTACTTTACTGTTTTACTTGGGGAATAATTTATGAAATGGTTTTATGCTTCTTTACTATTGCAAGACAGGTTTTGATGTATTCTGATGTAAAAGGCTTTAGACCTTATTTTATAAGGTAATGAAATTTGTTTTACTTCCGCTGTTTTATATATATATGTTCTGTCTTGTAATATTTCTGTGCATGTTTACCTCGATAATGCTTCACCAAACCTAGTGCATTCCCTTGTGAGTGACCCTAGCGGAGGTGGGATGTTACAGTTCTCCTCCTTCCTCTGTAGATTTAGCTCAGTCCAATTGTGAACTTGAATATTGATGGTTTTAATTTTATTCTGGATGTTTACATGGTGAACCTCCTTAGAAGCACATGTCACTGCATAAAATGAACCTATCAACTGTTAGTCTTTAAATCCACCAGCTTGAAAATTTTCTTTCAAATGTATAGTACATAATCTATGCTTGCGAGGGGATCCCCAATGACTCTAATGTTCTCGGTATCCCATTCATTCTATTGGAAATGAAAGTAATACGTCGATTGTTAGCATTGTGAATGAACCTCGCATCCAAGAAAAAAATCAACCTCAATTATCATATGTTTCAGACTCGACAATCTCATAAGGCAAAAGGTATAATTGATCGTTCACATCAATTGTAGTAGCAAATAGTAAGGTAATTTTGTGTTTACCATGTAAATGTTGTTGTCGATGCAAAGCAAGGATCGACAATCAACAAATCCTTTGATGCAAGGTTCAAAAGACCTAAAAAATCACGTTCAAACACACTACACCCATCAGTTGTTACATGTTATGTAGTTAAAACCCCGCTAAAGACCCGTAATATCCCCGCTATAGCTCATAGTGCTATTTAGCTATTACGCTATTTCAATTCAGCGCTGATGAACAGTAGATCCGCTTTTAGCTCCGCTATTTTCTGTTGCATTCGCTAGATCAAGGTTTTTTAGTGTTCGCTTTCGTAGTATTAATACATAGAAGTTGATTTGACTAGTTCTCTTTTGAAAAAAGTCAGTAAATATATCGCAAAGGGATAAATTCAAGGATAAAAGCGTAATATATAATAATACTCAATTACACTCATCAAATTTAGCATGCATAACTGTGATATTCCTTGATTTTGTTATATAAGATTAATTACTATTAGTTTCTTATATACATATATTGTGAGAAAGATAATTAATTAATATTCAAATATTTGGTTTTACATATAATGCAACCCTTGAACGAAACGTGGATCTAATGCTTAATCTGAACAATAATGAAAGAGGAGCCATATCCATCCCAATACAACCGCCAAATCCAAACGCCATGGAAGATAAAGTCTCAAGAATTATGGCCTTGGAGAAGCAACTCCAAGAAATGCAAGCTCAAATGGATGCTGCTCAAGCGCAGAAGTCTTCAAGACTTACCAAATCCAGTCAAAGAGAAACGAATGAGTCCTCGAAAAGAAAAGCTGCCATTCAACACTCGGAAGTAAAATAGAAGCTCAAAATGACTTCCTCTAAGAAGAAAAAATCCCTTTTGACGAGAATAGATCATCAAGGAAATCAATGTGAGCAGAGAAATCCGGGAGTTCCACTTCCGAAGGTTATGACCCTAAAAGAGCAAACTACGCCAACACAGATGCTTATCTCAAATACATTGCTCAGAAGACTATTAAACTTGGTTGGGAGAAAGGGGAAGAGGGCCCAGGATGACAGGGTGAATGACAATGAAAGAGTAGCTCCTTTCATCAATGAAATTATGAACACCATAATACCATCTAGTGTGAAGATTCCAACCATAAAATACCTTGGAACAAATGAAGCTGATGATCATTTAATGGCTTTTGACGGCCAGATGGATCTCTACAATGCTTCAGGAGCCGTCAGATGTCATCTTTTCCCAGTGACCTTTCAGGGGTGACAGCAAAGTGGTATTGTCCATCGAGAGAAACACCATTTATTCGTGGAAACGGATCTCCTACAAATTTTCTATGCAGTTCTGCATCTGCAAAGATCCGACAGTTGACTACACAGTCATCGCTAACATCAAATAGAGGCAAGGGGAGTCCCTTGGAGATTACATGGAAAGACATTGAGGCATTAAAGGCCAAAGATATGAATGACCGTGACAAGTTGACAGACATGCATTTAGGGCTAATTGAAAATACCCCCTTCTGGAAAGAATTATAGATTCACGGCTATAAAGACTTACAAGAATTTCACTTCCAAGCTGACAAGTTTATTCGCATGGACGAGTTATACTTCACAAAGAGAAAGTTCAGGCCTCGATGGGAAGGAGGAAGGTTGAACTTCGGACGAAAGCCCCGAAGGGAAATCAAAAGAGATCAAGATTGGAAGATTCTAATAACAACTCGGTTGCTCTAAGCAATCCAATCTCCTTTGTGTATGCTATTGCGAAAGAAAGGGTTAATAACTTACCCATCTCACTCAAGGCCAAGAATTTCCTTGAACCTTATTCCGGTGGTAAGTATTGCGAATTTCACATGACCAACGGGCATAAAACTGACGAGTGCAAGGTATTGAACGGGATTATTCAGAAGCTAATCCGAGAGGGACATCTAAAAGAATTTGTATTAAACAAGACAACGTTTTCTCGTCATACAAATGGACAACAAAAGTTTTTAGCAAATGCAATAAAAGCTACTAAGGAAGAGGGAAACTAGACTTGGATTCACCCATAAATCGAATCAATGTGATCCATGGAGGGCCACACCTTGCCGGAGATTGTCCAAGAGCCAAGAGTCAATACATGAAGGAAGCTATGGAGGGAATATTCTCCATTCGAGAAGAACCATCGTTGAAAAATGCATGTTATCCTCTCAAAATGCTCAACTTAGTGGTTTCTCTAGAAGAGATGAAGAAAGGGGTCCGCCTCCCACATAATGATCCCCTTATGATAACAGCGCAAATCAGACTCTCTATCGTTTCCAAGATCCTTGTGGACACTGGGGGTGCCGTCAATGTCATCTTCAAGCATGCTTTTGATCAAATGGGAATTTCTGAGAATAAATTGGAGCCAAGCAACGAACCGATCTTCGGCTTCAATAAGAAGGGATCAACTCTGGTGGGGCAGATCAACCTTCTGGTTCAAGTTGGGTTGTCTCCGCTCCATAGGACCTTTGAAACTCTCTTTGTTGTGATCGACCAACCATCCTATTACAACGCCTTCTTTGGACGACCAAGTTTGGAGGAGATGGACTCTTTTGTCTCTTCCGAATACCTTATGTTAAAGTTCTTAACCAAGTAGGGATTGGGTACCATCAGAGGAGAACAATTCAGTTCCCGCGAATTGTATTTCGTAACAATTGACAAATACAAAAGGGAGTGTTCTTCGTACTTTGATTCTTCTACTGTTTTTATACCTTCGAATAAGGGATTCTTACATCCCACATTCGAAGCTAAGGTAAAAATCAATAAAGCTAACAAGCATGCAAATTGTAGGTACACTTCTTTGAAAAGAAAAAGGAACAGTGCCGATGATGTAAACTTTATTGAACAAGGAGAAATTGGCACAGATTTGGATTCTAGAGGGGATATTAAAAGAATGAAACCAATAGAAGATGTGGAAGAGGTAAATGTTGATTCAAAGGATAAGGAAAAAATTTTCAACAAAGGGAAAAGGCTGACAGAGCCCCTTATAAGCGACCTAATTCGGTTCCTACAACTCAACTCAATAGAGATGTCTTTGCTTGGACCCATTCGGACATGGTCGGGATCAACCCTTCTATTATGAGTCATGCCTTAATCATTGATCCTTTAGTACTCCCGGTTCGACAAAAGAAGAGACAATATAATAGAGACCGATCAGAATCGTTAAAGGAGGAAGTCAAAAGGTTAGAAACAAACGGGTTTATCCAAGAAGTTCTTTACCAAAATGGTTAGCCAATCCTGTGCTAGTAAAGAAGTCCAATGGGAAGTGGATAACATGTGTTGATTACACAAATTTAAACAAGAATTGCCCAAAGGATTGTTATCCCCTTCCGCGGATAGACAAGTTGGTCGATGCAACAAGTGGTCACAAGATACTATCCCTTATGGATGCTTACTCGGGGTACAACCAAATTCCAATGCATAAACCTGACGAAGAGCATACAAGCTTTATCACTGATTGGGGAACATTTTGCTATAAATTAATGCCCTTTGGATTGAAAAATGCGGGAATAACATACCAAAGGCTAGTAAAAAGAATGTTTCAAGAATGGATAGGGTGCAATATGGAAGTATATGTGGATGACATGCTAGTAAAGTCCATCAAAGCAGAAAACCATTGAAGGACTTAGAGGAAATGTTCAATGTCCTAAGAAGTTACCAAATGAAGTTAAACTCGCTGTTGATGACAAAAAATGTCGTAAACACCAAAGATTCCCAATTACTAGGAATTATAAATATGGTCGCATAGACAAGAACATTAAATTGAACATAAGCAGTAAATAACACGAGATTTATAGTGGTTCGGCCTCAGTGAGGGCCTATGTCCACTTTGAAGAGTCGGTTGGAATATTATTAATCACTTGGAAGAATTACAAGGTTGAGACTATCTCATGACAACTCATTACATTCACTTTTCATGATATATGATGTCATAATTATCATATATTGAATAATAAGGAAAAAGACAATTTTTCTCTTCTTCTTCCTCAAAGAGAAGATGCCATTAATGAAGCTTTATGGAGGTCTCCAAGCTCAAGAATTCAACCCTTTTGAAGTGTGAGGCCATGGTGTATTTATAGAAAGTGGTTAGGTAGGGGTTAGGTAGGAGTAGGTAGAAATGGGGACCATCTTCCAGAAATTCACACCTCTTGCTGTCGGGCCTTGGAAATTCTCACCTGGGGTGAGGTGCAAAATTTAGCACCTGATAGGTGTGAAATTTCGCACCTGCCAAGTATGAAATTTCGCACCTGGCAAGTACGAAATTTCGCATTCGACTGGGTGTGAAGTGGATTTCGGCGGGAGGCGTTGTCGAGGCTGATTGGTTCTTTTGAGGCGTCGAAGCTCCTCAAAACGAAATGAAGGAATCCACCGTTTTTCTGGTCCGAAGTGAAGGAATCTGAGCTTCTGAAATGGAGAAAATCGGATGAATCGGGCGGTGCCTACAGTTTCGACCTAACCGGTTAGGTCGATTGCCGCCGGGACTGTTAGGCCTGGACCCCCACCGGCGCTGCGCCCGGACCCGCTTGACGGCTCGCCTGCGGCTCGGATGCGGACGGATACTGATGGGGGTTGTGTCTAGGGGATGCGATGTCCTGCTGGTGGCCAGACTCGAGTCTTCTGATACTGGCCCCCCAGAAGATATTGGCGACACCTTCGGGCTGTAATGTCATGCGATATGTTGCGAGCATGTCTTGAATACTTTTGGTGACCAGACCAAAAGGCCGGTTAACATTTGCCCCCCAAAGTACGTCTTGTCTTGACATGATATGCTTTGGAATGGAAGTTGAGCTGATAGTTGGGTTGCGGATTTATCCTGCAAGTTATAAGAAAAACATGTTAGTTAGCGGGCACGCTCATTCGGGAATCGTGAGCGAGCCGCTGTTGGTTTGGTGCCATCATTGCGCGTTTTAGGCGATTTGACACTTCCGGAGGATGTGCGTATGCGGGCGCTTTGATGATTGAGCATTTGTTGAGTACGCAAGTGGTCGTTGAGTCGTGATTGACTTGGTAGCTAGGGCTTCGAAGATAAGAACATGTAGCCGTATTTCGGTGTATGATCTCGAATTCCGATCTTGGAACATTCGTTTGGGGCATACCGATCCGCCGATTGTAGTTACTTCCTTTCTCCTCTTCTTCGGATAGAAAATCGTCGTAAGGCATGAAGGATGCCAAACTACTTCTTTTGTATTTTGGATGTTCGAGGTGTTGTTAGGTTTCTGGGAGAAGGGAAGAGAGAGGTGGAAAGTAAGAGGGCTTTCAGATTTGGTACCCAAGAACGTGGAGCGGTGGATCTTCGGGAACGGGATTAGGAATTTGGATAAAGGTTTCTAAGCATATGTGACTACGGGATTGGGCTTAGTGTCCCAAATGCTTATTAAATCTTTCACGCTCTTCGGGAGTTTGAATCTTGGTTGAGGAGATGACAACTAAGCCGACGCATGGGAGCATGAGACATAACTTAGCACTCCCATGACCTTGTCGAGCCTTGTCTTCGATCACAAGTTTGTAAACTTGATCCTTGTCATGGCGCCATATGAGCAGGCAGTGATTAGTGATTTTTGGTCTAGCGACGCGGTCCTCAAGATATGGGCTTGCTTGGACTGTCGGCTTGAAGGCTTATATAAGATATCGACACGTAGTCGAGCTGTTAGTCTTGGGATCTAATCAGTAACCTAACGACGATGCGGCTGCATCCTGACTTAGGCGTTGCACTGGCGGTTGGTTATGGCCATGGCGTTAGTTATTGAAGCTAAAGGCTACCACGATGTTCCAGAGTATCAGTTTTTTGTGGAGTTTGGTACTGAGGGAAGCCGAAGGCCTCCATGGCTTGAACTTTGGCTCTGGATTTCTTCCGTTGTGAGGTGAACGGTGGCTCTGTAGGATGTTGTGAAGATGAAGCCAATGCAGAGACTTAAGGGGATCTGATCGGGTCTTAGATTGCCAGGCCAATGCGACAATCCATAGAGGGTTGTCCAGGCCCGTGTACATGCTAAATTTTGCTCGACGTCAGGGATGAGCTAGCAAGCTCGGATCGTTGCTCAATGTTTCATGTCTGGTCGGTGATTGGAGTTGAACATAACACAATTGGTTGGCGAATGATTCTGGAAATGAACTTATGCGGACTGATCCCTCGAATATGCGCGCAAGATGCGGGCATATGGTCGAGTTGTTAGTCTCCAACCTAATAATGTCGGGGTCATTATCCGGTTCAAAAAATGGCGCTGACGTTTGCCGGTAACTACTGCCATAGTTATCCAAACTAGGTGTCATCGCCACGTTTCGATAGGCTTGTAGGTATGCATCGAGGAGCGTGAGTTAGCTTCATGTTGCGTTTAAGTATGAGTTTGCTGGCAGGATGCTGAGACTTTGCGAACCCAATGTACCGACCATGGGAACTTGTCTAAATTCTCCAGCTCCTCGGGGAACTGATGAATGTATCGTTCCCTCTGTCCTTTGGTTCGGGATTCTACGCCCGGTCTACCTAGTATTGGCGGGAGGTTAGAAGTTTCCAAGACCCGAGCTTTTGGGTCTGGATCATCCTCGTGGCGAGGTGTATTTTCCTCGTTAAAATGGTTGCCCCGAAGGTTTAGGCGATGGAAACGCCAGTGCGAGGGCTAGTAGGGATCCTCCCCACATCCTGCGATGAGTAAGCTGACGCAGAGATAGGTGGGGGACAGCCCCGGAGCTTGAGTACATGTCAATTGAAGAGGTTGCGAGCGACGAACCCTTAACAGTCAAATATATGCTTCTTTTGCTGGACGGCCCCACTTTGGAGCGGAGGTGACACCAGGCTTTGCCCCTACGCCTCCTTAAGCGTCCGGGTCCCGGTTAGAGTTACAGCGGGAACACATTGGAGAAGTAGGAGGAACCATGGACTTCGGGATGCCACATTCATGTGATCCTCTTTGAAGGAGGAGAAGTTGTGGTTGACTAGGCGTAGCTGATGTAAACGGGCAAGCAATGCAAGCTGGGGTGGAGAATCAAGAAGCCCGGCTGGTGGCAAAGTCGTAGGGGAAGATGGACAGGATGAGGCTGCCATACAAGATGTCCAGGCAAAGTCTAGTCAGGGTGCCCAGGAGAAATCTGCTGTCGTGGTGGCGAGGAGGTAGGCCGATGCTGAAGAAGAGAAGGAGAGGGCCTCTGAGTAGGCTAGGAATAAGGAGAGCCGCCGATGATGCCCGCTAGAAGAGGGTGAGTGGACCCTTAGCACACTTGTAGCGGATGCCATTACGTGGCTCCGTGCCAGGCACTTAGCTGATCAGAAGACTGCCGAAGATTCTAAGAAGAGAGTGGAGTTAGGCGCCAAGAAGGCTTTGGGAGACACCTATGCTGGATTTGTCCTTGCTTCTTACATCGTCCCTAAGCCCATTGCCATGTGTTGCTCTTGGGGAGGCTATGATGATTACAAGCGGCGACGGGGATGATGGCGGAAGGCACGCATCAATGCCTCATGAATACATTACTCTTATATAGAGTAGAGGAGGAAGAAGCAGTTCTAGAAGGAAAGGGCCCGTCATTGGTGGTGACCTGCCTGTATCGAACTCGTATAGACAAAAGAAAAGAAAAGAAAAGGATGAGTAGCATCAGTAGTCGTTAATGGAATTAAATGTACTTTGGGTTAGGTGAACCAATAGTATATGCGAGTGCAGTCCTCGCTTTTGGTCCTTAAAGACATGGTGTGGTATTCATGAATACCCTGTCATAAGAGAGAAGAGATGTTAGACATGTAGTTTGTCTTACATGTGCGCGTAATGGAATATGAATTAGTAAAGATTGCATTTCGTGTTAAATGTTCGAACATTCTTCTCATGTTTTCCGGCGTCCCGTACTTGCACAAGTGTATTTGTTGTTACACCAACAGGAATGCGATCGGAGACCGCGCTCTGGGTTGATTGTTCCAGAGGGGTGTGATTGTGTGTCGCGCCCTGGGTCGTTGTTCCATAGAGGTGAGACATAGTACCGCGCTCTTGGTTGTTTTTCCAGAGGGGTGAGACAGAGTACCGCGCTCTGGGTTGTTGTTCCAGAGGGGTGAGATAAAGCGCAGGCTTCTAATAAGTTTCCATAAGCTCAGGAAACCTGTGGTTTGCGAAGCCAGGCTTGAGCACCTGCTGTTCTTTCTTGGGTTGCCCGGGGAAATCCCAAGTGTAGCGAAGGCGTATGACATCATGTTATGCGGTCCGTCCGATGTGTGGATCTCCCGTTGTGCATACGGTTGGAGCGAGGGACGGCATCGTTTATTCGTCGGAGAAAAGCTCTAATCATCAGCGCGTAGGGTCTGATCGTGGCCATGAGCTGCACCTAAGTCTTTAGGGCTTATGGGAAACGATTTAATGTCGATCTCGATGCTGCACCGAGATTCGACAGGTACCCGTAGCCAGGTGAAATGTACATCGCTCTCGGGTGTATGTTGGGCGGCCCCAAGTCACGTGGGACTTGGGCGAACGATTTATCCTCGGCCTCGGCCTTGGGCCGAGGTTCGAGTTAGAGGTTGTTTATACTCGGTCGCGCCACGGGCCGGCGACTAGAGTGGCGTGGCCGGTTCCCGTGCTCGGGGCACCAGTCGTTGCCAATGTTGTTTGGCCTTGATGTTGGATCGAGATTGGGATGGCGGCACCGGCTCCTATGGCGTGGGAACCGATGAGGCGATCGAAACATTGAACGCAAGCTTCTTGTCAGGATTAATCAAACAAGTCATGCTCGGAGTAAACATGGAGAGGATACAAGAAACTGAACATCACTCCTACATATATCTCTAGTAGTAGTAGCCTTTGCAATGCCTCGAATTGTAGGAAAGCAGACATCGTTGGAAGGCCTGAATTGATTGTTCACTAGGTTACGTAGAGTAGAGACGAAGATGTTCGTTGTTCCATGCCCTTGGGAGTTCGGCTCCGTCTGAGGATTTGAAAGTTCCATCGCTGAGCTTCCGTTGTATGAGTGTGGGCCTTCCTAACGAGGGGCGAGGCCTGCTGGTCGAGAAAAGACCCGTTGTAAGACGAGGTTGCCGATGTTGAGGTTCTTATGGCGGACTCTGGAGTTGAAGTATCGGGCTACTCGTTGCTGATTAAAGCTTGATCTAGGGGACCGGTTCCCGGGTCGGAGATGTTGATCCAGTGTAGTGCGCTCGTGTATACGAATTAGCCGTAATGGTTGACTATAGGTCGGACAGAAGCCATTTGGAGGGCTTACAGCACTGGAGGCCTGATAACAACTAGATCGGTGCAAAAGGAGACCTGCGCTGGGTGAGTTATGATGCATGGATGCTCATTGTTGCCACAGTCCTGACGAGCCGGGGGGATGATCTTGAGGAATTAATTGTCGTTCGAGTTTTTGTTTAGTGGGAATCTCTGATGAGCGTTGAGTGGCTCGGAGACCCTATGCGGTGCGGATCTCCCGATGAGCATCGAGTATCTCGAAGGTCCCACGGAGTTGGAACCCCCAATGAGCGTCGAGTGGCTCGAAGATCCTGCGCATGGGAATCTTTGATGAGGGTTGAGTGGCTCGGAGTTTCCATGTGGATGATTTCCTCAATGTTGTTCTGCAAGTGGCAAAACATGTTCGTGTTGTATCTACGGACGGTGTATAACGAACAATATCCTATAGAGTCCCTTGGCGCGTTCATCGGACATTTAGGTCTGGGCCTTTTGGACGATTGGGAGTTGTAGGTTGCGAGATAGATTTTCTCGTGGGTGTTGTTGAGAGTAGTATAAATATGGAAGGACGGAGGTCGAAGATGCTTCCTCTTGCTATTGCGACTACCTTTGACGTTGTCAGTGTGAGCAAGATTGTGCAGAGCGATGGAATCAGAGTTGTTGGAGCTTCGGGCGTTATCACGAGGCAGGATGTTGAGGGTAGGAACTAGATTCCTTTACGCTAGATTTCGGCATTGGAAGTAGTCGGCATTTATGCGGAAGATCTTCTGAGTCCTTGATTGTCTTTGACTGGTCCATGCTCTAAGTTTGAAATCAGGCGGCATGCCCTTTGTAAGATAGACGAGAGTGACTCGAGGAATGGGTTCCTTGACTTCGGCAAAGGCGGTGTTGGATTTTGCGATATGGCCTTTGAGAGTTCACAGGTGCCTTGGTAATTGTTCGAGACTAAGAGGATGTCTCTGGGTATCACGACATGCAACTTGGATTGCGCGACCAGTCTTTTGGCGAGTTAGGAACTCGGGAGAACCCAGACAGAGCCGTCTTGGATAAGGACGGGGAAGCACTTGCACTTTATACCGTCGGTGATGTGTAATGAGCCCACATGCCATTTGTGGCAGCTATCGAAGCTTCGAGAATCATGGCTTCTTTAAGTATGGGGCGAGCGTTATCATGTCGGAGTGTTGGCCCCATTGGCGCCATTTAGTATTCTGACTAGCCGAAGTGAATGGGTTACGCCTCGTACCGCTTTCGCAGACGTCGTGGGTGTGCCCCCGCGATTCCCTTACGATCCATGGATCGTGTCGGCGACAATCGGAGGTTGGGCTCCTGCCGCATTATAGAGGTCGTGATCTTGTCTTGGACTTTGGAGCCTAGCGCACCTTCTTGGCGGAAGGCCTTTGGCAATTTGGGAGTCCCCAACTTCGGTTGCATGATGTTGTGGAAGTCAGCTGAATTGAAATTGGGTCCAGTTGGGTGCTAGAAGCATAGGTGATAAGTATGGACTCATAACAGTTTGAGTCTGCCCAGCGGAGGCTTGAGCATCAAAGCCAGGGACGGCAGGGATGACGTGTTCTACTTCTGGTGGTGACCCGGATATTGCAGAGATTAGAGGTCAGTTGTGCCTTCATGCAATGCCACATGTGGTGTGTTGGAGTGTCAGGGCCACTCAGATTTGCATGTGATCCTAGTGAATGGATAATTCCTGGCGTGTACCAACGGATGACACCTGCGATCTCTAACCCATTTTCGAAAGCAAGAAGTTGATTTCGATTGCTCATAGTGGCAGTAGTTCCCCTAGTGCTAACATCCAAGTTGGGAGTCGGATGATTGAGAGGAAGGTCGTATTGGATTCCAACTGGAAGGGTCACATCGAGCGTAATTCTGAATCATGAAACAATGGGAGGAGTACCATCCAAAGAAGCACGCGTTGGTGCTTGAGCAACATTTCCAACTGCAAAGCCTGACCAATCAAAGCACATCGAGCTGGAGCAATGTCGAGATTAGGGGTGCCCCCGAGTGTAGCAGGACCGACACCATTCTGAGGAGTGGCGTCGGTTAGTTCGCGGGGTTACCCCCAAGTCCCGATTCGAATGTGGAGGAGCATCGGTACTTGCCTCCGTAATGCATGCTTGGCCAGTCGGATCTGAAGTGCTTCTTATCATGTCTTCAATTCTGGCGAGGAAGGTATTGAAAGCTTCTTCCTACCGCTCGAGTCAAGCTTTCAAATCGGTGGTAGGATTATTGATTGTTATTTTGACGCCCCCCCCCCCCGAGTGACGTAATTCGATGGAGGTCTTGTTTGGTGTAGCTATCGAGTTTGGGCGAGCTGGTGTGCACCTGGAATTGAAAGCACTTTGGTACGATGAGCTGCTGGAAGAGCGGGACTCTGGTTGCGAGTGGCGATAGTTGGGTTCTTCTGAGTTGATGGTTGGTTACAGGTCCCAGTTTGTCACCGTGTTCCTTGACCGTAAGTGATGATGGTTTGATCATCATCTCTTTTCTATCGTTGTTGTTGTCGCCATACGAATGTGGAGCGGATGGTGATGTTTTTAATGAGACTGAACTTTCTTCCTTAACGTGGGCCTTCAGCTTCGAAAGGAGAAATTTACGATGTGGTGCACCATGAGCGGGTGCGGTTTTGTGCAGCTGAACTAGAATGACGATGCATCGACATTCTTTTTTGTTGGCGCATAAGATTGATGTTGATCTTCAATGCCTAGCGCGAGAGTTACATTCTTATATTTCTTATTAAGCATGTGAATTTGTGCTTGGCCGTAGGAGGTTCGGGGTCCACAAGTGGTAGAAGATCTGTTTCGAAGCGGGTCCTCCGCCGCTCGGGGCGGGTGAGAGGTACCATTGTCAATTGCGGCCAATGGGGATGACCGTTAGGTTTTACCGGAATTCTGCTCAACGCTGGCGAGAGTCATGATGCTCTTTGGATGTACAGCTCAAGGCGCTTCTCGCGGATAAGCTTTTCGATTACGTCTTTGAATTGACAACAATTACTGGTATTGTGGCCGTACATGTCGTGGTATCGGTAGTACTTGCCGGTCTTCCTCTCATGATTAGTGGATTTCCTGTTGTACGGCTTCTTGTATTGGAGCGCATTGCACGTTTATCGGTAGATTGTTTCCAAATCTTCATTCAACGGGGTGTAGATCTCGTATGTCCTATGAAAGCCAGATTTCTTGGGTTCCGTAGGAACTTGGCTATTGTTGTGGCCACCTTGCCAATTGTTATTCGGCCTTTGTTTGTGGGGACATGCCCCCTTGTCCTTATCAAAGAGCTTCGCTATCTGTTTCCTTTGATGCTGTCATATATGGTATCCGCATGTGGATTGTTGGGAAGAACGACCCTGGGGAGTTAGTTTCATCTCGCCTCTTCTTGACATAAGTATTGCCTAGCCTTTTCATGGAAAGCGTCGAGGCTTTTTGGCTTCTTCTGATCGATCCATTCCCCGAATTCGGAAGTAGGGAGGACACCTTTGGCTAGTTGTGCAAGGATCTGGATCCTTGACCTCGGCGAGCGCGAAATTGAACCGGGAGAGGTAGCTTTTGAGCGACTCGGCGGGTCCTTGGCATAGGTTAGACAAGGTGAGAGCATTCTTTGGAGTCGGGATGTGCACTCTGAATTGGTTGACCAATTCTACTGCTAATTGGCCGAAGTTGTTAATGGAATCGAGTGGGAGGCGAGAGAACCATAACAAAGCGGTTCCTGATAAGAAGACTGCGAAGCATTTGACCGGATCACTCCCCCGTCTCGAGTCCATTTGCCATTCATATTGATTTAAGAAGGTACAGGGGTCGGTTGTGCCATCATAGAGAGGCATCTGTCGCAGGCTGAAGCGGCGTGGCCATTCCGCTTCATTTACCCTCCTGGTGAAGGGGTTGCACCTAATGTGTGCTTCCCATGAATCATGCATGTTTCGTCGCCTCTCCCCTATGATCCTTCGGACCATGTCGGGAAGGTATGTTGGATGGGGATCCACCATCGCGACCCGTGGGTTCTGGCAGGTTCTGGGGTCCCATTGCGAGGGTGTTTCCTATGATGGACGTTCGGATTGTCTTCCTCTATGTCCTCGACATTTATAATCGGATCTTGATGAAGAGAGAATTGATATAGATCCTGTTCTGGAAGAGCGCGGGCCATTGGAATAGGGGGCCCATCATCCTGATTAGCGGTCATTGAGTTATGTCGAGGAAGAGGTTGGTTCATAGGATCTGGTCCGTCATTGATAATCAAGCGAGAGCAGTCTCGGTACTGTGCCCCCTCGCTATATGTGACTGTAGTTCGGTCGCCGTAATCGCTCCAATTGTCGTTGGCGTAGCCATTGTCGAGAGTGTTGGTGCAAACAGCGGCGTTGTTGATCAGACTTAACCTTCTTCCTTGTCCGCGGGAGGCGGAGTCGAGGTCCGCGGGAGGCGGAGTCGGGGCCGAGGTCCGCGGACGGCGGAGTTGAGACCGAGGTCCACGGGAGGCGGAGTCGAGCCTCGAGGTCTGCGGTAGACAGAATCGAGCCACGGGGTCTGCGTGATACGGAGTCGAGGCCGAGTGAGGCCGAGTCAAGGTCGTGGTCCGCGGGAGGCGGAGTCAAGGCCGAGTGAGGCGGAATCGGGGCCGAGGTCGGCGCGAGGCGGAGTCGAGGCCGAGGTCCGTGGGAGGCAGAGTCGAGCCTCGAGGTCCGCGGTAGGCGGAGTCGAGCCACGACGTCCGCGGTAGGCAAAGTCGAGCCATGAGGTCCGCAGGAGACGGAATCGAGGCCGAGTGAGTCGAGGCCTTCTATTTCTCAGTGAAAGCACCAAATGTTGACAGCAAAAAATGTCATAAGCGCCGAAGATTCCCAATTGCTAGGAATTATAAATATGGTCACATAGACAAGAACATTAAATAGAACATAAGCAGTAAATAACACGAGATTTATAGTGGTTCGGCCTCAGTGAGGGCCTACGTCCACTTTGAAGAGTCGGTTGGAATATTATTAATCACTTGGAAGAATTACAAGGTTGAGAATATCTCATGAAATCTCATTACATTCACTTTTCATGATATATGATGTCATAATTATCACATATTGAATAATATGGAAAAAGACAATTTTGTCCTTCTTCTTCCTAAAAGAGGAGATGCCATTAATGAAGCTTTATGGAGGTCTCCAACTCAAGAATTCAACCCTTTTGAAGTTTGAGGCCATGGGGTATTTATAGGAGGTGGTTAGGTAGGAGTAGGTAGAAATGGGGACCATCTTCTAGAAATTCGCACCTCTTGCTGTCGGGCCTCGGAAATTCGCACTTGTTGTGAGGTGCGAAATTTCGCACCGAGCCGGTGCGAAATTTCGCACCTACCAGGTTCAAAATTTCGCAACTAGTAGGTGCGAAATTATGCACTTGCCAAGTACGAAATTTCACACCTGGCAGGTGCGAAATTTCGCATCCGGCTGGGTGCGAATTGGATTTCGGATGGAGGCATTGTCGAGGCTGGTTGGTTTTTTCGAGGCGTCGAAGCTCCTCAACACAAAATGGAGGAATCCACCGTTTTGCTGGTCCGAAGTGAAGAAATCTGAGCTTCCGACATGGAGAAAATCGGATGAATCGGGTGGTGCCCACAGTTTCGACCTAATGGGCTAGGTCGATTGCCACCGGGAATGTGGGGCTCCAGACCCCCACCGATGCTGCGCCCGGACCCGCTTGATGGATCGCCTTCGGCTCGGAGCACGGCTCGCCTTCGGCTCGGATGCAGACGGATACTGATGGGAGTTGCGTCTGAGGGATGCGACGTCCTGCTAGTGGCTGGACTCGAGTCTTTTGATACTGGCCTCCCAAAAGATATTGGCGACACCTCCGGGCTATATTATCATGCGATATGTTGAGTCGAGCGTGTCTTGAGTAATTTTGGTGACCGGACCAAAAGGTCGGTTAACACCCACAAAAGTGTTCTTTTGGAGTACAATCTGGAAAGTTCCTAGGATATGTGGTAAGCGAGCAAGAGATTGAACTTGCCCTGACCAAATCCAGGCTATAGGAGACTTGGAAGAACCTAGAACAAGCAAACAAGTCACGAACTTGAACAAAAAAGTAGCAGCCCTCGGTAGGTTCATTTCCAAAGCCACTGACAAATGCGTTTATTTCTTCGATGTTATAAAGAAAAAGAAGAACTTCGAATGGAACAAAGAATGTAGAAAGGCCTTCCAAGAATTGAAAGTTTATATGGGAACTCCTCCGATTCTATCCATTCCCGAGAAAGGAGAAGACCTATACCTATATATGATCATCTCAGAATATGCGGTAAGCTCGATCCTTATAAGAGAAAGTAATGGAACTCAGAACTCAATTTACTACCTAAGTAGAAGGTTGAAGGACGCAGAAACCCGATACCTAGTAATGGAAAAACTAGCATATTGCCTAGTACTTACCGCACTAAAACTCAGTGGGTGCTTCCAAGTTCACCCCGTTAAGGTTTTAACTAGCTTTCCACTTAAACATGTGTTCAGTAAGCCAAAAACCTCAGGAAGGTTAGTCAAATAGGGAGTTGAACTTAGTTAATATGAGATTTAATTTCATCCTAGAGCGGCAATTAAAGGACAAGCTCTCGCAGATTTCATGAACGAGTGCACAAGCTTCATTATAGAACAATCAGTTAAAGAGAATGACTTAAAAGCCAAGTGGTAACTTTTTGTAGATGGAGCCTCTAACGAAAAGGGAGCAGGGGCAGGTTATATTATAATTACCCTTGACAAACACCACTTGCACTACGCCATGAAGTTAGGATTCCCAGCAACTAACAACGTAGCCGAATATGAGTCAATGATGGTCGGTTTGTATTTGGCACTACAGTTGAAGATACCTCAAATAGAAATCTTTAGTGATTCACAACTAAGGGTAAACCAAATAAAGCAAACCTATTAAACTAAGGATGCACAGCTTACCCTATATGTGAAAAAGATATTAAAGATGCTTTCCTAGTTTGAGGATTTTTCAATTCATCAAATACCCCAAGGAGAGAATACTAAAGCGGTTTCACTAGCCAAATTAGCCAATTCCCGAGGGGCGCCCGAAATTAAAGTAATTCCGTGGGTTATCAAGAAAAACCTAGTATCGAGCATGAAGAATTGGAAACAGGGATAGAATTATTAGTCTTAACTAGATCCCAAGCGCTGAAAAGGAGGGATAAAGGGAACAAAGAGGAAAACTCTAATGTGGAACCTCCTTTAACGGAGACGAATTGCCATCATGAAAATGCCTGGATGACTCCCATGATAGATTACCTCCTAAATGGAAATTTACCCCTAGAAAGCAAGACGCAAGAAGGATAAAACACCAAGCTCCTACATTTGTAATTATGCATAATATACTCTATAAAAAGGGACATTCACTTCATTACTTAAGATGTGTAAGCTCCGAGATGGGCTTAACCTGTTGAAAGAGGCCCATGAAGGATTGCGTGGATACCATTCCAATGGAATTAAGCTAGCCAAAAGGGCCATGAGACAAGGCTATTATTGGCCACAAATGGTTAATAAAGCAATTGAATATGTCAAAAGGTGTGAAAAATGTCAAAGGTACTCTAAGGTACCCCGACTTCCCCCTAGCGAGATAACCACTATCTCAAGCCCTTGGCCATTTGATATGTGGGGAATATATCTAATCGGACCCTTGCCAATCTCCAAAGGTGGAGCTAAATATGTCGTAGTAGCCATAGATTACTTCACCAAATGGGTGGAGGCTGAATCCCTCCCAACAATCACGTCTAAAAAGGTGCTGAGATTCGTAATAAAGAATATTGTTACCCACTTTAGAATCCCTCACAAGATCATATCAGATAATTGAACACAATTCAAGAGCGAAGAATTCACTCGATTTTGTGAGAAAAATGGAATCATCAAAACCTTTTCCTCGGTAGCCCATTCAAAGGCTAATGAAGTTGTCGAAACTACCAACAAAACCGTAAAGACAATTCTTTAAAAGCGCCTAAACCAAGCCAAAGGAAATTGGGCCGAAGAGTTACCCTTAGTGCTTTGGGCATATAGAACTTATGCGAAAATAGCAATAGGGCACACCCCTTTTTCCTTAACATATGGATTGAAAAAGGATAGACTATTCGTTTAATCCCATCACACACAAGGATAGACTACGCGTTTAATCCCAATCAGGAATTGAAAAAGGAATCCTTAGACCTAATACAAGGATTGAGAGATGAGGCTGCAATCATAAAAGCTGAATATCAAAGGAGAATCACGAAATATTACAACACAAAGATCTAGACTAGAATCTTCATAAAAGGAGAACTGGTTTTACGAAGAGTAATGGCTAACACAAACAACCCAGCAGATGGCCTTCTTGGCCCAAATTGGGAAGGACCCTTGATCATCCATCAAGAAGTTATGCCCAGGATGTATCGATTATGCAGACCCGATCGTGATCTCATTGCGAGAACATGGAACTCGGAACATTTAAGACAATACTTTTCAATGATAAAAGAGTAAGGAAAAAAGGCTTTCCTCCAAAGATGATCACATAACTAGGGGCATAGAAACCCTTTCAAAGCTTAAAAAAGCCAAAAATGGGTCAAATCACAAAAAGGATAAAATCCCATGTCATCGCCAAAAGTTGTCAGGGCAAGGCATCCCCGGGGGGTGGGGGGTAGTGTGTTAGTTTTTATCCATGCCCAAATCAGAGAGGGCTACGTTAAAGCATTAAAAGCGTAGACCTCCGTTTCACACCAGAAATGGTCGTGGAGGTGCATCTAAAATTAACACGCCTTGCCTCTGCTCGTAGAAGAGCACGTCCTACCTGTGCTTAGGTTTCGTGTTACCAGCAGAAGGGAACACAAACCCCTATCATCGCCTTAGGGGGGTGACATGTAAGCCTCTATCAGTACCTACGATGGTCAGTATAGAGCATCAAAAGAATAAACCTTAATTCCGTGTTTACGATGGCCCAGTTTAAGTCTTTAATACCTTATCATTGCTTACGATGGTCAGGATAAGGCGACTCCTGGAGGGGGGTCGGGTAAATCCTTGGGCCCTTCTTGTGAATAAGCTAGCCAAGCGCACCGGATGCACATGCCCAGAGAGGGGCCAACAAAGCACGCACATCCTCCGCTTTAACATCAAAAGCCCAAGGAGTGGCTCATGAAGCATGTACAACCTCTTCTTCACAAATCAAATCCAAGAGAGATACAAAAACATTAATACCAGAAGGGTATTTCTGGTCTTCAGTCTTTAATTACCCAAACAAGGGTTGGTTTGGGACTTCTATTAATACCGAAAGGGGATGTCTGGTCTTCAATCTTTAATTACTCAAACAAGGGTTGGTTTTGAAGTTCTATTAATACCGAAAGGGGATTTTTAGTCTTCAATCTTTAATTACCCAAACAAGGGTTGGTTTGGGTCTTCTATTAATACCCGAAGTGGATTTCTGGACTTCAATCTTTAATTACCCAAACAAGGGTTGGTTTGGGACTTCTATTAATAACGAAAGTCGATTTCCGGTCTTCGATTTTTATTTACCCAAACAAGAGTCGGTTTGGGACTTCTATTAATACCGGAAGGGGATTTTAGGTCTTCAATCTTTATATACCCAAACAAGGGTTGGTTTGGAACTTCTAATAATACCGGAAGGGTATTTCTGGTCTTCAATCTTTAATTACCCAAACAAGTGTTGGTTTGGGACTTCTATTAATACCGGAAGTGGATTTCTGGTCTTGAATCTTTGACTACCCAAAAAAGGTTGGTTTGGGACTTCTATTAATACCGGAAGAGAATTTTTGGTCTTCAATGTTTAATTACCCAAACAAGGTTTGGTTTAGGACTTTTATTAATACCGGAAGTGGATTCTGGTCTTTAATATTTAATTACCCAAACAAGGGTTGGTTTGAGACATCTATTAATACCAGAAGGGGACTTCTGGTCTTTAATGTTTAAGTTACCAGAGTAAGGGTTAGTCTAAAGCTACCATCAAAGCAAGAATTTGGTCACCGGCTTCCAACCTTTAACGATCAAGTAAGAACTAACGCAAGAACAGCACATTGAAGGTTTCGTTATGCAATCCAATGTTAAAAACCACTCATAAATAGAATGAAAAAGAATCCAAAAAGGAAAGTTTGACTTGGAAAGTCGAAAATACCCCTTCAATAGGGGGAATGTTACTACCAAAATTAATCCCTAAACAGGCTGACAAGTGAAGGGGTATTGGATGAGCAAGGCAAAGAAGAATCCTCCGGAAGGAAAAAGCCAAACACCAGAAAAAACTCAAAAGCTACAGAAAGTCGGCAAGGTCTATCCGGCAGGATCAATCCGACAAGGTCTATCTAGCAGGGTGTATCCGACAGAGTGATTTTATAACAAAAGGTCGTCTAAGTTAGAAGCTAAGAAAGAGGGAGTCAAAAGTTCTGCTAATCGAAACCAAGAAAGATGGATGGGCTATAGGTACTAACCTACTTAAGCACCGATACGTCAGGAGATAAAGGCATTAAAGATACTAAGCCTAAAGTCCCAGGGGTTATCCGGAACTAACCCCGAAATATTCAAGCATCGGGAGGTCATTCTATTAAACAATGAGTGAAACATCAGGAGCTACCCTCCGGAAGGTTAGGTTCCATCTGAAAGCTCCACCGGAAGGCAAACCGAAACACTAGAGGGGATACAAGTTATCCATACTAATCTACCTAGTGCCGACACCAACAGGAGTTTCAAAACGGCAGCTATCTACATACATCACGAGGGCAAGCTCCTCAAAGTACTCATGAGAAAACCGGAAGCCTACACCTAGAAGCTATTTCCGGGAGCACAAATGCCTTCCGAAAGCCATTTACATCGACAAGCTCACATCAATCTCGAAGAAGCCTCAACTGACCGGGACACTCACTTTGGAAGCTATAATTAGCACTACAAAGCAGCCGGGAGTTAAAACATCTGAGATGAAGGAGAAAAGCGGCCGACAGAGGCTCCTGCAGGCCCAACAGCCCAACAATAGAAGGGACTCGAATTCTCTGTAAATAAGACCCCAGGGGTCACATTTTGGGGAGAATTCTTCATTTCACAATCTTGTTTCTTCTTCAAGAAGCAAACCCTAATTTCTAAATCGAATTGGGGATTTCTTCAAATCTTGTAATACATCTACCATTTACAAATGGAGAAGTCCGAGACTTAAATATTATGTGATTTGATAATCATGTTGTGCCATTTATGATGAAACAAGGAATTAACACTAACCTTTTGTATGAGAGAGTTCTTCACGACACCTTCGTAATGGAGGAAGGGCTTCGTTGAAACCCAAAGCCTTCCCCCTCTTTTTTACCTCGAAGGATGGAAACATGAATCAACCCTCTAATAATGAGCCTAATGCTACTCAACTCCGGAAAAGAGGTTGACTGCAAGCTTATGGCTTGATCACTGACGCAACCAAACCTCACCGGGCTGGCTCGATGCGGAAAGATCATTTGAGTTAATAAGCATTGTGGAACACTTTCCTTCCAAGTATCGGGGAGCACTGGCCTGTTTTCTTCTTATCACAATGCATATCATCTTTTTCATGATCTAGATAATGACTGACTACATAAGGCCTCAGTTGTGCCAAACCAAATATACCTTCTTCAAGGTACTTCAGAACTCCATGTCACTGCAAGTGTGATATTCACCCCTTGAGGGAAGAATAACTAATCTTAAGAATGGAGATTTGGATACCTAAAGAAAGATAGATTTAGCTAAGGAGAACTAATCCCTGAATGTATTTTAGTAACCCTGGATCATGGTTACATCAGATTTCCAAAATACATGTTCTGTATAACTTATTTCGGGTGTTGACGGAAAATATCGTTAACACTATCTGCTATATCATTATCTTCACCTCCAAAATCATAATTTAAAGGAACACTATTTACATGCATTACGTAGATCAACGTCATATCATTCTCCGGAAAATTTACAACAATCATACTATCAATTATAGAAACATCGTTTAACTCTTCAATCTCAAGTTCAACGATATCCCTATTGATATTGGATTTGTTTGCATCTATGCTTGATTTTATATTGGTAACATATACCTAAAAGATGTATTATGAAAATAGGAAACTTTGTTGTATATGAAACATAGTTCAATATTATTACCAAATTTAACCTATTGTTGGCTCATGTGATACAATGCGGAGGGCGTTGGCGGCATGAGACAAGACCGACGACTAGTTGATGGTGCCGCTGTTTTTTGCATCTGAAGGTATATTATAGTTGAAAATGAAATTATATTTTCCTATCAAACACAATACAATGTACATTATGTCCATTGGGAACATTTAGAAGTTTGAGTTACCTTTGACTCGTGTTTGCAATGATATTTTTCATCGGATATGAATAGATGGATTGTCATACTTGTTGAAAATTCATAACTAGATCAAACTTAAAAATGTTAGTTATTGTCCGTATTGCGCTACATTCTTAAAATGATATGGGTGGTTAGGATGTTGGAGCCACTACAGAAAAAATTACAGTTGCTCTGGCAATAACCTTCTGTTTTCTGCAACAAACAACTCTATTGGTTTTGAGATGACATAAAACATTAAAAAAATATCGTCATCCACTATTTTAACTGCCTTAGATTCAGAATCGATTGTATTAAATTTCTCTAGTTTGACCTTAGTTACTTAGTAAAATTATGCTTTTTATTATTGGAAATAAGAGTCTTTTTGAACTTTTGTCATTTTGTATGATCCTTCATTATATATTCCACACTTATGTTCATCAATAAACCAATCGCCATCAAAATAGTTTATAGTTGCAATAAAATTAGGAGTCATTCTATACTGATAAGACAATAAGCACTATTTAGATTTATAAATGCAGAAAAATAAAAATAAAAATAGGTTTTTATAAAAACATACCTTTGGCAATTAAAATCAAGCTAAAACTGTTATTCAACAAATAGATATACAAAAAACAAAAGTTTTTAACAAAAATAACGATGGATCGGGAAAAAATAGATTTTGGATAGCTTTTCGAGAGAAAAAGAAAGTGAGAGAAAGAAAGAGGATTATTAGAAAGGTTTTTTTTTCTTTTCTTCTACACTAGCGCAATCTGAAATAGCGTTAATGTCAAGTGCATTGACGCAATGTGAAAAATGTAGTAATGTATTTTGGACAACACCGCGTTGAGTTGACAAAAATCGAACTAAAAAGGTGAAAAATATTGAAACTGAACCATTTTTGTGGTAAGTATTCGAAACAAGGTCGAAGGGAAAAAAGTCCAAAACCAAATGATGAGTCAATCAATGCTATTTTCAATACATATAGCTATGTATAGTAAGAAAAATTCATGGTAGGTCAGAAGTTGTAGAGTGCAAAAACAATATTTAAATACACAACGTTTGCACGCTTTACACCAAAGTGAAAGCATAGAGGACCATATATTGTCCACATCCCTTGATCCTCGTGCTACATTACATATGGTTGTCAACAGATATCTGAAAATTATGAAATCCTCTTGCATCCGTATCCGAGAAACAGACAAATATCCAATTTTCGAAAAAACGGATGCAGATATACATACATAGATATCCACATCTAAAAATTATCCGTCCGATTTTTTTAACATTATGCTCAAAACTACATGTATTTTGGTACAATGAATAAGATATATTTATTGCTTTACTAAGTCGAAGGTTTGTATTATATGCACAAAATGCATATTTAGCTATTCAAATCTATTTGATTTCATCTTATATGTTTTTTAACACTTTTGTGATCAATGGAATTTAAAAACATACATGTTAAACTAAAAAAATTCAATAATATTTCTTGCTTTATCGATCGGTGGTGGATAGGATTATAATCCGATCAGGCCCGGTCTTAAGGCAAGGCAAGCAAGACATTTGTCTAGGGCAACCAGTTGAAGAGGGGAAATGGGTGGAGGTGGAAGAGGCGATGGTGTTTATTAGTTTTCCAATTTATTATCATATAAAACTTGATGGAAAATTTTTTACACTTGCTATTGTGGTTAAGTGATGGTATGTGCACTTAACTTAATGGAAGTGCTAGGTTCAAGTCTGGCTATAGCAACTATCGTGGTTTTTTTTGTACACATGCTACTTTTTCTAGTCTGGGGAAACAAAGGCAGTCGGACCGACACTGAATCTGATATCTGACCGTATCCGTGGATGTGGATATCCGATATTCGAAAATGATTTCGGATACAGATACAGATATAACACTATTCGTATCTGAAAGTATCCGTTGACAGACCTAACGTTACAAGAGTCTACACCAACCCTTATATTCTTCTCTCTCTCACTTTATTAATATTTATGTGTACATGTATATATGTATCAACAAAAATCAAAACGGCAAACCAGTCATAGTTTTATGGTTTTTTCCTTTTTGTATTTTATTTTCCCTGCTGTAAGAACAACTCAACCAAAAATTTGATCTAAAATTACAAATTCAGCAAGTACAAATCGTAATCGCACAGTCTCAAAAACAAAATATGGGGCATGTGCCTGTTTAATAGGAGCCTGAGCTCCAAGGGTCCGCTCAAAAGAAAAAACTTTAGGCTTCTGTTGAACAAGCGCCCGGAGTTGATCAACAGCCTGTTCAACAGGCGCCTGAAGCCTATTTTTTTTAAATATATATAAATGTATATATATATATATATATGCGATGTTTGAACAGGCGCTCCACCCCGACGCATGTTCAACCAGCGCCTCTCTTGATTTCATATATTACATATTTGTAATAGTGGACCATTTTTGGAGATGTTTTAAATGTAAATAGGGCAATTACCAAGTTGGTATTATCTCATTTTGACAGCATTTTTAGCTATCTTAGTAAATCTTTCATGGGCTAAAGAACAATTAACTAAGATTGCATAGTTTCCCATTCTTTGTAACATAAAGCGTAGTGTAACAACCTGAATTCCGACATACCAGATTTTTTTCTAAAATCTCAATCTATCGAAACTCGAATTGACTTGTCTAGTACCCTACAGAAAAGACAAAGATATAAAATATATCAATGCTTAGAAAATATCTCACAGCAGAATGAAGTAAAATATAGTATAATCAAATACAGCATTACCAAAGTAATAATACTGCCTAACCAGTATCCAAAGCTATCATATCTCTGCTATAAACCTAACGTGCGAGTGTGTTATGAGGACGGGGTCAGAACACAAGTTCTGGTGACTGGACTAAATTACACAATCTGAAATAACCCTATATATATCATTCAGTTATGTTACTTATTAGGTTGCTTGGGCTAATAGCACTCAAGGCTTTACACACACATTGTTCCCATCTAACACCTAGTAGATTAACCTAATATAACATATATGTAGCTACCCCAAATATAAAGGTACCTCCCATGGTACCTTTCTTGCAAGGTCTATGCTGTCATGCCATGAAAGCGTATGCAACTCTCCTCCTATGCCAGAGCGACGTACGGATCTGTATAAAACTACGCCACAATGCGCACAGAACTACCATCGCTATGCTATGTAAGCGTACAGACTACCATATCCGAAACTCCTCGGCCAAGCTCGATCTTAACATGGAGTAATGCCATAGCGTCTATGATACGCCACTCGGTGTGGCATGCATGTATCCTATCTATCACACATACGTACTGTCTACTGTACCCCGAATTCTGTAATAGGGCTGCATCTGAATGCACGGAACTCGGTCGGAAGCCTTTCCAAATCTGTATTGGTCTGCTAAAGAGGCCTAAAGCACATATATCTAAACCATGATCTGCATTTCAACAGTTGCTATGGTCCCACCTCGACCCCTCCCATAACTAGTGAAAGACTACATCAAGAGCTAAGTGACGTGCCCCTTGCCAATAATCTACATACAAATTGGCGTGTCCCGCAACCAACGTCTCGATGGTGAAAGATCGATGGTCTCTTGGTTTAGCTCTAGTCTTTTTACATTACACTGACTGCAGATGATAGGTGCCCTATGATTACTATCCTTTATTTGGTCCTGACCAACCTCTCTATAGGCAAATCATCGAATCACCCCAATGTCATACCGCCACATCCTTCTGACTGCCAAACTACCGTTGCAGTCAAGGTATACTCACTAGGTGGTAACGCGCAGACTCAACCCCTGCGAATACAGCCTGAGCATGCACCACGATAGGGCACCACCACATAGTACCCTACCACGTCCCTCGGAAGTCGTCTGCTTCCTTCTAGTCCGGCAGAGCAAGCAAACAGAATATCAAGTAGAAGAATCATATGGATGTGCTCCTCTCGTGCTCTAGGAAACACGATGATCTACCCCGTTGGGTTCTTCACCTTCAGACATGCGGACTGGTCCAATCGCATCACGCTAACGTGTTATTGGACCCTATGTCTAATCGTTTAATTACGCGCTTGCTCTACTCCATCCGATTTCCAGTTAACTTCATTATTTCCAATCATATTAACTTCTTATTCAAGTTACCAAGTTTTCTCTGAGCCCCTTACATCTCTAAAGAATGGACCCCTCTCGCTTATTTATTTTAATTAAATAACTTAACCCATTTAAGTTCATTAATAAGCCCATAATATGTTATTATCTTGATTGTAATTTAAGGTTTGTAATATACAATCTTCTTAAATTATTATCCTGACATTCATTGTCCGATTTCAAGTTTACAGGTTACAATAACATGTTACTTAATGTATAGTTAAGTATATCTTATCTCAATCAGCAGGCTTTATGTTAACATGTTACTTAATATATATCATCAAGTACAACTCATTTCATTTCACTTTTATATCAAGTTACCAGATCCATTAACACATAATTAGCTACTTACTTATTTTGTTTCTATGCCGCTTGAGCAGGCTTCCTCTTATTATTAATTTCTTTTATAAGTCTACCAATAATAAGCCTACTTCATTCTTTTTCATTAACTATGACTTGGTTTAATAAAACCTCTTGTTGTTATTTACTTATTTACTTAGTTCTCTTAACTAAGTTTTATCAATAAATTTTTTTCTATTAATTATAACCTATGTTATAATTTCCACTTATTCCTAGGACAAGCCTACCTATTATCTTTCATTCTTTCATTCATACTTAATCATAATAGGTTATTATCATTACCCGTTCATTCAATTCTTATACTATCATTCAAGCTAGTATTGTCTACTCATAAACTTAGTTTTTTTAACTAAGGTTCATTAATAAGTTTTCCCTTTTTATTAATTATAACACATGTTATAATTCCACTTGTCCCTAGGATAAGCCCACCTATTATATAACATTCTCATTAATGTAATGAATTATAATTAGTTATATTCTTCGTTTATCACATTTTCTTTAGTTCTTTATATAAAATTTTCAGTTGTCAGGTTTAGGAAATAGCAGTGTGGCTTTAATTCAAATGTTGAATATGTATAATTTTGATAAATGATTGGATATGAAATGATCTTGCTTAAACACTAAATATGAATTCAGGTCAATTTGATTGATTATATTCGATTGTTTAACACATGAATTAAGCACATACCAGGTTCTAATATTGTTATGAATGGCCGACCTATTATAATTTGCCAATTTTGTTAGGGTTATACTGTATATGTTGATATACATACTTTGGAATTAGTTACTGAAAATTAAATTCTTATCTTAACTGGCTTATACATGAATTCGAATTTTTAATCATCTCTTCTTCTCTAACTTCATCTTCTTTCTCTATATCATTTTTCTTAATCATTTTTATGATTTATGCACTTATACTCTGCCAAATTCTCTTTCGTTTTGATTAAAACTTCTTCTCTCTACACTCTCTTCTCATCCCTCTCTGAATCAAGTGTTATTATAGAGTTATAGGGTCGTTTGTAATTGCTTGGGTTGGGTAAAGTAGGAACCGGTGTGTTCCTTGTGGCTGTGAAACCAAGGAAGTAGGAATCGGTGGTTTCCTTGTAGCCATGAAATCAAGGAATAATAATCGGTGGTATCCCTTGTAGCCGTGAAATCAAGGAGGTTGTACATGACTATTGGAATAGTAATAAAACTCTGCACAATCCAGCGTTGTGCAGGCTGGATGTAGGAGCAATCCGAACTAGTATAAAATCCAGTATGTTCTTTCCTTTTCTACATTTTATTTCTGTTTGTTTGTGCATCTGTGTTTGAATCTGTGCCTGTGATTGTGTTTGTGGTGTTTGATTCATTTTCTTATTCACATAAGTTTTAGATTTTGTTTAAATTATCACAAACACTACTCACCCCCCTCTAGTGTTTGTTTTGCCTTAATGATCCTTTCTATAATCCCTAACATCATATAGTTCAAGTAAATGACTTGTACATGAGATTATATAATATATATTAAGTATTATAATTATTAAATGTCCCTAGTCAAGTTTTGTTGTTTATATAAGACAACAATAAAACATTGAGATTAGTATGTTGATTGACTAATGATTACATCTCATTGATCAATAATATACGTGATATTAATATTAAGACATAAATACATATTGGAGAATAGCGTATTGGGCTGACCCAACATGAGAAAACTACATGGAATATTATTAACAGTGTCATAAGTTATTCTCATGGTGACAGTGATGTATGGTCCTCAGACATGAAATCATTATAATTTTATTTGAGGATATTTGTATTTTGATATCATCAAAAGTTACTTTTAACAGAGTAGACGATAAAGGTGATTATTGGATACATCTCAAATCGAATGAAAATTATGAATGATCTAGATTGAATTTAACCCTACAATATTTGTAGATATATCCATGGGTATCTTGATTGAGTAAGACTATGAAATGCATGGCTGTGCTCAAATATTGATTTGTTTTATATAGTCTACTCATCGATCAAGATAAAGGGATTAAATATGTTCCATGCCTCGAGTTTAATACTAGATATATTGGTTAAAAGGATTATATTACATTGAGACACTAGCCACAGAAAGTGTTGTATCGAATCACTGATCTTATTTTAACTTGGGTAGCAGTGACTTATTACTATATGCCAATCACTGTTTATGATTTTGAATATGATAAAAAATCATTACCAGAGTTGTAATAACCTATAGGGTCACACACTTAGAGCGTTATGAAGGAAAAGACCATTCATTGCATAAATAAAAAATCAACCTGTTGATATTCTTGTTTAGCGCTGAAATGATATGACAATGGATTCCAATTTTATGGTTAAATGTTTGTTTAAAAGGGATATTTTTATTTTCCTTTTATATACACGGTTATACCTAGATTTGGATAAGAATCGAATCAAAAATAAAATAGAAACCCTAATGGTGACGGCTACTAACGCAGCTGTTCTTCCTTTCGATTCGTAAGACAATCAAGAGGAAATTCGCTCACGTGGGTTTCTATAGAGGCCCCACGAATGGAGGGCTTAATTCGATTCAACCGCTTCAGATCTCGCAGGAATTTAAGGATCTGGAATCCCTAAGCACGAATTCGATCTGTTCATCCATGGAATCATGGAGACAGGTATAAACCCTAATTTATACAAGTTTTGATCTACTATTCTTGCTCATATCCTTATTTAAATTGTTAAATTATTCAAATTAGAATTCGATTAGATCGTAAAATTTCTAAGATCAACCTCCTAATAGATTAGCCTAGTTAACATATATGTAGCTACTCCCAATATAAAGGTACCTCCCATGGTACCCTTCTCACACGGTCTACGCCGTCATGCCACAGAAGCGTATGCAACTCTCATACTATGCCAGAGCAACGTATGGATCTCTATAAAACTATGCCATGTTTTGCACAGAACTAGCATCACCATAATACGTAAGCGTACGGACTTCCATATCCGAAACTCTTAGGCCATGCTCGATCTTAACACGGAGTAATGCCCTAGCCTCCACAATACACCACCCGATGCGGCGTGCATGTATCTGGACCCTCACACGTATGTACTGTCTATTGAACCCAGAGTTCTGTAATAGGGTTGCATTTGAATGCACGAAACTCGGTTGGGATATTTTCCATACCTGTATAGGTCTGCTAAAGAGGCCTAAAGTACATATATCAAAACTATGGTCTGCATTTCTACGACGGCTATGGTCCCACCTCGACCCCTCCCTCAACTACAAAAAGACTACATCATGAGCTAAGTGACATCCCATAGCAAACAATCTATATCCAAATTGTCGTGTCCCACAGCCAACGTCTCGATAGTGCAAGATCGGTGGTCTCTGGGTTTCGCTCAAGTCTTTATGCATCACACCAACTATCGATGACATGTACCCGATGATTACTATCCTTTAGTTGGTCTAGGCCAACCTCTCTATAGGCAAATCGCGGAATTGCCACAATGCCATACTACCACAACTTCTGACAGCCAAACTACCATTTCAATCAAGGTGTACTCACTAGGTGGTAACACGTAGACCCCACCCCTACGAGTACAGCCTGAGCATGCTGCGCAATAGAAGACCACCGCGGAGTACCCTACCACGTCCCTCGAAAACCGTGTGCTTCCTTCCAGTCCCACAGATCCAACAAGCAGAAGAATCAGATGGACGTGCTTCTCTCATGCCTAATAGGCACCACGATGATCTACCACGTTGAGTTCTTCACCTTCAATGTGCATGCGGGTCCAAATGCATCACGGTAACATGTTTTTAGACCCAATGTCTAATCATTTAATTGCGCGCATGCTCTACCTAATCTGATTTCCAGTTAACTTGGTTATTTCCAATTATATTAACTTCTTATTCGAGTTATGAAGTTTTCTCTGAGCCCCTTATATCTCTAAAGAATGACCCCTCACGCTTATTAATTTTAATTATATAACTTAACCCATTTAAGTTCATTAATAAGCTCGTGACATATTATTATCTGGATTGTAATTCAAGGTCCGTAATCTACAATCTTCTTACATTATTATCATGTCATTCATTGTCCAATTTCAGGTTTACAGGTAACAATAACATGTTACTTAATGTATAAATTAAGTATATCTTATCTCAAACGGCAGGCTTTATGTTAACATGTTACCAAATATATATCATCAAGTACGACTGATTTCATTTCACTGTTATCTCAGGTTACCAGATACATTAACATAATTAGCTACTTACTTCTTTCGGTTTTATGCCGACTGAGCGGGATTCCGCTTGTTATCAATTTCTTATATTAGACATCATAATTCTCTTTATAAGTCTATCAATAATAAGCCTACTTCATTCTTTTCCATTAACCATGACTTGGTTTAATAAAACCTCTTGTTGTTATTTACTTATTTACTTAGTTCTCTTAACTGAGGTTTATCAATAAATTTATTTCCTATATTATAATTTCTACTTGTCCTTAGGACAAGCTTACCTATTATCTATTAGAGAACGCAGAATGCAGATCTTAACGCAAGGCTAACAATAGAGGGGGTGAATAGTGTTTAAAAGAAATTTATGAAAATAAAAAACGTATATGATATACTATAAGAATCACATACATTAGAGATGATCATAGACACAGAATCAAACATAAACATAGAAATAAACAAAAATAAAATGCAGAAAATGAAAGATCACACCAGATTCTATACTTGTAACAACCCAGATTTTCAGAACCAATTTAGAATTTTCATTTTAACAATTTTAATGAATTTTGAATATTTAAAATGATTTATTTTAAATAATAACGACTAAAAATTTATTTAAATCGAAGTTAGAACAAATAAATTTATTTTAAATATAAAATCAGTTTAAAATGGCGCAGTAGTTTGAAAATTCGATTTCAAATTTCAAATGAGTATACAAGATTCAAAATAAATTGGATTTCAGTAAAACAAGAAATATTTGATTCTATTTAATCATATCTTTCTAACGAATGTGAAAAATCCAAATTTCATTGCAGGAATTGAAATTTATATCCAGTTTAAAATTTAAAATAGTCGCTATGGAATTTAATATAATATATAGCCATTAAAAATAACCATTTTGCGAACGACCTCCGTTTTCGATGAAACCAATATTGTTGGATCTGGGATATCGAATTATTACTAGCTTTCAAATTTCATAATTTTTTTTGAATTAATATGTGAGCGCACTCAATTTAAATGTGTTTGGTAATTTAAATTTGAATTGGATCGACCAGAAAATGACCATTTTTCAAATGGTCTCCAAATTCGACGAAATTAGTTTTGTTAGGACCGTATCGTCAAAACATAGCTAGATTTATTTTTCTGGAATTTTTGGAGTCAGTATATGGCCCTGGTAAATTAAAATGTACGTTCAAATTTAATATATATTAATTCATATTTTAATTTAAAGAAAAAATTATCAAAATGATAGAATTGGCCCACGGGACATGTCCCATTGTGTTCGGGATGAGGGTATTTAGCTGGGGGCGACATTCGTTGGGTTTAATTACAAGTATAGATGCAAAATTTCCAAATAAAGTATTAAATAGAATAAAATATTGCTACAGTATATATATATATATATATATAAACAAAAACAAAAATCGAAACCCTAGTTTAATTCATAAGCCAGTCGCCACTATCGTTTAAGCGGTCAAAATCTTCCCCGTCTTCCTTCCTTCCTCCAAATCCACACAATGAATCCAAGTGCTTCCAAAGGAAAAATCGAAGACCATGGCACAATCTTCAACTTCAACGGCAATGATGAAGTATCGTTACAGGTTGATCTCGATTTTTTATCTCGAAGTGGCGGATTTCGCATTGGGTTTTTGAGGTCTGTGGATGATCGAACGGGCGCTGGTCGAGGGAGAAGGTCGAGTGCTTGTAGGCGGTTCGAGGTGGGGTCAGTGATCGGCCGGTCATGGCCAGTGGGCGGTGCGACGAGGCATTTTCTTTGGGAGATTTTGGGTTCGGCTGTAACGAGAGAGATGTAATTAGGGGGAGGGTTAGTATTAATTAACTATTGTAATGAAATTTGAAAATAGCATAACTTCTTCATACATCAACAGAATCGTACAAAAAGAAATTCATTGGAATCGTCCTGAAGAGCACTACAACATGGCACTGACTAGAAGCAATTTGGAGCAAATCAGAATTTCAGGCAAATTCAAATCCAAGAAGTATAGAAAATTCAGAAATAAAAGAGTGGAGGAGTGGAAACGAACATGAGATCTCTCTCACACTCAATTTAATTTACAGTTATTATATACTAGATTGTAGACGGGGCTTAGAAGCCCCCAACACTATTTATCATACAGAACAGTTGATTGTTTGGATTATGATTGGATTGTCATGTATTGATATTGTTTTATATAAAAATTATTAATATAAAATATATATATATATATTATCATGAAATATAATAAATATTCATTTATAAACCGGACGGTTTGTTTATGTACACTTATTTATCTGATATTGATTGGGACGATAAATTTTACACATCGCCCAACTGCACAAATAATAAACAATATTTGATGTTTGAAAACCCCACACAGGTATTGGGATAATATTTGACATACACCGATACCAATAATTAGTGGTATGTCAATCGATGGGTTGATAGACTGTATAAGCATTATTTATTTATTTAAATGCTTATACAGTTGTAAAATGCACTTTGGATGTTGTATGAATTTTAAGTGATTGTTTATCGTTATTATTGTATATGTGTGATGTTGAAATCCATATAACTAAAATTATATGGTAATTGATTGAGTCAGATTCCAGTTCAGAATTAACGAATATTTTAAAATAATATTCAGTGAATATTGAAATGTGAAGTCGTGTTAAGTAGTTAAATGACATTTTTACAAGAACGGGATTTTCTGTCAATTTTATTCATTTTCTAATGAATGTCAATTGATTTCAAAATTAGATAATTTGAAAATATTATCATTTTAATATTATAATGATAATAGAATATTCAATTTTGATTTAAATTTGAAATTGAAATTGAAATCGTTTTAAAATGAATTTAAAACGAATTTATAATGGAATGTTCAATTTTGATTTATATTTGAAAATCAAATTGAAATCGTTTTAAAATGAATTTAAAACGAATTTATAATGGAATATTCAGTTTTGATTTAAACTTGAAACGAAAGTGGAAATCGTTTTTAAAACGAATTTAAAACGATTTATAAAATTCGTTTTAAATGGAAATCGACGATATATGTTACATATTTAATATAATGGCCTGAATAGAACACACCGCGACCGTTCGCGAGTTTCGACCATTAACTTCAAATGGATGTTACGGGAGATCCGACCATCGGATTCTCCTAAAATTGGAACCGACGGGTTCTTATCGAAAACAGCTTTTCGATGAATACAAGGGATTTGAAATCTAACAGTTGAATTTTAAGATATGTCCAAATAAATTTCAGAAAAGGTCGCTATGGATGCAGTTCGGTGTCGGTTATTGGAAATAGACTGTACAGGCGATAATAAAATTATTAAAAATGTGGAAAAATTATGTAAAATCATAATAAATGATTTGGAAAGATTTTGAATGAAAAATTCCAATTCTGAAAAGATAAAAATATATTTTTATCGAAATGAACTAGATATTAACTAGAATAATAATCCAACTATTTTTAAATAAATAAATTGGATTTGAAAATGGTTTTAAAATAACCAGAATTTTCCAATAGATTAAATTGGAATGGAAATATTCTTCGAAATATTTTGATATTGGATTCCATGATTATATGGATATTGTTGAGGAATTTGGAAGATATATATATATATATATATATCGTTATTCGAAATACGATATTGGTTGGTTTCAGAATTTGATATTGAATATAAGCCGATATAATTTCTATTCAGAGCCTTATATTTGATATCAAATTGGATTTTGGGTTTGTCGTGAATGGTGTCTTCATTAAAACTATTCTTAATCCCAGATGAGAAAAGAATAAATCTTTAAATTAAGATTTAGTGAAGTGTTCCAATTAATTAATATTTAATTGAATTGAATAAAAGAATTGGATTGTTGGGTTTATCGTGAACGGTGTTTTAAATAACACTTGTTCTTTAACCCAATTAACAGTGAAGAATATGATTTGGAATTTATAATCTTTTAATTAAGATTAATGGAATTTTCCAAAGTAAAGATTTCCAATTTAATATATTGAATTGGAATTTAATGGAATTCGATCTGTAAAAATCGAGATGAGCTTCTATGAAGGAAGACTGTTAATATATATGAAGTTTAAAAGGCTTTGTCGATATTCCATTAATATTATTAGTCGGATACGGAAATTGATATTGATTATATATTGATCTGTTTTCCTTGAAGATTCCATGGTTAATAGAATGGGATTTTGGGTTTATCGTGAACTGTGTTTTAAATGACATTGGTTTTTTAACCCAGTTAAAGACAGGATTACATGTCTAACATTGTATTTCGAATTGTATTCGTTGATCTCTGCTAAATATATATTTGTTTGGTGGCGGAGAATTTATTCTCTTGCTTAACACCCTTCTCTGAGACGTACGAGCTCAGAGGTTATATATTGGTAGAAATTAATTCTACGGTGTAGATTGCCGATGCGACATGTTTGGTTTCCCAAACTTAAATAATCATTAATAGTGATTTTTGGGAAGACTAAAACTAAGAGAATTTTTAGTGAATCTTTAATTTGATTGAAACGTGAACGCGATAATTTAAATTATCAAATTTGGGAAAATGGTCGAGAATGGAGTATTACCAGTTTAGCTCCAAGCGATAGTTAAATTAATTAGATTTGAACATGAAATGGTAATTAATTTTTACTGATAATACCATGGTGTTAGACATGGAGTATTACCAGTTTTGCTCCATTGGATGAATAGGTTGGGATTGGGAAAATAAACAAATGATTACTTCGGTAAGGTTCGCTAATCCCGACAAGTTTGGAAAACCCTAATTTGGCTTAGAATTGAAAAGGTAATGAAATCTTTTGTAATGATATCCAAAGGAAGATTAAGGAATAAATTTAAAAGAATTTATCTTTGATAAAATTAATGGGAACCTTTTCCTAAAGATGTGAATATTTGAATGAAAGAAGATTCTGGATTGGAACATGGCGTATGATGTGTTGTAGTTGTAGCACTTGATTATAAGATACGCGAGTTATTCGGAAAGACTGGGTTTAACCCATTCTGAATAACTGATACGACGAAAAGTTGAAGAGATTGAAGACGTGCAAGACCAACGATCTTCGCATCGAATGGATGGGTTGCTATTGATGCCCATACTGGAGTAGCTACCTTGAAGGGGCTACAGTGGTAGCCGTCCGGACGTACTTGTCGATTGTTCGGATATGCGAGGGCCTCTCTCCTGTATTGGACATACAGGAGAAGGAATAAGGTGCCTCCGGTTTCGTTCATACCCAGAACAGACTTGTATATGGATGGTGTGTCTAACATTGTATTCCTTTATACTGTATTCGTTGATCTCTGCTAAATATATATCTGTTTGGTGGTGGAGAATTTATTCTCTTGCTTGACAACCCTTCTCTGAGACGTACGAGCTTAGAGGTTATATATCGGTAGAAATCAGTGGTACGGTATGGATTGATAGTGTGGCATGCTGAGATGTAGTGATCCAAGCTGTTGTTGAAAAGCAGAGCTTGGTCGATGATGATCAAAGCACATCTTTAAATAGCACAAATTTGTGTAGCATTAATTCGCGAGCCTCACACACCGGTGTGCTAGTAAACTGATGGTTATATCAGTATACTTTAGAGATGAGGATAGACATTCTATGGGTTGTCATATATTCGGTCGACCGAGTTGATATTAGGTGTGGTCGCCCTATACCAGTAGGGATAGGGCAAACCCCCCGATTCCCAGATGGATAGAGTTAGCATTGTTTTCCAATGCTTGGTTGTAAGCTGCGGTAATTTGTTTTTGGATACAGTGCGGATGTGCATTACGGCATTTTCTCATGCACGGGACGTAAGCCGTTGGGTATTGCACTACGCGATAGATCTTTCGAACCAAGAGCCATCAGTATGGAAATTCAAACTTCCAATATGACATTTTGCGATTTTAATTGCAAACCTATATATGGCGACATAATAGCATGGGATAATATGTCGTCTATGATTGATACATTTATATTTGAAGTTGATTTCTTCACTTATAGTAATAATAAAAGATTTGTTTTAAAACGTACCAAGCAATTTGGCTATTATAAGGTAAAACTCTATCCTCCAGCTTGCGTTGCATTGTGTGATGGGACCTGAGTCTTATAATAGCTTCAATGTCCTTTAATTATCATTGCGTTGTTTTTTTAGGTATTGGTATTCTTGGGGGTAAACTCATTCCATGTTTTACGGCGTGGTCCCTTGATTTACCTTATTTTAAAAGTAAAGTTTTAAATAACTGTTTTAGTTCTCACACCAGTCCTTGTTTGGCATGCCTGGTAATAGGGTGCAGCATGATAGGGGGTTCTCTCCATGTGGTTTGGTGGCGAACAATGGGTTCTTACCCCTACATGTCCCTGCTTAGGGTTGGTTGATCAGTCGAGAGGCTGGCCGTAAAACAACGTGACTGGGGATCATCTGGGAGCCATGGTGGGTATTACTTGCTGCTTTGGGGGATGAAGGGATGGTTGCAAAGCCTACCGGATTTCTTCTGGTTGTCTAATCGTGGTATCAGAGCTTTGGTTTACAGAGCTCGAGAACAATACATATTAGAACCAAATGAAAGAATTCATCAGAGATTGGATTAGTAATATCCAAGGAGAATGACTCGTTAGAGATAGGATCAGCAGTATCTTAGAATGAGTTGGAAAAGTGTTATTTAAAAAAAAACAAATAAGATTTTGAAAATTTTATATTTTATCATTCGTATTTGAATATTTATTTTATATTGAATTTGGACTATTGGGTATATAGAGATTTTAATATATGTCTGATCCATGTGTATTTGAAGTCTCAAATATACTGGATATATATAGAATCACGCTCTAGTCGCCCGGAGATGATTCTGATGATCGCTATAGCATCATCAACATGTATGTTCATGTTTCAAAAGTAGGGTATCTATATATTCCCAATCGACTGGTGTGATAATCAAAACTAGTTAGAATTATTTGTTTGTGATTTGGCATTAAAAACATGATTTTTGAGTATCTATGAAGTTATATATGAAAAGCTAATCAACTAATTGATTGCTGGTTATAATGTTTGGTTATTGATTTAACTAATAAAAACATTGGAATGATAATTAATTTAAGCAATCCGTGAATGAATGGTAAATTTAGCCAAATTGAATAAAGTATTGAACTGAATTGGAAATTGATTGGAATTACATATATGTACATGTATATACAATGAACAGGTCATAACATGGAAGCTACGAAGTGGAATAAAATTGTATGCCTGACAAATATGTACATATTTACTGTATTTCTTGGGTTTGATGATTTTATGAGCTGATTGGGTCATAGCATGGAAGCTAAGAAGAGGAATAAAACTATGCCCGACAATTTTTTTTCGAAAATTTAGGGTGTTAGCCAAAAATTTTGAGAAATTAGAAAATTCTTAGAAACCAAAAAGTTGAAGAATGAACGACAGAATGAAAGTTGAGTTGGTTAGTTAAACAAATTTCAGCTCCGTTCCTTTTTGAGGACGAAAGGATTTTAAGTGGGGAAGATTGGAACAACCCAAATTTTCAGAACCAATTTAAATTTTTTTTATTATAACAATTTTAACGGATTTTGAATATTTAAAATGATATATTTTAAATAATAACGACTAAATATTTATTTAAATCGAAGCTAGAATGAATAAATTTATTTTAAATATAAAAGGAGTTTTAAATGGAACGGTAGTTTGAAAATTCAATTTCAAATTTCAAATGAATGTACATGATTCAAAATAGATCGGATTTCAGTAAAACAACAAAAATATTTGAATCTGTTTAATCATATCTTTCTAACGAACGTGAAAAATCCAAATTTCATAACGGGAATTGAATGTTATGTCCAATTTAAAATTTAAAATAGTCGTTATGGAATGTAATATAATATATAGCCATTAAAAATAACCATTTTGTAAATGGCCTCCGTTTTTGATGAAACTACTTTTCTTGGATCCGGAATGTCGAATTATTGCTAGGTTTCAAATTTCAAAATTATTTTGAATTAATATGTGAGCACAGTGAATTTAAATGTGTTTGGTAATTTAAATTTGAATTGGATCTACCAGAAAATGACCATTTTTCAAACGATCTCCAAATTCAACGAAATTAGTTTTGTTAGGACCGTATCGTCAAAACATAGCTAGATTTATTTTTCTGGAATTTTTTGGAGTCAGTATATGGCCACGGTAAATTAAAATTTACATTCAAATTTAATATATATTAATTTATATTTTAATTTAAAGAAAAACTTATCGAAACGATAGAATTGGCCCATGGGACATATCCCATTGTGTCCCAAGTAGGGGTATTTAGCTAGGGGCGACATTCGTTGGGTTTAATTTGGAGTATAGACGCGAAATTTTTAAATAAAGTACTAAATAGAGTAAAATATTATTATAATATATATATATATTAAAAAAATCAAAACCCTAGTTTCATTCATAAGCCAGCCGCCACTATCGTTTAAGCGGTCAAAATCGTCCCCATCTTCCTCCCTCCCTTCCACCAAATCCACACAATGAATCGAAGTGCTTCCAAAGGAAAAATTGAAGACCATGGGACGATGTTCGACTTCAACGGCAATGATGAAGTATCATTGCAGGTTGAGCTCGATTTTTTATCTCGAAGTGGCGGATTTCGCATCGGGTTTTAGGGGTCTGGGGATGATCGAACGGGTGCAGGTCGAGGGAGAAGGTCGAGTGCGTGTAAGCGGTTCGAGGTGGGGTCAGTGATCGTCCGATCATGGCCAGTAGGCGGTGCGACAAGGCGTTTTCTTTTGGGGCTTTTGGGTTCGGCTGTAACGAGAGAGATGTAACTGGGGGCAGGGTTAGTATTAATTAATTAATTAATTAAATTTGAAAATAGCATAACTTCTTCATACATCAGCATAATCGAACAAAACGAAATGCGTTGGAACCATCTTGAAGAGCACTATAACATAACACTGACTAGAAGCAATTTGGAGCAAATCATAATTTCAGGCAAATTCAAATCCAAGCGGTACAGAAAATTTAGAAATAAAGGAACGGAGGAGTGGAAACGAACGTGATGTCTCTCTCACACTCAATTTAATTTACAGTTATTATATACTAGGTTGCAAACGAGGGTTAGAAGCCCTCGATACTTTTTACAATATAGACCAGTTGATTGTTTGTTTGGATTGTGATTGGATTGTCATGTATTTATATTGTTGTATATAAAAATTATTTATATAAAATATGTATATAAATTATCATGAAATAAAATAAATTTTCATTTACAAACCGAATGGTTTGTTTATGTACACTTATTTATCTGATATTGATTGGGATGATAAATTTTACACATCGCCCAACTGCACAAATAATAAACAGTATTTGGTGTTTGAAAACCCCACACAGGTATTGGGATAATATTTGATATACACTGATCCCAATAATTAGTGGTATGTCAATCGACGGGTTGACAGACTGTATAAGCTTTATTTATTTATTTTAATGCTTATACAGTTGTAGAATTCACTCTGGATGTTGTATGAAGTTTTAATGATTGTTTATCGTTATTATTGTATACATGTGATGTTGAAACCCATATAACTAAAATTATATGGAATTGATTGGGTCTGACTCCAGTTTAGAATTAATGAATATTTTAAAATAATATTCAATGAATATTGAAATGTGAAGCCGTGTTAAGTAGTTAAATGCCATTTTAACAAGAACGGGATTTTCTGTCGATTTTATTCATTTTATAATGAATGTCGAGAATTGATTTCAAAATCAGATAATTTGAAAATATTACCATTTTAATATTATAATGATAATGGAATATTCAATTTTGATTTAAATTCAAAACTGAAATTGAAATCGTTTTAAAATGAATTTAAAACGAATTTATAATGGAATATTCAATTTTGATTTAAATTTGAAAATCAAATTGAAATTGTTTTAAAATGAATTCATAATGGAATATTCAATTTTGATTTAAAATTGAAATGGAAGTGGAAATCATTTTTAAAACGATTTATAAAATTTGTTTTAAATGGAAATCAACGATATATATTATATATATTATAATGGCTTGAATAGGATGCGCCGCGCAACGACCCTTCGCGAATTTCGACCATTAACTTTAAATGGACGTTACGGGAGATCCGGCTGTCGGATTCTCCTAAAACCGGAACCATTGGTTTCATATCGAAAAGAGCTTTCCAAAGAATACAAGAAATTTGAAATCTAATAGTTGGATTTTAAGATATTTCCAAATCAATTTCAGAAAATGTCGCTATGGATGCACTTCGGTGGCCGTTATTGGAAATCGACTGTACGGGCGATAATAAAATTATTAAAAGTATTGAAAAATTATGTAAAATCATAATAAATGAATTGGAAAGATTTTGGATGAAAAATTATAGTTTTGAAAAGATAAAAATATATTTTTATCGAAATTAACTATTATAACTAGAATAATAATCCAATTATATTTAAATAAATAAATTGGATTTGAAAATGGTTTTAAAATAACTAGAATTTTCCAATAGATTAAATTGGAATGGATTTGGAATGGAAATAATCTTCGGAATATTTTGATATTGGATTCCATGATTATACGGATATTGTTGAGGAATTTGGAAGATATATATATATATGTATGTATGTATGTATAGTTCTTCCCAATACGATATTGGTTGGTTTCAGAATTTGATATTGAATATAAGCCAATATAATTTCTATTAAGAGCCTTGTATTTGATATCAAATTGGATTTTGGGTTTGTCGTGAATGGTGTCTTCATTAACACTGTTCTTAAACCCAGTTGAGAAAAGAATAAATCTTTAAATTAAGATTTAGTGAAGTTTTCCAATTAATTAATATTTAATTGGAATTGAATAGAAGAATTGGATTTTTGGGTTTATCGTGAATGGTGTTTTAAATAACAGTTGTTCTTTAACCCAATTAACAGTGAAGAATATGATTTGGAATTTATAATCTTTTAATTAAGATTTGTGGAATTTTCTAAACTAAAGATTTCAAATTTAATATATTAAATTGGAATTGAATAGAATTCAATTTGGTAATAATCGAGATGAGCTTCAGTTAAGGAAGACTGTTAATATATATGCAATTTAAAAGGCTTTGTCGATATTCCATTTATATTATTAGCCGGATACGGAAATTTATATTGATTATATATTGATTTGTTTTCTGTTAAGATTCCATGGTTAATGGAATGGGATTTTGGGTTTATCATGAACTGTGTTTTAAATGACATTGGTTCTTTAACCCAGTTAAAGACAGGATTACATGTCTAACATTGTATTTCGAACTGTATTAGGTTATCTCTGCTAAATATATATTTGTTCGGTGGCGGAGAATTTATTCTCTTGCTTAACACCCTTCTCTGAGATGTACGAGCTAAGATGTTATATATTGGCAGAAATCAGTGGTACGGTGTAGATTGTCGATGCGACATGTTTGATTTCCCAAAATTAAATAATCAATGATAATGATTTTTGGGAAGATTAAAATCAAGCAAAGTTTTAATGAATCTTTAATCAGATTGAAGAGTGAATGCGATAACTTAAATTATGAAATTTTGGAAAATTCGAGAACGGAGTATTACCACTTTTGCTCCAAGCGATAGTTAAATCTTTAATTAGATTTGAACGTGAAATGGTAATTAATTTTTTACCAATAACACAGTAGTGTTAGATATGGTGTATTACCAGTTTTTCTCTGTGGGATGAATAGGTTGGGATTGGGAAAATAAACAAATGATTACTTCGGTAAGTTTCGCTAATCCCGACTAGTTTGGAAACCCTTAATTTGGTTTAGAATTGAAAAGATAATGAAATCTTTTGTAATGATATCCAAAGGAAGATTAAAGAATTAATTTAAAAGAATTTATCTTTGATAAAATTAATGGGAACCTTTCCCTAAAGATGTGAATATTTGAATAAAAGAATATTCTGGATTGGAATGAGGTGTATGATGTGTTGTTATAGCACTTGATTATAAGATACGCGAGTTTTTTAGAAATACCGGGTTTAACCCATTTTGAATAACTGATACGATGAAAAGTCGAAGAGATTGAAGACAGTGCAAGACCGACGATCTTCACATCGAATGGTTGGGTTGCTACTGATGCCCGTGATTGGAGTAGCTACCTTGAAGGGGCTACAGTGGTAGCCGTCCGGACGTACTTATCGATTGTTTGGATATGCGAGGGCCTTTCTCCTGTACTGGACACACGAGACGAGGAATAAGGTGCCTCCGGTTTCGTTCAGACCCAGAACGGTCTTATATATGGATGATGTGTCTGACATTGTATTCCTTTATACTGTATTTGTTGATCTCCGCTAAATATATATCTTTTTGGTGCCGGAGAATTTATTCTCTTGCTTAACCCCCTTCTCTGTGAGGTACGAGCTTAGAGGTTATATGTCGGCAGAAATTAGTGGTATGGTATGGATTGACAGTGTGGCATGCTGAGATGCAGTGATCCAAGCAGTTGTTGAAAAGCAAAGCTTGGTGGATGATGATCAAAGCACATCTTTAAATAGCATAGCTTGTGTAGCGTTAATTCGCGAGCCTCGCACACCGGTATGGTGGTAAACTGATGGTCAGATCAGTATACTTTAGAGATGAGGATAGACATCCTGCGGGTTATCGTGGATTCGGTCGACCGAGGTGATACTAGGTGTGGTCGCCCCACAACAATAGGGATAGGGCTCACCCCCTGATTCCCAGATGGATAGGGTTAGCGGTGTTTTCCAATGCTTGGACGTAAGCCGCGGTAACTTGTTTCTTGGATGTAGTGTGGATGTACATTACGGTGTTTTCTCATGCACGAGACGTAAGTCGTTGGGTATTGCACTACGCAATAGATCTTTCGAATCAGGAGCCATCAGTATGGAAATCCAAAATTCCAATACGACATTTTGCGGTTTTAATTGTAAACCTATATATGGCGGCATAGTAGCATGGGATACTATGCCGCCTATGATTGATACATTTATATTTGAAGTTGATTTCTTCACTTATAGTAATAATAAAAGATTTGTTTTAAAACGTACCGAGCATACTTGGCTATTATAAGGTAAAACTCTATCCTCCGGCTTGCGTTGCATTGTGTGATGGGACCTGAGTCTTATAATAGCTTCATTTCCCTTTAATTATCATCGTGTTGTTTGTTTTAGGCAGTGGTATTCTTGATGGTAAACCCGTTCCATACTATACAGCATGGTCCCTTGATTTACCTTATTTTAAAAGTAAAGTTTTACATTACTGTTTTAGTTATCACACCAGTCCCATGACTGACCTAGAGTTTATTGTTTTAACCTAAACTTTAGGTGCTAATATTTTCCACACGGGCAGCTAGTAGTTTTGGTTTTGTAGATTTCTCTTTCCAGGATCCTGGATTACAGCTGGAACTATATTCGGAAAGCTTTGTATCCGTGTATTTCTTTCAGTTGTGCTACTTATTGTATTTTCTGCTACGTATTGTATTTATACATATTATTTCCGCTGTTTTGTATTTTAAATCTCTGATTTTTTCTGTGTAATATTTATTCATACTATGATATATATTGTTGTACTCTGATGTAAATTGTTGTAATAGCAATGAAATATTCTATTGTTCATGATATGATTTGTCGTGTTCTCAATTCAATCAGTGCTTTCCCAAAAGGGTGCGTTTGGGTCGTCTCAATATGGGTTCGGATTACTCCTACGTATAGTCCCATGCAACACTGGATTGCGCAAAGTTTTAGTACTATATCAATATCCAAGTACAATTCCCTTGATTTCCCGACTACAAGGTTAACACCGCTCTGAACACTCTTGGTTTCACAACTAGAAGATTATCACCGCTCCCTTTCCTTGATTTCAGGGCTACAAGGAACACACCCTTTCCTAATCACTTCCCAAATGATTACAACAACCATATAACTCTTGAATAGCACTTAATTCAAAGACTAATGAGTTGAGAGTGAGAAAAGAAGAAGTTTTATGTAATTAGAATAGAAATAAGCGAAGTTGATGTGTAGAAATCAATAAAAATAAGAAATAATAATGGAGGGATGAACATGGGTGAAGATGGAGGAGAAGAATGATCAAAAAATTCGAAATCAACTCCTATTTATAAGATTTGAAAAGTTGCAATGTTTCTATAACGTTACAAATAGTGAAAAGACACTTCCTTTGAAATTTGAAAAAATGACAGTTGTATGTCAACATAGACATATATGTATGTCGACATAAGCATGTGTAAAATATTTTTAAAACTGTTTTTTAAGTGTTTAATTGTATATGTTATTCTGGAAGTTCTTGAATTAAAACTTAGTGATATAAATGAGTATTCTAAAGTATAAAATTATATGAAAGCATAATTATATATTATATAAACATATTTTAAAGTTATAAGGTTTAAAACTATATAAATATAAAATTATAAAAGTATGTAACTATATATTTATATATAAATTTTAAAACTTATATTTGAAATCAAAAGTAAGATAAAAAATAATTTGAAATTTGAATTTGAATTCTGAAAATTGGAATTTGAATTTGAACCTGAAGTGCTATTCAAAGTCTTACATATAAAATAGACTCTATATCTATATTTGTCTTGAGCTCTTGATATCTTGATTACTAATGAGTCTTGAATCTCCTCCATATTCTGAATCTTTAAACTCTAAAACTGTACAGTCTACAGTATTAATTCATGTATATAAATCCTGCATATATATATGTGTGTGTGTGTACATATTCTAGATAAAGATGTTAGTATATATTTTATAATCAGTGTAATTGAAATAAGGTTGTTGTCATTAAAACTCTATTCTCCAACATTATCTTCCGTTCTTTCATTCATATTTAATCATAATAGGTTATTGTCATTCCCCGTTCATTCCAATTCTTATATTGTCATTCCAGCTAGTATGTCTACTTGTTACCTTAGTTTTCTTAACTAAGGTTTATTAATAAGTTTTCTCTTTATTAATTATAACACATGTTATAATTCTACTTGTCCCTAGGACAAGCCTACCTATTATACAACATTCTCATTAATGTAATTAATTATAATAGGTTATATTCCCCATTTATCTCATTTTCTTTGGTTCTTCATATTGACCAACTTTTACTGTTGTGACATTTATTTCTTTATTGTCTTGTGAATTTTCACAACTTCCATTTATGTTCATATATTTATATCTATGATTAGGCACTAGACCCCTTACATTAAGTTGACTACTTGTCGATGCTGGATTTGCCGGGCGGTTTCGGACAAGCTTCTACCACTGCCACAAGTTAAACTAAACCTCGTGTCTTACTGCGATCACAGTTTCCTAATTATTGTAAATTTTCCGTAAAATTTAGGCATATTCATTTTTTCTAATTTTGCTGTAATTCTATTTGCAATCTTTTAGCATAGTAATATTCTTAGCAAATGTTCAAGTTTATCATAAATTCCATAATTACAAAATTTACAGTAATTTCTCATTTAGACAGATTTTTAATGGAAACAGACTTATATGACAGAAATGTTCTCAGTAGATTTAACACTATTTACCACAATTATTCGCAATCTCATTGTAACTTGATTTGCGATGTCCAATTAACAGGTTCTTAGGATGGTTCTATGTACAAAAATAATCTTTTTAACATGTCCAAAAAAGTTTTAATACCTAATTTCCATGCTTACCAGTTGTTTAGCAAATTAAATATAACAGTGTGACGCCTTACCTCTATACTCGCGTTACCCAAGGCCATTGCAAGCAAAGGTGTCAACTAACCCAAAGAATAAGGCTGTTGAGGAGCGACCATCTGTATAATAGCTTTGAGCAAGTGTTAAACATATCGGATAATGTTGTTTTACTTTTCAATTTTCATAAGGAAATCTGACACATCTAATTCATGTTCAAAACTGCTACACAACGGCTGTATGTAATTCGGAAAGCAATATAAAATACATAACAAATAATCGGAGTCAGACACAGATATTCACATCACTAAGGCGAAAATAGATATGAATATAACACATGAGTGTAAATATAAAGGTAGTGGTCATAGTCGATCCACTATACATAAAAAGAATAGGTACGTGGCTACTCAAAATAATATGTATACAAAGAAGTCTCATATACATATAATTCAAAAAGTACAACACTGAAGTAGTTAGCACAAAAGTGGAGGAAAATCCATGCTGGAGTCAAGAGGAATCACCTGAAATACCTCGGTCTGACCTGAGTATTATTTACACAAAGATAAATAATAAACGGATCAGTCTAGCTATACCTATCTCATAAACCAGGATGCAATAAGAGATGTAAATAAATGTAGACATAAATACGATAATAACAATGTCATGTATAAGTGTGAAGTCCAGAAATGTCTACAGAATATCTCAAATCTATATCAGAGCTATAAAAGAATATCTCATTCAAAATTATATAGCTACTCATGGAAATGATAATTCATATCAAATCAATACGAAAATTGATAGCTCATATATTAATAAAAATAAGATTGATAAATTAATACCAATACAAAAATTGATAGCTCATATGTCAATAAAACTAAGATTGACAAATTAATAACAATACGAGAATTGACAGCACATATGTCATTTAAACTAAGATTTGATAAATTAATACCAATACGAGAACTGACAGCACATATGTCAATTAAAACAAATATTCAAGAAATTCAAAAACTAGAAATCTGGAAACCAAAGAGAAAATAAGGGGGTAAGCCTCGAGATAGGAGTCTGAAGGCTCAACCTGGGAATCCGAAGACTCAACCAACACGTGTATCGAGATTAGACGCGATCTCTAGGTAGTTACCCTATATGTTGAGTCGAAGCTCCGAGATGGCCCGAAGACCTTCGGGTCGCTACCCCGCTGGAGTGAATCGAAGTCCCTCAATGAACCGAAGTTCCTCAGGACGATCCGAAGATCATCAAAAATGAATAAAATCATGAAAAGATCACAACTGATCCAAAGTAGTGCAAATTACTCTAAGCTAGTAACTATAAGAGTTTAGTTATATGTCCCATAACCACTAGCTCTACTTGAATATTTACAAACAAGTCGTATAGTCCACTAAAAACTAAGACGATCATTGCCACAGTTTCAATCGAACGAGTCCGAGAATTAACCGTCAAAGTAAGCGCAAGGGGTCATAGTCCTTGTTCTTACTAAGGCGTTTAATTAGATTTCTCATAGGAAAGAGAAAAAGGTTTATAAAATATATACTAGTAGAATTGAAAATGATTTATAAAACGATTTCGTAGAATAATTTCATAGAATGAAGTAAGATTGGGAATCATTTTTTGTAAAAGAATTTGGTATCTACTAATAACATAAAACCTTTTTACATAATTTCATAGTGGGGAATCTCATGTAACATCTATCATAAAATTCATTCGCAATGAATAAATCAAAAATCCATAAAAAGATCATATTTGAGCAAAATAAAGCGTAAATTACCCCAAAATTAGTTTCATTTCGATGCTCTCGTCGATATGGTTTCAACGCATCATGTTTCGCTGAATTCCGAGTTCGTATGAAAAAATTATGATCGTTTTAAAATTCTTACTTTTTTTGAAAATTCTCTGTTCAGTTGTTAGCAGCCGAAGATAGGCCATTATTTTGGCTATCAACAATCGAACGACAGTTAAACCTTAAAAAAATTCATATCTTCCCTGTTCAGTTGTTAACAACCGAAGGTAGGCCCATATTTTAGTCGTTAATGACCGAATGGCTATTTTTCTTAAAAATTACACACAATTTGCATACCAAACATATTCTAAATGAGATAGTTCAATGCCCGAAGGCCTATGATGTTATATATATGCAAATCAGGCTTCTAAGGCTTGCCAAAACAACTTATAACACACAAATTTTCATGCACACAAAGAATCACAATAGAAATCATTAAAATGAAATCAAACTTTCAAAAATTGGAAATGTCAAAACACAAATGAATTAACAAAACCAAATACATACTTCATAAGAAACACACACGTGCCAAGGGCACCACTTATACAAGCATAAAAGCTTGAGGCATAGATGTGAGTTCATGAAGAACTCACCTTTGATTGTTGAATGCAAGGAGATGAATCAAAACAAAGCCAAATCAACCTCTCTTTGCATGAAGCTTACAAATCCTCAACCTAAGCATATAAATATATCAATCCCAATGGTTAGGTTTAGAAAAATCCCCAAAAATGGAAGAGGAAGCAAGTAGAGGAAGATGGAGATGACCTTACCAAGATTTCTCCTTGAATTAGCTAAACTAACACAAGATTTCCTAAGATTGGAGCTTAGGAATATTTATTTCCTCTTCTTTTAGGTTTAAGAATTTTACTTAGAAAATGAATGAAGAGTTAAGAGAAGGAGGAAGGTAAGTGGAGAGGCTATGTAGTGGCTTTCATTGGGTTAGGGGCTAGCATAACCCAAACCAAGTCCACTAAAAGGTCCCAATTTTTCGCTTACTTCAAACATATCGAAGCTTATAGTTAAAAGGTTGTAAACGATGATCCGGACTCAATGGGAGTGGTTTCGAGTCCAAATTCATCTATATGCAAAATGTGACTTTTTGGTCATACATTCGACTAAGGACTACGACGTTATAGTTAAAAATATTTAAATATATTATCGTAAAATATGCGGGTTGTTACAGACATCCCCCCTTAAAGAAATTGCGTCCCCGCAATTACTTAAGGAAAAACCCATTTAGTAACAACCAAGCATTAACTAAGAATTGATATACAAAAATATAGTGAACCAAGAAATTCACATATGAAGTATTAAACAAATTTTAAACTTTGAGTTATAAATCACTGTATAACTTATGTTTATACATGTATGTTGCTCAATTAAAAGTCACGAGCATATATGAGCCGCTAACTCATTTTTATCATAAGTGATTTCTAAGAAATTAGAATTTTCTTACTCGAATTTTATATATTCTAAACCCTCAATTTCAATAGTCATTTAAATTTTAGTCGAGAACTACTTTTGTAACACCCCGCCTCCGCTAGGGTCACTCGCAAAGGAATGCACTAGCTTTAGAGGGGCATTATTGGTAAACATGCACAGAAATATCACAAGACATAACATATAAAATAGCGGAAGAAAAATCAAACTTTCATAACATGAATAAATAAGGTCTAAAGCCTTTTACATCAGAGTACATCAAAACCTGTCTTGCAATAGTAAAGAAGCATAAAGACATTTTCATAAATTATTCCCCAAGTAAAAACAGTAAAGTAGCCATTAGCCAAGAAAAGTCCAAGCCATCCATGATGACCTTCAAGCAGAAGAAGTCCGAACTAAACAACAGTATTTCCTCCCTGTAACCTGGGGGGAAACGGAAGAAAAGAGGCGAAACAAAACGGGTCAGTCAAAAAGACTGAGTAAGCCCTATCTACTATTAGCATAAAAACTAGTAAAGTTAACTGACATGAGAAACTGAGATGAACATAAGCATGATAACAAGATAGATAAGCTAAATCAAAATAACAGGATGAACTACTGAACTCAGATAAACTAAGGTGTCATGATAAATTACGATGTCAAGATAAAACAAGGTATCACATCGTCAGGTTTCTATCAAGTATAATATCCCCAAGATATCTGTCACGTATAACGCCCCGTGATATCTATCCTGTATTTTAGCTCTGCACCTACCGTACTAGTATCCCCACCGTGTCATGTGTTAACCAAGAATGACCCTCACTCAAAAGTCGTGTAATGGTCCATGTCAACCTAATATATCGCATATATAGGTTACTCAACTTGTATGTTTTATTCCATGTAAATGTTCAGTCCCTTGCCGTAGACCATACGGGCTTTCCCATGAGATTCTATATTACTTTAACATAGTTCCATGATCCTTAAGATCGGTTTGGACTGTTACCCTAAACCTAGCTAGGGTCTTCCAACATGAATTATTGTTTGTACAACTAGGACTTATGCTACCTAGGGCTGCTAGGGATTATGCTTACCTATTGCACGTTTTCGTATCTCGGTTTGGGTTCAACCACCTAGGGCCACTAGGGATTACGCTAACCGCCAACCGCGCCCTTTTTCCCAAGCATTCATCGTGAATCGCTTTTCCATGACTGTATGCACATGTATCACATCGTGCCATCCGAGTCCTGTCACAGGGCAAATCAAGAAATACAGGACTCGGTCGGGAGCTTTCGATCTATCTGCCGATGCAGATGCTAAGGTCTGTTTTTCTTATACGTGGCTATGGTCCCACGAGACCACTCCCTCAACTAGTGAAAGACAAGACAGGATAAATCCTGTATGAGAACACAACACTGGCCAACCCACATCCAAGCCTTACCGCAACCATAATTAGATAGCAATTATGGTCTTTTGGGTGTTCTCTGCCTTTCCGTACGTACACGCTTGACCAAAGATGGTAGGTAGCCTGACGAAATGCTATCTAGGGTACGACCGTGTATCGTCGACTATCCCCTATCCATCCCCGTCTTTAGGTCGCTCGTATAGCAACCAAGGCATACTCTTGGTTCTTCTAACGCAGACCTTAACCTCTCATGAGCCTAGTATAATCACCTGGCAGCTCATAGAGGGATACCAAGAATATCCTCACGTTCCCCGAAGCCGCTGCTTCGTTACCCAGTTCGCTGGAGCCTTTATCTAAATCAGATACTTGCTCCTACTCGTATACTTAAACGATGACCTACCGTATCAGGTTACTCATCTATCTATGAACTGGTCTAAATTTCCTTGACTAAGAATCATTACTTAGTTATTCTTCAACTAAGGTTTACCACTTAGCATTGTTCCCGTTATCCTTGTTAACAACGGTTATCCACCTAATCCTCAGAACTAGGGTTTACATAATGGATTAAGTGTCACTTAAGTTCATGACTTAACCCGTCTACAAATCCTGTCAAAATTGGCTAAGTATCCAAGTTCAAGGCTTAACCCTACAAACCATGCTCAAGTTGGTTAAGTATATTAAGCAATTCACGACTTAACCTCGTCCAATTATCATTCTAGATTGGTTAAGTATATATTAACTTGACCCTATCAATTTACTTAGTCAAATCGGTCAAGTGTATTCAAGCGATTCGTGACTTAGCCTTATCATGTTTTCACGTTATATTGGTTAAGTATTGGTTAACTTAACCACAATAAATTAACGAGTTAGATTGGATAAGTATAGGTCACTTAACCACATCAATTCATCATGTTTAGATTAGTTAAGTGTTTAACTTAACCCCATTAAACTACCAAGTGGGATTAATTAAGTCTAGGCTAACTTAACCCCATCCGATTTCCATGTTTAGACTTGTTAAGTCTAATCTTAACCCCATTCGTTAACCGTATTTTTCGGTTAAGCGTCATTAAGAAAACTTACTTAACCTTACCAAGTTATCGCGTTGGATTGATTAAGTGTTGGTTAACTTAACCCCATCCACTAGTCATATAAAAATGGTTAAGTGTCATTAGGCAAATCAAGTTACTTAAACTACCCAACCTTGTCATATTTTGTTAAGTATCATTAGCCTAATCAAATTACTTAACCCATTTGTCCATGTCATATTTGGTTAAGAGTCATTAATCAAATTAACTTAACCCTATCATGTGGCATTAATTACTTAATGCACCTTCACCTCTCACATTAGACTTTGTTGTGGTTACTAGTTAAGCCGGTCGGTTCCGGGTAGCTTTACACCACAACTTGGTCTAACCTCGGGTTCAAGCACAACATGACCAACTTCTCACATTGGGTCCTATTGTTTGCAACTACTAGTTAGGCCGGTCGGTTCCGGGTAGTTTTACGTTGCAAACTCAACCCAACCTCGAGTTGGCCACACTTATATTATCTAAGTGTCATGTCCATCATGTTTCCCAAAACATGTTACAAGTTTTCAAGCATTTGGGTAGACCTAACTTAATAGGTAAATTCCCAAAGGGTAGACCTAACTTAATAGGTAAATTCCCAAGCTTATGTTTTTATGCATACTTACATGTCAACTTCCATGTTATATTTCAAGTCATGTTTTCAAGTTGTATTTTCATGTCATTAGAAATTACCCATAACATAACCCAACGCTTTTAAACTCGCATATACGTTCGCGACAACGTAATGGATTAAAAGAAGAGACTTGGCAAAGGCATGACAAAAATGGATATTAAGCCACAAGTTAATCATGGTGGCAAATGAGGCACAAATGTGTTCATTAACTTGCATGTTACATTCTTAAGCCTCAAAACATGCATAAACCCAAACTTGGCACATAAGCGAATCATGGTGACAAAAGATATGGAATGATGACTAGTAACTCGCATATATCATCATATAAGGGTTATGACTTCATATGCAAGTTGACATAAAGGTTATGAGGGTTCTCATGTTGCCTAATGCAACATTTCAACATAAAGGTTGTAGCTTTTAGCTCACAAGATCAAGATAATGACTTCATAAACTTGCATGACATGATAGCATGTATCATACTCAATGATCAAATCCAAACTTGCAACATGAACATTTAACTTCATAGTTAATATCTAAGAGTAGGGAAAGGGCTTACATTGCTATGAAGGCACAAAAGATATGACAAAGCCCTTATGCAATCAAATAGACCCAAAATGCAAGCTCTAACATAAAAATCCTTGAGCCAAAATGATCAAAACCCTTGCTTTATGATGCAAAGATAGAAACTTGACTTGAATGCAAGCTAATGACACTCATACAAGCTTGAAAACACTTGTATGCATGGAAAATCTCTCATAGAAACCATTTAGAAATTTTATGAAGAGAGTGGAGGCCATGAGAGGTAAAATTTTGCCATAGTTTAGTTGCATGAATGAATAATGAGGATTTAGGATAGGTTAGGGTCTTATTTATAGATTAGGCAAGTGTTTTAGGCCATAGGATTAAACCTAGATTCAATCCAAGCCATCAAAGCATGTCTTGGGGAAGAAGTCAAGTGTAGGAACCATCTAGGGCCTTTAGATTAAAGATGAACCATGAGAACCATCCAAATGCAAAATCTACATTTGAGCGAATCGGCCCACGGGTTGACAGCCAAACACCCTGGATTAACCCCTAGTCGACCCAACAGGCTCGGGTCGACCTCAAAAATCGGCCGGTTCGGTTATTCCCTCTCCCAATTCGCTGTTTTGAACATTTTTGCATATTTATTTATTTAATTTTCAATTATATATATATATATATATATCAATATATATATATTCTCTGCGCAACCCATTTCACTTAATTAAGTATACTTTAATTTGGGAATTTTTCGTGAAACTTTGCGAGGCTATATCTTGGTCATACGGACTCCGATTTTCGAAAACTCGGACTCTATTTCGCGTATTTTTCCGAGACGAACACAATGGCATAGCCCGTTTCCCTTGATTCAGATTTTACAGTTTAATTCTGCCTCCATTTATGTTATAACAGGTTATTGAAAATACGGGTTGTTACATTCTCCCCACCTTTTAGGATTTCATCCCCGAAATCTCCAAGTTAGGAAGAACATATCCTACCATCCATAATCCATCTACTCAAAACATCATCCACAAGCAACCATTGTCCTTAGATAATTTCTAATGCTGTATGAATATATGCAAAACGTGTGTGTACATGTTCCTTAGCTAATGCTAATGATCAGGCCTGAATAATCTTTCTAATGCAAAATATGTATAGTGCCATGAATCCAACATGTATGCAAATAGTCCTAGTCATATAGATACTATATGCGTGCACAATCATTCATTCATATGCAACAACCGCATGAAAATACATTCGATTTCATCCATAAACAAGTATAAATACTCGTGCATATGCAATATGAAACGTGACCGAGTCGAGCTAGTATCTAATGTGTATTCGCGCATCCACGAGCAACCACTTGCAACCACTTGCAACCATATCAATCATAACATGTTTCAAATACATGTTTACATCCATAGGGTTCTACCTAGAATTCCCTGAAACAGGGTCGAGAAGATAAACAGGACAAACTCCTTACAGGGTTTGTAACGGAGAATAGGACCGAGAGGATGTCCACAAAAGATAGCCTACAAATAAGCTCTACAGAAAACAGGGATCAAGGATATACTCCCAAAAAGAGATATCATGCCCGTATCTAGTCTTTGACCATCAAAGTCGTCTTTTAACTTCGCGATTTTGTAGCTTCTTATTCCTGTTTCCATAACATGAGCTGGAACTCATTTCTTCGTCGCCTCTCGTTCCACTTGCACTTATCCTTTTCCTAGAATACTTGACGCAAACATGACTGCGTACTCATGATCTCATGCAAGCTTTCCAAAATTCACTAGTGAATCTTGGATCTCGTTTATATACTATAAGGCATTCCATGTAGAAGAACTTTCTCTTGAAAGTAAACAGATGTCAATCAGGTTATCATGCGCACTTACTAGGGTGATCTCTATAACCCATGCATAAATGAAGTAAACCATCCGTCTTATTGGCGAACACCACTCGATCGGGCTTCAAATTTCCAATAAAGGCATCAAGGGATTCTAAGTAACTAGTCATGACAGAACCTCAAAAAGGTTACCCGATACTTCGAGGGCATTACCAAGGCTAGTCAAAAGGTCTAACTACCCTCCTATCAAAACCGAGAGTGGCACCCCCTACTGGATAACCACTTCATCCCTAGAATCCATCCATAGCTTATAAACATAAGCATTATTTCCAAACTCAACACTTGGCATAGACATTCCCAAATCCAAACAAGTCATGTATAAATGGACTGATTCTCCAATAGGACTTTGAGACAAAAATGGGATTCTCTATTACGCTAGTACTTAAGGTGCAGAGACTCAACTATCGAAGCAGACTTAAATGATACGAACAACGAAGTCCTAACGGGATGATAGAGAAGAAAAGCTAAACCTTTAACAAGATCGTTACCCTCCTTCCGAGGTACTCTAGAAATGAGAGCATACTACTGCCCTCCCGATGATCTTGTCCTTGTCCCATAATACTTAACTATCCGCCCCGTTTTACCATGCCAAAGGTACTCTCTCGTCATGGGTTTCATTGTTCATCTTTCTCCCTCCTTTGAGGACTAAGCCATACCAACAAGTTGCTCATCCTTAAGCTCGTATCCTTTATCCTTCTTTCTCACGATCCTTTCTTATAACGCGGCCATTGGTCTCTCGAGAACCACCTCCATCGTATGGAAAGCACTTTCGTAGGTAGAAAAGACTAGTCGCAGTTAAAACTACTGTGACTACAGATGGAGGAAAGAAAGGAAAAGAGACTCAATTAAGGAAACAAGGATAGTGCTAATGGCCTTTAGGAAATAGCCTTTTTCTTTTAAAAGAAAATTTTCTTGAAAAATGCTTCTTTGTAAACGTTTTTTTTTTCAAATAGTTTTCAGAAGGTCTTTAAAAACTTTTTCCCAGTCTGGTAACCTTCTGCTCTGATACCACGTGTAACACCCCGCCTCCGCTAGGGTCACTCGCAAAGGAATGCACTAGCTTTAGAGGGGCATTATTGGTAAACATGCACAGATATATCACAAGACGGAACATATAAAATAGCGGAAGAAAAATCAAACTTTCATAACATGAATAAATAAGGTCTAAAGCCTTTTACATCAGAGTACATCAAAACCTGTCTTGCAATAGTAAAGAAGCATAAAGACATTTTCATAAATTATTCCCTAAGTAAAAACAGTAAAGTAGCCATTAGCCAAGAAAAGTCCAAGCCATCCATGATGACCTTCAAGCAGAAGAAGTCCGAACTAAACAACAGTATTTCCTCCCTGTAACCTGGGGGGAAACGGAAGAAAAGAGGCGAAACAAAACGGGTCAGTCAAAAAGACTGAGTAAGCCCTATCTACTATTAGCATAAAAACTAGTAAAGTTAACTGACATGAGAAACTGAGATGAACATAAGCATGATAACAAGATAGATAAGCTAAATCAAAATAACAGGATGAACTACTGAACTCAGATAAACTAAGGTGTCATGATAAATTACGATGTCAAGATAAAACAAGGTATCACATCGTCAGGTTTCTATCAAGTATAATATCCCCAAGATATCTGTCACGTATAACGCCCCGTGATATCTATCCTGTATTTTAGCTCTGCACCTACCGTACTAGTATCCCCACCGTGTCATGTGTTAACCAAGAATGACCCTCACTCAAAAGTCGTGTAATGGTCCATGTCAACCTAATATATCGCATATATAGGTTACTCAACTTGTATGTTTTATTCCATGTAAATGTTCAGTCCCTTGCCGTAGACCATACGGGCTTTCCCATGAGATTCTATATTACTTTAACATAGTTCCATGATCCTTAAGATCGGTTTGGACTGTTACCCTAAACCTAGCTAGGGTCTTCCAACATGAATTATTGTTTGTACAACTAGGACTTATGCTACCTAGGGCTGCTAGGGATTATGCTTACCTATTGCACGTTTTCGTATCTCGGTTTGGGTTCAACCACCTAGGGCCACTAGGGATTACGCTAACCGCCAACCGCGCCCTTTTTCCCACGCATTCATCGTGAATCGCTTTTCCATGACTGTATGCACATGTATCACATCGTGCCATCCGAGTCCTGTCACAGGGCAAATCAAGAAATACAGGACTCGGTCGGGAGCTTTCGATCTATCTGCCGATGCAGATGCTAAGGTCTGTTTTTCTTATACGTGGCTATGGTCCCACGAGACCACTCCCTAAACTAGTGAAAGACAAGACAGGATAAATCCTGTATGAGAACACAACACTGGCCAACCCACATCCAAGCCTTACCGCAACCATAATTAGATAGCAATTATGGTCTTTTGGGTGTTCTCTGCCTTTCCGTACGTACACGCTTGACCAAAGATGGTAGGTAGCCTGACGAAATGCTATCTAGGGTATGACCGTGTATCGTCGACTATCCCCTATCCATCCCCGTCTTTAGGTCGCTCGTATAGCAACCAAGGCATACTCTTGGTTCTTCTAACGCAGACCTTAACCTCTCATGAGCCTAGTATAATCACCTGGCAGCTCATAGAGGGATACCAAGAATATCCTCACGTTCTCCGAAGCCGCTGCTTCGTTACCCAGTTCGCTGGAGCCTTTATCTAAATCAGATACTTGCTCCTACTCGTATACTTAAACGATGACCTACCGTATCAGGTTACTCATCTATCTATGAACTGGTCTAAATTTCCTTGACTAAGAATCATTACTTAGTTATTCTTCAACTAAGGTTTACCACTTAGCATTGTTCCCGTTATCCTTGTTAACAACGGTTATCCACCTAATCCTCAGAACTAGGGTTTACATAATGGATTAAGTGTCACTTAAGTTCATGACTTAACCCGTCTACAAATCCTGTCAAAATTGGCTAAGTATCCAAGTTCAGGGCTTAACCCTACAAACCATGCTCAAGTTGGTTAAGTATATTAAGCAATTCACGACTTAACCTCGTCCAATTATCATTCTAGATTGGTTAAGTATATATTAACTTGACCCTATCAATTTACTTAGTCAAATCGGTCAAGTGTATTCAAACGATTCGTGACTTAGCCTTATCATGTTTTCACGTTATATTGGTTAAGTATTGGTTAACTTAACCACAATAAATTAACGAGTTAGATTGGATAAGTATAGGTAACTTAACCACATCAATTCATCATGTTTAGATTAGTTAAGTGTTTAACTTAACCCCATTAAACTACCAAGTGGGATTAATTAAGTCTAGGCTAACTTAACCCCATCCGATTTCCATGTTTAGACTTGTTGAGTCTAATCTTAACCCCATTCGTTAACCGTATTTTTCGGTTAAGCGTCATTAAGAAAACTTACTTAACCTTACCAAGTTATCGCGTTGGATTGATTAAGTGTTGGTTAACTTAACCCCATCCACTAGTCATATAAAAATGGTTAAGTGTCATTAGGCAAATCAAGTTACTTAAACTACCCAACCTTGTCATATTTTGTTAAGTATCATTAGCCTAATCAAATTACTTAACCCATTTGTCCATGTCATATTTGGTTAAGAGTCATTAATCAAATTAACTTAACCCTATCATGTGGCATTAATTACTTAATGCACCTTCACCTCTCACATTAGACTTTGTTGTGGTTACTAGTTAAGCCGGTCGGTTCCGGGTAGCTTTACACCACAACTTGGTCTAACCTCGGGTTCAAGCACAACATGACCAACTTCTCACATTGGGTCCTATTGTTTGCAACTACTAGTTAGGCCGGTCGGTTCCGGGTAGTTTTACGTTGCAAACTCAACCCAACCTCGAGTTGGCCACACTTATATTATCTAAGTGTCATGTCCATCATGTTTCCCAAAACATGTTACAAGTTTTCAAGCATTTGGGTAGACCTAACTTAATAGGTAAATTCCCAAAGGGTAGACCTAACTTAATAGGTAAATTCCCAAGCTTATGTTTTTATGCATACTTACATGTCAACTTCCATGTTATATTTCAAGTCATGTTTTCAAGTTGTATTTTCATGTCATTAGAAATTACCCATAACATAACCCAACGCTTTTAAACTCGCATATACGTTCGCGACAACGTAATGGATTAAAAGAAGAGACTTGGCAAAGGCATGACAAAAATGGATATTAAGCCACAAGTTAATCATGGTGGCAAATGAGGCACAAATGTGTTCATTAACTTGCATGTTACATTCTTAAGCCTCAAAACATGCATAAACCCAAACTTGGCACATAAGCGAATCATGGTGACAAAAGATATGGAATGATGACTAGTAACTCGCATATATCATCATATAAGGGTTATGACTTCATATGCAAGTTGACATAAAGGTTATGAGGGTTCTCATGTTGCCTAATGCAACATTTCAACATAAAGGTTGTAGCTTTTAGCTCACAAGATCAAGATAATAACTTCATAAACTTGCATGACATGATAGCATGTATCATACTCAATGATCAAACCCAAACTTGCAACATGAACATTTAACTTCATAGTTAATATCTAAGAGTAGGGAAAGGGCTTACATTGCTATGAAGGCACAAAAGATATGACAAAGCCCTTATGCAATCAAATAGACCCAAAATGCAAGCTCTAACATAAAAACCCTTGAGCCAAAATGATCAAAACCCTTGCTTTATGATGCAAAGATAGAAACTTGACTTGAATGCAAGCTAATGACACTCATACAAGCTTGAAAACACTTGTATGCATGGAAAATCTCTCATAGAAACCATTTAGAAATTTTATGAAGAGAGTGGAGGCCATGAGAGGTAAAATTTTGCCATAGTTTAGTTGCATGAATGAATAATGAGGATTTAGGATAGGTTAGGGTCTTATTTATAGATTAGGCAAGTGTTTTAGGCCATAGGATTAAACCTAGATTCAATCCAAGCCATCAAAGCATGTCTTGGGGAAGAAGTCAAGTGTAGGAACCATCTAGGGCCTTTAGATTAAAGATGAACCATGAGAACCATCCAAATGCAAAATCTGCATTTGAGCGAATCGGCCCACGGGTTGACAGCCAAACACCCTGGATTAACCCCTAGTCGACCCAGCAGGCTTGGGTCGACCTCAAAAATCGGCCGGTTCGGTTATTCCCCTCTCCCAATTCGCTGTTTTGAACATTTTTGCATATTTATTTATTTAATTTTCAATTATATATATATATATATATATATCAATATATATATATTTCTCTGTGCAACCCATTTCACTTAATTAAGTATACTTTAATTTGGGAATTTTTCGTGAAACTTCGCGAGGCCATATCTTGGTCATACGGACTCCGATTTTCGAAAACTCGGACTCTATTTCGCGTATTTTTCCGAGACGAACGCAATGGCATAGCCCGTTTCCCTTGATTCAGATTTTACAGTTTAATTCTGCCTCCATTTATGTTATAACAGGTTATTGAAAATACGGGTTGTTACAACTTTACCGCGATTTTTCTGAAAACTTGGTTTAGATATATCTCAAAATTCCCAAGACGAAATTCAATTTTTTTTTCTTTCATTAGAAAACTATAATCCAATAGATTCAGATAATTCTTATTTTGGAGAATTCTGACATGTAATGTATTCTATACACTCATTTGAAGTTCAATTTGAAAATTATGAACTACCATCACGCGGCAAGCTCGTTCTAATAAAATTTAATTAATTCCGTTAACGTTTAATAAGTTTATAAACTTTAAACCCGTTCTGTTACATTTTCAATATAAACTAATTAAACATTTCAAATTAAAAGTTCGAAATATAGACTATCCAAAATCGTCGAACACTACCTATCATATTTTAAGTAGAGGATTTTATCCATTAAAATCTCCTCAAAAATATTTGAGCTTATTATATATTCTTACATTGAAAAGGATATACATGTTGGTAATATATACGCCATTCACAAGGATTAGCGATCTCGTTGGGAAAACAAATCAAGAAATAAAATTCGGGTTATATACCCTAAATAAGAAATATTAGCACAAGCTCTAATATTTCACGAACAACTTCTAAATCATGTAACATGATAAATGGTAGAAGTTGAAATAATTATAAAAAACTTGAAATCCTTAGTTTTCAAATACACAAAAATCACCAACATAGATGAGGCCAAACCGGTCGGGATATGACCTCGCAAATTTAATTTACTAATGGTTAACAAATACAAATACTCTAGTTTGTTTTGTTAACCTTGAATGTCTAAACAAGCATGAAAGGAGTCTAAGAAAATGTATCCCTATATCCTTTGTGGATGCTCACTATGGAGAACAATCAAATAAGTTGATTGAATTACAAAAATGAAAATCAAATTTGAACTTAATTACCCATAAATGTGTCATCCTAAAATGGGTGCAAGGATCCCAGAAATTCACGAGTAATGTGAAATACAAAAACATATCTTCCTTAAGGTCATTCTCATTGTTATGAGAATTTATAAAACATAAGGAAGCTAATGAATCTAAATTAGAATTGTTAAGAACAACATAAATCTATCTCCTAGATATGGGATGTCAAAGATGGATGATATTATAAGAAAATAATATGCAGACCTCAGGATGGATAGGTCAATCCATCTTGAGAATCACCACGAAGCTAAAGCAAACAAGACATGCAAATAAGCATGGAAAGAATAGCTGCATAGAAGAGAGTTAATTATCCATAAAAAACAAGATTTTTAAAAATCCCCCAAAGTTAGTCTCAAGGATGACTTCTCAAAGGGAAAGCAACATTTTGCAAAGTTGATCTATCAAAATACTAAACCCAATTTAGTATACGAAAGACAAAATGTGGGAATTCAAGCAAGATCCCCAATTACAAAACCCCGGAGATCAAAAATTGAATTCCGGAAACAAGAGACTAAGATCAATAAGAAAAATGGAACTTATTGCTTTTCAAAAGAAGATCCGAGATAATTTTTAATAAAAACTCGAATCACCCAAGCTCTATAAGTCACTCAAATATATCTAGAGAAAAGTAAAATGGAAAGACACGCAAACCATAACAAGTGCGAGCGTATAAATCCATAAATCAAAATGTTATTCAAAAAATGGTTCTCATAACACAAAAATGGATACACCTCCATAAATGAACATGTAAGTAATTCGTGTCCTATAAAATAATGAGAACCCATGAATTACTGAAATCACCATATAATCACAAATACTTTGATTCATTCGAAGCAATGTAAATATATATAAGGTAGTCATTACAAAAATGATGAATTCATTAATAACACAAAAACACACAAATAGTCTGAAGTGGATCTGAATTAACTACAATGGCCTCGACAAGGACGCTATCACCTCCCAAAAGTAGTTTCACCTTTACGATAAGGTTCCTGACGCCTCTCAAAAGCAATTTCACCAGCCATGAAATTGGAAAAACATAAATTCTCCACAAATGATCAATAGATCAAAACCACAAAGTGATCATCAACGATCAACAAAGAAATCGTAATTTACATTAAGCTAGTAAATAAGCGAGTTTAGCCAAATGTCCCATAACCACTGACTTAACTCAAATATTCACGAACAAATTGCAAACTCTACTATAAACGAAAAAATGATCATAACATAATTACAAAAAGGTATAAACCAAAGGTTACTCAACAAAGTTCAAAATGGCGATCATAACCGAGCATAAGAAGAATGGAAACTAATTCAAACAATTCTTACTTAGAAATTAAGAAATAAATCTCAATGATGTTGCAGCCATCACCAACATTATTTTCTTTAAACATATCGAGATAGGCATCCAATAATGAAATTTAATTTCAATTAACCAAATCCAAAAATTAACCAGCAAAGTAAACGCAAGTGTGTCGACCCACCCGTTTTTACCAAGTCATTTAATTAAATTCCTTACTCAATCGAAAAGACAAAATTACTTGTTTAAACAAGTAACACTCAAAAGAAAAAGAGAATACTAAATCATTACCCAAAGAAAACCAAAATCATCTCGATAGAAAAATAAAAGGGTAATGAAAACTCAAGGTAGCATGTAAGAATTTTCACAAAATGTAGATACGGAAAAGCTACATGCTAGATATAAAACACACGCCGTATAGCACCTAAGGACATCGTGTCCTTAATTTCCTTTGACGCAAAGAAGGTAAATGGTCGCAATTCAAAAGAACTCGAATGAGATGATCACGTTAATCATTACCATAAAGGTTAATTAGGAAGGTACCTAGATAGGCATTAGTTTCCTTACCAAAATAAGATATCTCAAATTCATAGTTAAAAATTAAAACTATGAAAGGTGTAAAGGATATATACAATGGTCATAAATATCCCATTCTCAAATCATTATTTTATTAAAATCCCTACGGTTGCAAATTAAAAATCAATACGAATGATTTGCCTCGCAATTAATTATAATGTTAAGGTTAATGGCAATGCTGATCATTAATATTTAATATAAGGGTTGTGTCGGAATCATCTCATTAAAGTGTTCAGAAACTCCTATTGATATCGTGGTGTCCCACTTCTCAATTAGAACTCCTAACACACTCCATGTGAAAAACTCAACACGATAAAACAACGTCCAAACAAAAGCGCAAATTTATAAATAAATAATCAGAGGTGCAACCATTTATTTATGAAATAAATTTGTAATCATAAATAAATAAACAATCACTTCATAGTGCTTAGCGGAAATAATTTATTTGTTTTCGCTTCGCAGATCTAATCTCAAGAGGATTAGTATTTTACTTGGCCAAAATTAGTTTATTGAACCGTTTTATAAAATAATTTAGAGATCATCAAAACTAAGTCCCAAAAGTTATTTCAAACCAAAAATTGGGAATAATTTAAATTCCTACCCAAGGAAAGGGACGGGACTCAAAGTTTGTCAAGGCTAAGATGTCATAAAATGAACTCAAATAAATTCGATTGGTCAAACAAGGATCATGACATAAGATAGGATATGACGGGTCATAAGACTCAGGCAAAATCCTAAACGTGATTTCCTAAGAGAGACTTAGGACAATGACCCTCGCCATAATATCTTATATTGTTCCGAGCTTAGCTTTGATACCAAGTGTAACGCCCCACCTCTACACTCGCGTTAGCCAAGGCCATTACAAGCAATGGTGTCAACTAACGCGAAGAATAAGGCTGTTGAGGAGCGACCATCTGTATAATAGCTTTGAACAAGTGTTAAACGTATCGTATAATGTGGTTTTACTTTTCAAATTTCATGAGGAAATCCGACACATTTAATTCATGTTCAAAATTGCTACGCAGTGGCTGTATGTAATTCGGAAAGCAATATAAAATACATAACAAATAATCAGAGTGAGACACAGATATTCACATCACTAATACGGAAATAGATATGAATATAACACATGAGTGTAAATACAAAGTTAGCGGTCATAGTCGATCCACTATACATCAAAAGAATAGGTACGTGGCTACTCAAAATAATATGTATACAAAGAAGTCTCATATACATATAATTCAAAACGTGCAACACTGAAGTAGTTAGCCCAAAAGTGGAGGAAAATCCATGCTGGAGTCAAGAGAAACCACCAAAAATACCTCGGTCTGACCTGACTATTATTTACACAAAGATAAACAATAAACGGATCAGTCTAGCTGTACTTATCTCATAAACCAGGATATAATAAGAGATGTAAATAAATGTAAACATAAATACGATAATAACAATGTCATGTATAAGTGTGAAGTCCAGAAATGTCTACGATATATCTCAAACCTATATCGGAGCTATAAAATAATATTTCATTCAAAATTATGTAGCTACTCACGGAAATGATAAATCATATCAAATCAATACAAAAATTGATAGCTCATATATCAATAAAACTAAAATTGATAAATTAACACCAATACAAAAATTGATAACTCATATGTCAATAAAACTAAGATTGACAAATTAATACCAATACGAGAATTGACAGCACATATGTTAATTAAAACTAAGATTTGATAAATTAATACCAATACGAGAATTGATAGCACATATGTCAATTAAAAAAAATATTCCAGAAATTCAAAAATTTGAAATACGAAAACCAAAGAGAAAACAAGGGGGTAGGCTTCGAGATGGGAGTCCGAAGATTCAACCTGGGAATCCAAAGACTCAACCAATACGTGTATCGAGATGAGATGCGATCTCTAGGTAGCTAGCCTATATGTTGAGCCGTAGCTTCGAGATGGCCCAAAGACCTGCGGGTGCGACCCCGCTGGAGTGAACCGAAGTTCCTTAGGATGATATGAAGATCATCAAAAATGAATAAAATCATGAAAAGATCACAACTGATCCAAGGTAGTGCAAATTACTCCAAGCTAGTAACTATAAGAGTTTAGCTATATGTCCCATAACCACTAGCTCTACTCGAATATTTACGAACAAGTCGTATAGTCCACTAAAAACATAAGAAGATCATTGCCATAGTGTCAATCGAACGTGTCCAAGAATTAACCGTCAAAGTAAGTGCAAGGGGTCATAGTCCTTATTTTTACTAAGGCGTTTAATTAGATTTCTCATAGGAACGAGAAAAAGGTTTATAAAATATACAATAGTAGAATTGAAAACGATTTATAAAACGATTTCGTAAAATAACTTCGTACAATGAAGTAAGATTAGAAATTATTTTTTGTAAAAGAATTTGGTATCTACTAATAACATAAAACCTTTTTATATAATTTCAAAGTGGCAAATCTCATGTAACATCTATCATAAAATTCATTCACAATGAATAAATCAAAAATCCATAAAAAGATCATAATTGAGCAAAGTAAAGTGTAAATTACTAAAAATTAGTTTCATTTCGAAGCTCTCGTCGATACGGTTCCAACGCATCTTGTTTCGCTGAATTCTGAGTTTGTATCAAAAAGTTATGATCGTTTTAAAATTCTTATTTTTTGTGAATTCTCTGTTCGGTTGTTAGCGGCCGAAGATAGGCCATTATTTTGGTCGTAAACAATCGAATGGCTGTTAAACCTCAAAAAAAAAATTTGTTTCTTCCTGCTTGGTTGTTAACAACCGAAGGTAGGCCCATATTTCAGCTGTTAATGACCGAATGGTTGTTTTTCTTCAAAATTCCACACAATTTGCCTACCAAACATATTCTAAATGAGATAGTTCAATGCCCGAAGGCCTATGATGTTATATATATGCAAATGAGGCTTCTAAGGCTTGCTGAAACAACTTATAACACCCAAATTCTCATGGACACAAAGAATCACAATAGAAATCATTGAAATGAAATCAAACTTCAAAAATTGGAAATGTCAACACACAAATGAATTAACAAAACCAAATACACACTTCATAAGAAACACACACGTGCCAAGGGCACCACTTATACAAGCATACAAGCTTGAGGCATATATGTGAGTTCATGAAGAACTCACCTTTGATTGTTAAATGCAAGGAGATGAATCAAAACAAAGCCAAATCAACCTCTCTTCGCATGAAGCTTACAAATCCTCAACCTAAGCATATAAATATATCAATCCCAATAGTTAAGTTTAGAAAAATCCCCAAAAATGGAAGAGGAAGCAAGTAGAGGAAGATGAGGATGATCTTACCTAGATTTCTCCTTGAATTAGCTAAACTAACACAAGATTTCCTATGATTGGAGCTTAGGAATATTACTTTCCTCTCCTTTTAGGTTTAGGAATTTTACTTAGAAAATGAATGAAGAGTTAAGTGAAGGAGGAAGGTAAGTGGAGAGGCTATATAGTTGCTTTCATTGGGTTAGGGGCTAGCCTAACCCAAACCAAGTCCACTAAAAGGTCCCAATTTTTCGCTTACTTCAAACATATCGAAGTTTACAGTCAAAAAGGTTGTAAACGATGATCCAGACTCAATGGAAGTGGTTTCGAGTCCAAATTCATCTATATGCAAGGATTATAATGTTATATTTAAAAATATTTAAATATATTATCGTAAAATAAGCGGGTTGTTACAAACAAGGAATGTAAACGATAAGTATACCATTATTTAAAATGGTATAATTCAGATCCACTCATCTCACAGCTTTCCAATCCATGAATCCGACCCAGATCTGTTATTCCATGGCCTTTCTAACTGAATCTATATTCCAAATAACCATGGATTCACAAATCTGATACTAAAGAAGTAAAAGAGAACAAAACTTATATAAACCAAATTCAAAGACTTACCTCTCATTGATCAGAATTCTGAACACCCGTTTGTAGATACACACAAATATATATATATATATATATATATATATATATATATTCTTCTCCATCAAATATTGAATCCGAATTTCCTATAAGACTAATTATTCTACTTTCTGAAGAGATTTGAGGAGGAAGAAGAATGACAGAGCCTAAGCACCATCTTTGAAAATATGAGATTTAGGCTAGGCACTGCTAGTATATTTATAGGTGCACAAGAATCTATTTGTAGGTGTACAAGAAAGACTAGACCGTCGGATTTTATCCCTTAAAATCCGAACCGCACACATCAGAAAAGCCACGTCGCAAAAACATATCTGGTCCGGCTCGGGTCGACCTGTGGGTCGACTCATAGGTCGACCCAGCCCTTCTTGGGTTGACCCATAATTCGACCAAGGCATCACGTGGGTCGACCCATGCAATATGTGGGTCGACCCATCTGGGTCCACGTGTGTTTTCAAGGACGTTGTTTCTGAATTTGACCTTTTTAATTAACAACGTTTAATTACTTGCCGTTTTTTATTTCCTTGATTTGTTTTATACATTTTATAGAACATCGTTAAATTGTAATTTCACTTATATACGTGTGTGTATGTGTGTGTATATATATATATACATATACATATGTATATGTGTATATATATATAGCCTTCTAGTTATTTAATTCATTGTTATCTTTTGTATACATGCCCCGTATTGGTCATGCCATATGCCAAAACGAATCAAAAAATCACCACGAATGCATTGACAAACGTTTCAGGGTCAAGTTCTGGAAAAATATAATCTTTTATATACTTTTTTTATTAACATAAAAATACGGGGTGTTACACTTAGTTTAGCAATATTGTTCCGATATTGTTAATCAATTAGATCATAGATACAATTCATGTGTTACGCATGATACAAGTTACTGAACATTGTTAACAAATTGTATGGTATATACCATCTAAAATTTACCGTAGAATCACGAGTACAATCTTCAAGTGTCTAATTTTTGGATATATATATATATATATATATATATATATATATATATATATATATATATATATATATATATATATAGCTCGATCATATTTGAAATTTGATATGGGGATACATAGGAATTTGTAGAGGCGTGTATGATAGTATTGTTAGGCTAGAAAGCTAGCTATTATGGACCACTTTTTAGTCTTTTAACAAATATCACATAGGAGATGGATATTCCAAAGCAAAGCTGGCCTGAAGAACAAAAGAAGTGGTCGCAGTAGTCTTGAGCTGAAATTGAAGTGTAACAATCCATGAACCGAATCTTTATCACCTTACCCAACTTCATGAATACCTTTATAATTGTTTCTCTTGATCTCGTACGTGCAATAAGCGTGTGTAAAATGGCTTCATAAAGGTAGCCTATTCTTTCCAGTTCTTTCCTTGCTTTGCTTTCTTTTAACATGGCCCCCCAGCAGCATATTGAACGTAGGTAGGTAGGGTTATCCATGATTTATCCTTGCGGTATACTATGCGTGTTAACCCATCAGGAGGAGACAAGTTGTTTATTTTATTCAATCCAATGAAAACCATGCATATTTACCTTCATTATTTCAAAAACCATATACTAAATGTATGAACATTGTTGTATGCTGTATATTAAAGCTATTCTAAACTATATGTGTTTTATCTTTTAAAAACTTCTTACTGCATGCAATGATCCTCCGAATGAAAACAAAAAAGGTCAACAACAACAACAACAAAGAAAAAAAAAAAAAAAAAAAAAAAAAAAAATCATTATAATGACCTTCCCTTTAATTTAAAAGACGGCTTCTTGAACTAATAGGCATACGAATAAATGAGAAAACAAAATATCCATTTAATTCTTTCCCTTTCCCTTTTCGTTTTTGGCGTTCAGATACGGACTCTTCAGTTGAGATGACCATACCTCACAATTATTTTGCACTACGCAAATCTGACATGTTAAGGTACAGCCAGAGGTCTTCTTCCATAACCATTTATGAACCAATGCAAATATTTGATAAATGTCCGTCACACATTTATTTCATATATACATATAAAGCATTAATCCCAGTGGCTTTTATTTATTACCCAGAATTTGCTGTCTTCTTCATTCCCCACCGAAATTTTATTCCATCCCTTTAACTTGGTATAACTTTCGGAATAACTCCAGCAATATTTTGCAGGAATGTATTAAATGTGTAGTTAATGTAATTAAAATGAAGCGGATGAGACATTTGAAATGTGGGAAAAATAAAAAATGTAGCATCAGTACACTTTAATATGTATGCCAGCACCTTTTCCAACAGTGGAGTAACACCACACTGCTTAGAACAGTCGAATATGAGTGCGGATCCTCTCGGCCAGAGGGTCCTGTTCTGGACGAATCAAATTGCCCTAATTTGAACAATTTACACTTTGTCTCTTGAATTTCCCTGAATCCGATTGTTTCAAAATGAGGCAATTTGATTGGTCCGGATCAGGAGAACGGAACCCCCTCGTCCAGACGATCCAAGCCCGTCGAATATATATATATACAATCAAATACACGTCAGAACAGTAGAATAAAATAATGTATACATTGCATGCCTTTTTGTAATATTGATCAAAATAATATGCGTGCCTAAGTGTGTGTGCATGTGTAAATAAGATGCATTCAATAACACCCGACTTTCTAGCATCCTTTCAGTTTTCTGTTTTACGCCGCATAATTCGCTTTGAATGATAGCATAGTGTAAATTGCAAATACCTGTATTTTAAACTCCAAAGTTTTACATTTTTAGTTGCAAATGTACCTAGTATAAATGCATATTTTTGTTGCAAACTCTAACAGAAATGTTTCATTTGTACTCCTATAAAATAGGTCGTAGGTGCTTTGGTTATCAAAAGATTGAATGGGTTAGCGGTTGAGTTTGTTTGTTTGCATGTAAAGAATCCGAGTATGTATCTGAGCTGCATGAATTAGAGGACTCGTCAACTAAACAGTTATTTTCTACTGTGTTTTTAACAAAAAAGAAAAATCTCCCCTGTGCCTTGTGAACTTCAAAACGGAGCATGAGTATGTTAGTGCTTCTGCGTGTAGAATACCGAAGTGCCTACCTAGGCAGCAAAAAACCTGGTAGGTTTACAAATAATTTTAGAAATAGATGTAAACAAAATGATGAGTCTACCTTCTTAGTGTATATAATATAGCTATGTATAAGTATAATGTATAACAAGGAAGATTTATGGTTGGGGAGAAGTTGTAAAATGTAGAAATGATTAAAGAATGGAGGCAACAAACTTTAAGATCTTTAGATGCCTGCGAGCCAGCGTTTGTAGTTTTACACCAAAGTAAGCGAAGAGGACCCTATATGGTCCTATGCCATGGGTCTACTAAATTATACCAAAGTTGGTATTATTCTTACTGAATTTTACTATTATATATCCTTCCTCTTTGTATTATTTTCTACCTATTGTAAATGTAAACAGAGTAATATGGCCACTAAACTTGGAATTATCTCCTTTTAGACTTAAGTTTTCAATTATCTTAGGAACTTTTTGTAGGCTAAAGAACACGAGATTAAAATTGTATAGCTTCCCAAACATCAAAAAATGTATCTCAATCCAACAACAATGTTGCAATGTTTAAATGTACTGATTTTGGTTAATGAATTTGTTGCAGTGGTTAGTTAATGAAATTGTTGCAGTGGTTAAACGTACTGATTTTGATTGATGAAACTACCAACTCGAGCCTGCACTGAACGTGTCCTGAATCACTGAACATTGTTTACTGTTAGTATGGTATTTGTTACCCAAAATAATAGTGCAAGCATATAGGAACAATATGATTGTCTTAACTTCATAATAGAAAAGGAAAAACTCAAATATATCTGTTTTCATGAGGATAGGTAGATATTTGTAAAGGGGGAATTATATTTTAAAGAATAAATTTTCAAACTTTTTTAGTTTTTAAACGGTATCTTCAAAATTAATTAGCATAAGGACAACATATAAAAATAAAATCATATAGTATCATTATATAAAAAAATTATGCAAAACTAATATCACGGACTGTGTCTTTCTCATCGATTATTTGTCCTTCTGGTATATTTAATTTAAAATTTTGTCATTTTCACTAAAAATATTAAGATTTGTCATTAAAGTTGAAAAATTAATGGATTTTTTTCTTCAAGCTATTTTTTTCTGTTCTAAAGGCCCATATATTACTATTGTTTTGCTAAAAAGCTAACTATAATGGACCACCTTTTAGTCTTTTAACAAGCATAACATAGGGGATGGAAATTCCAAAGCTGAAGAACAGAAGTAGCGGGTCTCATTCGTAAGCTAAAAATAAAGTAAAGAGCAATGATTCATATATTAAAAGATTGCATGCTTCGTGGTTGGAATGAACTGAATCTTCATCACCTTATTTCATCAATACTTTATTAACTGTTATCCCTTGATCTTGTACGTGCAATAAGCATGTATAAAATGGTTTGATAAAGGAACTCTATTGTCCCTGTTCTCTGCGGCCCATTACTTTCTATTCTCTCTTTTAACATGGGGCTTGTTGCACCTTCTCAAACTCCAAAATAATAAAATTGTTACTTAGGCCAAACTTATTGTCCTAGGAGAGAGGCCAGCTTGCTTAGCAAATATTTAAAAGTCAAAAAGCAAGACTATAAATTTTATACGAATATCTGATATACTTTCACATTCATGATCCAAATATGTCAGTTTCAGTTTGTCGGACTTTTATTTAAGACACAAGCTAGAACAATATTTGTATGATAATTTTTTCGTTCAATCCGCTTTCATTTAAATTCATCTAAATTTCTTTTAAGTCAGTATATACTTGGTGAAAAATTTATTAAAAAGTACAAAATTGATATAATAAACCATGTATGTCTGGGTCCGTTCGTATACGCTCGTGTCTAAAAAATGTATTTTTATAACAACCCGTATTTTTCGAATATTTAAATTATTAAATTTAATTTGATTTTTGAATATTTTGTGCTTAAAAATAAAATTATATAATTTAATTATATAAGTTTTATTGTAAACTTTACTGAATTGATCATGTAAGGAATTTCAACTAGTTATAACAATAATGAACTTGTGTTGATTGTAAACATAACTATTATTTCGATTTGTATTGTTAATTATTGAAGTTTGAATTTAATATTAAATTATTTGAATGAAACTAATTTGATTAATTTATAATTGTAACCCATATTGGATTTGAAAAACAATCAAAATTGAACTCAAAATAATGAAAGAATAATTTATTAGGTTTACGTCTATTCTATTTGATTTGATTTAAGTTAATAAACCTTTGAATCAAATTAAAACATGAACAAACAGTAATTGAATATTTTATTATATTAATGAACTTGTTAAAATAGCTATTTGCAAACGATATCTGAATTCGATGAAATTAGTTTCATCGGATCCAGAATTGTAAATTATTATGAGATTTCAAGTTTCGCGTTAATCGGAGTTGATTTGTGGGCGTGCACAATATAAACGCATATATCGAGTAATGATTTAAGAATAAAATAGGGTCTATTTGACACAGATCCCTATTAAGTTTTAAAATTAGGCTCACATCTGATCATAAAATTATTGTAAATTTAGTCCTTATTTTTTGAAAATTTAGTAAAAAAATATAAACAAATCACGTAAATTCGTATTTAATTAAAATAGGTAAACGCAAAGCAGCCCAAAAAAAACATCAAAAACCACGTCATAACCAAAAATACAGCGAAAACAACAGTTAAATGCATACTAGTATGCACATATTTGGATTTTCATGCATACATCCGTGCAATAATTTCACTTATGCATCTGTGTTGAAAATATTTGCATACATTTGTGCAAGTATAGCATAATTCTTGCATGGAAATATGCAACAATTTACGCAGTAGCAAATCAATTCGAATTTTTTTATATTTACGTGTGCAAATAAAACATAAAAGTAGCATGCATGCACGCAACAATCCACAGACAAAAATTCAGTTAACTTTTCTTCATGAAATACTTACATACAAGTGTGCAAGTATTTCAGAATAGTTGCACACACGTATGCAAGTCTCCGTCCAGATTTTTCAACACAAACAGCGTATGCAATAGTTGCATACATGTGTGCAGCTATTGGTAAATTTGCACACATGTATGCAACTTTTTTTTTAAATTTGCATGGATTTCTATGGACGTTTCCAGAATTTACAATATTTTTTTTTTTTTACCTGATAGCGCTTTTTTTTGGGCATAAAAACGTAAAAGGCGGAAGTATGGAAACAGGGACTGGAAATGCATTGAAACTTAGGGAGGGACGTGAGTTATATTTAATACTAAAACAGGGGGCGAAGCCTTATTTCCACAATACAATAAGCATTTTTCAAATGATCTCGGATTTCAACAAAACTAGTTTCATTAAATCCGGGATATTGAATTATTGCAAAATTTCAATTTTCGTAGTCATCGGAATTATCTTTTGATCGTGCAAATTTAAAACGCGTAGAAATTGATGTATGCAATTTTATTAAATTAATTGAGTTTTTAGTGCAATTGTTTTAGACTTCCGAATTGGGTTTCGCCACTAATCTCATTGTGTTCAGAAAACCTTAAAATCTATAGATAGGCTGTCAGCAGGCCTAATCGATTTGGACACGTGTCTATTTTGGCTTAAAAACACGCAAAGCGATAAATTTAATATTAAAATATTCTTTCTGAAACCCTAAGAAACTATAGCCGGCCCAAAAACATTCCAATGGCCGAAAATTTCAGATCTTTACTTGTTAATTTCTCTTTATCCGTTCGACGAAATTGAGAACTTCCAACATGAAAGGCGTAGATCTTCGCGAGACATTTCCATCCATACGGTTGATTGTATGTTATTGTATCTCAAATCGCCAAAATCTTTGCAAAAGTGCCACGTAGGTTATGGGTGATTGGATGAGGTTTGGATGATCGAAGGGTATGGCATTTTGGGCGCGGGGGGAGTCAATGGTGGCGAACGTTGTGGTGTCGTCTGATCAATAAACGGTAACCTATAGAGGCGTGCGTGATTGAATTGCATGTGTGTGTGTTTATTTTATTTTTCCAGTGAGCGTCCTGTGCCTGGTAACAAAGGGAGATGATGAGGTGGCCGCAAGATGATGAGGTGGCCGCACATGAATGGGTAAGGAGTTTCAATTATATATAAATTTGAATTCGAATGCGTTAACGTATATAACTTTTTGATATGAACTCGGATTGACACACGATTTGTTTCGTTATGATCGTATTGGAATTCCGGACAATGTGGCCCAGGTTTGGACAGATTCTGAAACAGTAAAAATTTGGGGATTATTTTGGATTTCAAACTCGTTCGAAATCAAAGGTGTGTGGTTTAACCCACTCACGCTTAACTAAAAAATTCGATTATCAGTTAGATTAAAATCATGTCATAATATGATTGTATTCATTGTTGTTTGGAAGTTAAAATTATATATTTATGTTTATTTGCATCGATTGTGTAATTTGATTTAACTATTAATTTCAATTGAACGGTTAGGTTAAATTTGAAATTTAGTTACTAGTTTAAAACCCGACATTTGATAACTAGTAAATTTATATGATATTGAACTGTTTGGATGTATTGATATGATGAATGACCTAGATTTGATATAATTGACATATTGATGTTTGTTTGTTTGAATTTACTCGTTATGCACCTTGATTTTATATAACAATTGTTTGTGTTGATCAATCCCAAACATTCACCCTAGATGTTCGGGCAACGAATAAACCCATGATTAATAATCAAAAAATAAATTAAAAACATAGGTTGAAATGATAAATATCTATGACCCTTGATTTGGATTGAAATGATATATATCCTTTCCCAAGATGCTAAAATTAAATTTTAAGTATTACTTGTCCATAAGATAGAAAATTTTATAAGGACATCGATTTATTAAATAAAAATATGTTTTAAACTTGAATCCGGAAATATTGTTTTAAGACGATATAAATGATGTTCATAAATCGATTTCCTTTGAATTTGAACTTTAAAATTTGAAATTTGAAATTTGAAATTTTATGGAAATTTGTTAACATCGTTAACTGATGTTAAAATGAATTAAATATGAACTAAATCTATTGAAATTTAATTGTTTATCCATCTTTGAAATTACTTTAAATTAACTTGATTAAAGTGATATTTGAATTGTGAATTCGATAATTTATAAGTGAAAATCAGGCTTACATCCCTAAAAGGTTTCGAAATTATGCTCACATCCCTCCCTTATTTTTTATAAATTACATCCATATTTTTCATAAATCATCAAAAAACTCACAAAGGAAAAATTCACGTAAATTCATAATTAAATACAACAACTAACCATCATCAAATCCAGACATTAAAACTACCAAACAACAATTAAAAAACGCATCAAAAATAAAAAAATATCGAATCTCTAGTATATTGCATCAAATGATGTAGTTATTTGAAATTTCTACATCCATTTCAGCATGTATTGCAGTTATGCATCAAACTGCAGTATTACTGCGGAAATGTATGTATTAATACTGCAACAAATGCATCATTTGATGCAATAATTCAATTCTCGCTTGTTTTACCATTTCTAACCGTTGTTACTTACATTTCAACATTTATAAGCAATAAAGACATACATGTCAGCACATATTCATATGTCTTCATCTGTTTTAATATTTCTGCATATATGTCAGCACATATTCATAGGCCTTCATCCGTTTTAACATTTCTGCATACATTTCAACACTTGTATAGTATAACTACATATATTTCAACAATAATCCGTAACCGATGAAAAATTGTTCATTTTTATCTACATACATGTCTGCAATTATAAGCAATAACCGCATACATGTATGCAGTTATTCATCCAGATTTTCAATGTAAACTCAAGATGAATAACTGCATACATATGTGCAGTCATTGCTTATAATTGCATACTTTGCTGATTTTTCTTTTTTTTTTGCCTTTTTCAGCACGCTTCTGTGAATATTTGCGATTTTTTGAATTTTTTTAATTAGAAGCGCATTTTTTTTTCTGAAAAACACGTAAGGGACAAAATAGGGACCCATTTTGCATTTGAACTTTAGGGTGGCTGCTGTTTGAATTTTGAACAGTAACACGGACATGAATCAAATCTACCCCTTTTATAAATTGGATTAGTCCAAAGTGTGAATTATAATTGAAGCTTCAAATATTTGAATCGAACTGAAATTTAAAGTGGACGTTATTAGACCAAAAAATGGTCCTAACACCCAATTAAATAAGATTTATGGAGAATAATGACCTAAAAACATAGAAAATCAAGCAGAGACACGAGATTTATAGTGGTTCGGCGTTAACAAGTCTACTTCCACTTTATAGTTTCTCATTTCATTCATAGATTACAATTACAATGAATACATTCACACAATCACTAGAATACAATGAATATTTCTCTCTGAATTCATTGATTTTCATTGAAGAAGAAGGTAGTTATTCATGGTGGAATTCATCCATGGCGGCCATGGAACTTACAGGAACCAAAAGTCCCTGAAAATGGTGTTGAACATGTACTTATAGGAATAGAGTTGGTTAGGGTTAAGTGGCCACGTGGCAGCATCAGAGGGAAACTTGCAAGTAGTGGCGAAACGGGTTTCATTTCGTTGGCTGCCAAGTGTATAACAATCCGGTTTCCACGTTTAATGAATAGGCTTCCATTCCCATACGCTTGCAGCTCCAGGCAGGTCGGAAGTGGTTCGATCCAATCTGGTGTTTGCGTGGGAATTTCTCCAGAGTTCTTCGTAAGTTGCTGATATGGGATATGGTCGAGTTCGCCCCGATCCAATAATTCGATCCGCGAGGAAGCAGAGAGGCAAGTGGCTTCAGGTGAGGGGCTCGGGTCTAACTTCATGCGATCCAAAGTGGGAAGCATTTATCGATTGGTTCGAGGCATGGGCGGATCGGGTAAGATTCTATGCGAACTAAGCCGGTTGAGACGTGGCACCAGTTATTCGAATATAGTTGGACTAGGTCGCATATACTTGACCCGAGCCGGTAGGCTTCATGCTCGTTGATACATGAGTTTTCCACCTTTGTTTGAGACATCCCTATTGACTTGAGTTAATTTCATTACTTATGAATTATCATCTAAACTTTGTGTGGCCTGGTCACAAAGCAGGCTAACATTTTGCCCCCCCCCCAAGTACGTCTTATCGTAGATGAGATGTGCTTTGAATTAGTCGAGCTGACTCTTTCTGGAACATCATCCATCCTTGAGAAGACTTTACCAAATTGGTGTGTCCTCTTGAGTAGTTCTGATATTTAGATTTTTGGTTGAATATACAACCTGTCATTTGTTGCACTACTTCCATGGGTGTTCATCGGACCAAATCCTATGACCAGAGTAGTCGAAATAATCAAGTAATCGTTTAAGCCTCGCCGAATCAAGAGGTCACATTCTTTCACCCTAAGTCATACTGGATCATTGGCTCCCATGTGTGATTGGACACACAGGTCATTGCCAAACGATATTGGTTTTCTACGCAAGTCAATCGCGTAATCGGATCAGATTTTCTTTTACATACAGGTCAATATATAAATAGTCGTCCAAATCATGTAGGAATATAAAAATCTTCGGGTTCTGATCTAACATTTAGAGAGAACACCTCAGAGTTGGCATATGAATTTGTCATTTGTACTTTGCTTTGGACTATCCTGACCTCAGGATAGTGATATGAGAATCCGTGATTGCATCGAATCGTAACAATGAGAAGGCGGGAATGTTCAATCACTCCATATCATATTAATAAAGAACCAAAAATTCATAGTTGCTCCAAATGATATTTAAAGGAATCCACAATCGCTCTGGATCGTTTCATAATCCAATTATCACGCAAAAATTAGTAAAATATGTTGTTGAAATCATGTAAACTAGTACTTGTAAGATCGTCACAATTGTAAGGTAGTTGGGGAGTTCTCCGCATTCTCCATTCGATGTAGTTGCGGATCAATTCCCTGAATTTGCATTTGATCCATTAGTGGGATTTCTCGAATGGTCAAGATGAATCATATCATATTCTGGGGATGTTGTTTATATATTTTGAATTATGTGCCAAGTCAGGGTCATATTCAATGTCAGCCTGTGAGTTGAGGCTTGTGCTCCTGAAGTCAACGGAGGAAAGCCAAGTCAGTGCTTATGCCCCCGCGTTGGTGGGGGTTGGGCCAAGCCAGTCGGATATCCGATCTTCTAGACTTTATACTTTCATTCGTCGCATCGGGTTAGAGCTGTAGGTTCAACAACCATAGTTGACCCATGTCATTCTGTACTTTTTCTCAAGTCATCAAGAGTTGGAGCTATATATGCGATTAGTTGAATCACACTCACTTCGGTGTCATCCCATTTCTTTAGTCAAAAAGCAAGGATTGCCTCATCGAGTGTCAGCGAACTTAGATACTCTCCTTGCATTAGCTATGGAGTTGAGTAAGGTGGCCAATCATGCAAGCGAGTGAACATCGTTAGGGGATTATTCGAGCCCCTTCATTTGTTTTTTTTATAATCTGAAATAGCCGTCATAGTCATGTTGAGTCATCTCTCATGCTTGGTTCCATTGAGCTTGATAACCAAGGTCGTGGGCTCGATCAATGATATTGGTCCTTTCCGGAATTGTACATTAGTGTCAGTGTTTTCTATGGCCCCCCTTTTTTGTCTTTATCATTTCACGAGTCAGATGGTGCTCCATTCAATGTCATGAAAACATTGAGGTCATCTATCTCAACATTAGTGTTTTCTTGTTGCAGGAATCTATCTGTCTCAGGATAGAGTTCAACAAAGTTTCTAGGAGAATCTCATGGTAGAAGGATATTGAGGTTTGTTTCAAAGGTGAATCTGTCAAGGCTCCTTGGTGGGTCTCATTGCATAGATCCTTTAAAGTCTGAGTTATCCAGAATACCAGATACTGCTGCTATTAACACCATAAATGGTCCGTGTCGATTTACTTATGCCACTGATACTTTGAATCTTTCAAGGAATGCATACAGGGTCTCGCTGGACCTTTGACTGCTTAATGAAGTCGGTGTCCAAAGCGTTCCAACAGATGATCGATTCGAAGGCATGCCACCAAAATTGTATAACAACAATGTAAGTCAAGATCCAGAAATGGTAGCTTGAAGTGCGGGGGATTGCTGAAGTCCCTGATGTCTCATGTGAAAGAGCTTTGATTGATGTTTCTCATGTCGCTATTGAGGTGTGCCGCCTCTGGTGAAGGATCAATTAGCGTTCACAATTCGGCTTCCATCTTTGAGGAGTTGTCATCTCTTGTCCAATTTAGCGCTGGTGCCCCCAGCATGTAGTTTTGAAGGGGGTGGAAGTCGTTCTTTGGCATCTTGGTTCGACCTATGTAATGGCCGTCAATCAGGCTTCTGTCCTTTGATTTTGGATGGTGATCCATTGCTCGGACGTATGCGGGTTAGTCTTGAGGAGTCATTCTTTTGGTTGCAGTCTAGGATCTTGTGGAACTCCGATGATGGTAAATGTGCATAAAGTCGGCGGATAGTCGAATTACGTTGCTCGAAGTTCACATCCCATGCTCCCCGTCAACGGGGGTTTTGTTAAGCGGTGAGCATTAAATCCCTGTCTTCTCTTAATTCATACTCCCTCATCAAGTCATGAGTTAAAGTTTCATACAAAATGTTTTGTACGTGTCCAGCTCATGTTAGTCTTTGGTCTCCCATCCAAGCTCTAAGGATCGGAGTTGGGTGGTGATAAGGTTAAATTATAGTCGCTTTGAATGCTTCCACTTGCCCCTTGCATTAAGGAATGGGGAATTTCATGTTGAAGTTAAGTTGGATTTGAGGGATTTATCTGACTTGGAGCATGAATTAATCGGACTCTGTTTAAATTTGCACTGACTCTTGCATTGCTGTCATTTTCATCCAAAATGTTATGGTCAGAAGTTGCATGCTGCACACGTCCGGGAGGAGGTTGATTGCATCTTGTTTATTCCAAGACGACTTTGCCAGTTTGTCCTGGGGTCTCATGCGATCTGAACAGCGTAACGGGGGGTGATTGAGTCAAGTTTGTTGTCGATTGAATTCCCATGGTACTTGCTCCAGGGAGTAAGTCGTAGCTACTCGGCCACCCATCTATCTGACTAAAGAAGTTATCCATCATTTTCTATTGCTCCGGGAGAAGTTCATTTTGCCGAACCATCTGGGTTCTCAATTCAGCAAAGGCACCATCCATTTCATATCTAGTCTGATATGCTGAGGGATCACAGCGAGAGGAAATCTTCTGACTTCCCTTGTTTTTAGCGCTTCTATACCAATATCCTTAACGTGGAAGAAAGTTCTATCTTCCTTCTTAATAATTCTTAGGTAGGAATATCAAGCAATCTGCTTCCTTACAAGCTAGAAGTCGAAGTACCGGCGTCCTCCTTTCTTCAGGGTTTTTCAATCGGGAAGTCGGTCGGGACTAGCAAATGGACGTTCACTCTGCATCCATCTTGTGGTTCTCAAGTGGTCTCCAGTTCAGGGGTAATGGCGAAATATCAGTAGTTGTATCGCATCCCTTTCAAATTTAGACATGAACGCATAGAAAAGAGACATTTCTTTCAAAGCTTAAGTGATTGAGTTATCCAAATGGTCGAGTCATTGCATTTTTCATTCAATGCACTAGCATAGTGATACTCGTCGTTGCACTTTAGACACTACTCCCAAGGCCTCCTTTCGGTCGTTTCCTTAGGTCAGATGATATGTTGTTGAACGATCTACTCTTCAGGCCTCTTTCCGATCGTCGCCTTGAGTCACATGGGAAGTCTAGCATTAGGTATCAGCGTCAACCTCCTGGACGGGGTCCTCTATTTGTCTTCCACTGGCCTACTTTGGTTGTTGCGAGTGCGACCCTCGCATTCTTATCATGTTATCTTGTACAAGCCTGCATTTTGTAATTGAAGCCATGTTCCTGTATTATCATACTCTTACAGGTTGATTACATATTTCAATCAAATGTACTCGTAATCTAATTATTACTAAACTAAATAATAGATAATAAACCACATCACAATCAAATAAGGGTTTCAATTTGGTATCCTTGCAAATCATAATCCTTGCAAATAAAAAGCATATCATATTGCGGTCATCGCAGGGATGTGATGTGTGTGTATACCTCCAATCAATAGTGAATAAAGTGCCTGGCCAGGGATTGTTTGGGATTGATTAGGATCAATAGTGCATTGCCCACCATATCCAAAAATGAGGGGTTCAGTCTTTTAATCATGGTGCACCTTCACGCCTTGGGGACGCCATCTTCACGTCCTTTATACTCACTCTCGAATCATGAGAGTTAGATTTCTGCAGGCGAACAGTCGTGTCATTCGCCCCGGTGCTCCTTCTTCTCTCTATTTCAAAGAGTAGGGCTCTGCTGTCTCGAGTGTCATTCTCAAACTCGGTTTTAGTCCTTACTCCACACTTCACTCTGGTGGATGGATCTTTTCGGGCAAGCGGTCGGATCACACCCGCTGAGGCGAAACCTCATAATCCCTGATTCATGGGTAAAGGTGGTTGTTTGCAATAATCAAGTCTCTCTCGTTCCGTTAACTCGTGGGATGGAGTTTGGTCGGACATTGTGATATCGTTCCTTATACTCTCTCTTAAGTCATGAGAGTTAGAGTCACAGATTGAGTGGTCTTTAATCATGGCGCGCCCATCAAACTCGTCCTAGGTTTATACTTCTATCCAAGCTTTGAGGATTAGAGTTAGCTAGGCAAACAGTCAGAAAACGTTTGCCAAGGCTCTATGTTCCTACGATCAATCTATGGGAGGAGTGATTGGCACCAAACTTCGGGTACCTGCATCATTTATATCACAAGAGTTAGTCATGTCAATAACTCAAGAGGCATGTAAAAGTAAATTTCATGATTGAAAAGTAAGCATATCAAGTAGCATTGCTGCCTCCTTTATTTGGAATCATGTGATCTGGTGGCATCAAGCATAAGATCGAGCCATGTAAACGGTTGTACTGCGTCCATCTAGAATCGGATTTCAACTTTGAAATGAAAAAGTAAACAAGTGGATGGTCATATCGGATAAATCTTGAGTTATACAACTCCCTTCGGACGGAGGGCGTGGCTTTGTAAATGAGCAGTTCAGTCGGGTTCGTTATGACAGTGCTCTAAAGTTCTGTATGTGGGTGATAGAAGTCTGATCGGTATCAAATCCTAGGTACCTATACCATCCACCTATGAATTCGTCTGAGTTTATTACATTAACAATTCCTAAGGCATGCAAATATAAGAGTCATGGTTAAAGAATAATCATGTTAAAGGAGTGATTTTCATTTTGAGTGAAAATGGCGTTGCATGTTCATTGCAGGTCCATTTTGCTTTGCCTAATCTCTGCTAGGGGATGGTTGCCAAATCTTCAACTGGTGATGAACGTCTTTTCAAACCGTCGTGGGATGGCGGTCCCAAGAGTGAACAGACCTGGATTGGGGTCTTGGAGCGACAAAGGCAATCAAGTAAATACTGTAAGCGAATAACAAGGTCGCATCTCCTTTGAAGCACCTTCTTGCCCCCATGCCAAGGGCAAGGATTGAGTGTTAGGGAGTCATGTTTGTACCGCTAATGGTAGCACATCATCACATTGGTGTTAGGATGGCAGTTGGCATGAGAACAAAGGATTCATGCTTATAGACACTTTTGCACTTTCTATGCCTGGAAATAGTATAAGGCTACTTGAGAGATAGTCATATCTCATAAATTCGTCGACATGCCTTCGATCCCTCGTCAGGGATAAGAGTTGGAGTGTAGACAATCAATCAGGATCTAGGCTTAAGTGCTCCAAACCTTTTGCTTTCCAGTCTTTGGGAAATACTGAGGCAGCAGGCCATGCGAGGTTATGATATATTAGCTTTGGATTGGATGATGTAATCACGAGCAATCCACGCTTGAATCCCCAATTGTCCCTGTGTTTGGGGGCATGACTCACTTGGTAAATAATCAATGAAAGGAATGGAATTTTGAATTTTCACTTCCAACCTCCAAAACAACGTTCATAAGAAGTTTCATTCATGTACGTCTCCTATTTAGCGGGAAGTTGATTAGTGATATTATTGAATCATTTATGGAGGTGAATTCAGCAATGGAACTCGGTGGTGTCTATCTTAGGACAACCTTCCAAGGGAAATAAGCAATACCGCCTTGCATGTCATATCTTGAGGCATAACAAATGATGGCACGTCTTTCACTTCTGCTTGCCAGAAGCATTCCATGCTGCAGGGAGTTCTTTATAGGGGTTGTCCATGATTTTCTTTCAGATTTGTTCTCCAGCACTGGATCAACTTCCATCTGATCAATGGTCGGAGTTCGTAGGATCTTGATCGAGATCGTCTCCATCTCTCTTAGATTGTCAGAACTTTCTAACTTAACCAGATATCTTCTTTCTTATTTTCTGTGTGCGGGATGCAAGACATGTTGTAATGATCCCATCCATTCAACGGCTCCTCTTCTCATTCTAGGTAAGCAGCAAGTAGCGGTCCCTTCATCTGGGATTCCCTTCGAATCTGGCAATCAGGGCCTCATATTCGGAATTGTTGATCATAGCATAAAATTTCAATTGTAAGGTATAGTAAATGGACTGTCCTTAGGGAGTTATCAATTCAACTCTGACGCCGGACCATCGATCATTCTTTGCACCGTCTGTATACAGCTTCCAAGTGTTTGTTTTTATTCTTCATTTTGAGGGGCCATCTTCTTCATATAACACATCTTCTTCAGGACCGGTAAACTCAACGGTGAAGTTGGCTAATGCTTGCCCCCGTATGGACTTCTTGAGGAGAGAATTGAGATCAAACTGGTTAAGCTTGATGTTCCGTTCGAGCAATCTCCCATACACCTCAGGTTGCTGTAGGACCTGTTGTAGTGGTTAATTAGTGTGTATCACAATCAGACGAACTTGAAAATAGTGGCGGATTTTTTCTCCAAGCAATCAACAAGCTGTAAGCAAGCTTTTCCCCCTTTCATCACACCATACAAGTGAGGTGTAGATTATAATGATAGGATCCTCAGTCACTTTCTAGTATCTTGTCATTGTGAATTATCATTGCTATGATCATCCAAGTCATCTTCGGAATAGTTCCTGGAATGCTCCATATTAATGCCATCTGGGACTCCACCAGTCAGACAGGTTTAAGTCATGTAAACTAGGTGATCATTACTCGCTCATGGAAAACATCATTTGCATTGGTGAAATTATACACCATCGGAACTCTAGAAGAGGAGGCTATTATGAGACAACCACGTTTCATATACTATCATAGCCATCATGCTGAACCTTCCCAATGTCTCCCTACATTGAATAACATTAGTAAACAGGGATCATGGCTCTTGGAAGAATCCCAGTCGTTGCCATTTTGCTGTGATATCCTCGGACTATCCGTCTAATCTTTATTGACAAGCTTTGATGACTACTATTGGCCAAAATATATGTCGAGCCGAAAGTGAGCCGTGCTCCGAGCCGAAGGCGACGCCGTCAGCGGGTCTGGGCGTAGCGCCGGTGGGGGTCCAGGGCCCCACAGTCCTGGCAGCGATCGACCTAACCGGTTAGGTCGAAAATGTGGGCACCGCGCGATTTTTTCGATTTTGGAAGATGGAGCCTTTTCTGAAATGATCTGAAAAACGTATTTTTCCCAAAAATTGTTGTTTCGGGTCGGGTCAGATCGGATCATCCCTTCAAATTGCAGTTCGGAGATGCCTTCTGGGTGCGGTTCGAGTCATATATCCGGGTCGGATCAGGGATAAATCATCGGTTGGTCGGTTCGGCTGCCACTCTGCAGTTCGGATCGGGGTCACTCTTCCAGGTCGGATCGTGGTGTCAACTTTGGTTCGGTGGTATACTCATCTTCTTTTTCCGAACCGATGTTAATTCAATCTACTGTTCGTTCCCAGTTACTTCGATCCGAGCCGGTTGTTTGTTTATCTGCTGTGTCCACACCAATTTCCATCCGATTTGACCTTTTAATCGATCTGATCCACGAAGTGAATGCGACTTCTTCAATTTGAATTGAGTGCTGCTTCTTAAATCTGATCCACGAACAGATCTGATCCCATGCGATAAAGATGCTGCTGGTTCAATACATCCGGAATTTCTTCAATCCCAGATGCTTCAAACCTATACAAGGAAGCACAAATTTGGGTCACGAAGGCCTATACATCTGAGTATTCAGCGAATAATTCAAGCCACATACAGATCTCTCCTCAATGAAATACGATATCCATTAGTAGAAGAGAAGATCAACGGTTGAGCATCAGTCATTTCACGTAAATTCATAATTAAATACCACAACTAACCATCATCAAATTCAGACATTAAAACTACCAAACAACAATTATAAAACGCATCAAAAATCTAAAAATAGTGAATCTCTAGTATATTGCATCAAACGATGTAGTTATTTGAAATTTCTTCATCCATTTCAGCATGTATTGCAGTTATGCATCAAAATGCAGTACTACTGCAGAAATGTATATATTAATACTGCAATAAATGCATCGTTTGATGCAATAATTCAATTCTCGCTTGTTTTACCATTTTTAACCGTTGTTGCTTACATTTCATTATTTATAAGCAATAAAGGCATACATGTCAGCACATATTCATATGTCTCCATCTGTTTTAACATTTCTGCATACATGTCAGCATATATTCATAGGCCTTCATCCGTTTTAACATTTTTGCATACATTTCAGCACTTGTACAATATAACTGCATACATATCAACAATAATCCGTAACCCATGAAAAATTGTTCATTTTTATCTACATATATGTCTGCAATTATAAGCAATAACCGCATACATGTATGTAGTTATTCATCCAGATTTTCAATGTAAACTCAAGATGAATAACTGCATACATATCTGCAGTCATTGCTTATAATTGCATACTTTGCTTTTTTTTTTTTTTTTTTTTTTTTGCTTTTTTCAGCATGCTTCTGTGAATATTTGAGATTTTTTGAATTTTTTTAATCAGAAGCGCATTTTTTCTTGAAAAACACGTAAGGGACAAAATAGGGACCCATTTTTCATTTGAACTTTAGGGAGGATGTCGTTTGAATTTTGAGCAGTAACACGGGCGTGAGTCAAATCTACCCTTTTTATAAATTGGATTAGTCCAAAGTGCGAATTATAATTGAAGGTTCAAATATTTGAATCGAACTGAAATTTAAATTGGATGTTGTGAGACCAAAAAATGGTCCTACCACTTAATTAAATAAGATTTATGGAGAATAATGACCTGAAAACACAGAAAATCAAGCAGAGACACGAGTTTTATAGTGGTTCGTCCTTAACAAGCCTACCTCCACTTTATTGTTTCTCATTTCATTCATAGATTACAATTACAATGAATACGTTCACACAATCACTAGAATACAATGAATATTTCTTTCTGAATTCATTGATTTTCATTGAAGAAGAAGGTAGTTATTCACGGTTGAATTCGGCCATGGCAGCCATGGATCTTACATGAACCAAAAGTCCCTGAAAATGGTGTGTGAACATGTACTTATAGGCTAGAGTTGGTTAGGGTTGAGTGTCCACATGGCAGCATCAGAGGGAAACTCGCAAGTAGTGGAGAAAGTGGCGAAATTGGGTTCATTTCGTAGGCCGCCAAGTGTATAACAATCCGGTTTCCACGTTTAATGAATAGGATTCCATTCCCATATGCTTGCAGCTCCAGGCAGGTCGGAAGTTGTTCGATCCAATCTTGTGTTTGCGTGGCAATTTCTCCAGAGTTCTTAGTAAGTTGCTGATATGGGATCTGGTCGAGTTCACCCCGATCCGATAATTCGATCCATGAGGAAGCAGAGAGGCAAGTGGCTTCAAGTGAGGGGCTCGGGTCTAACTTTATGCGATCCAAAGTGGGAAGCATTTATCGATTGGTTCGAGGCATGGGCGGATCGAGTAAGATTCTATGCGAGCCGAGCCGGTTGAGACGTGGCACCAGTTATCTGAATATAGGTGGACTATGTCGCATATACTCGACCCGGCCCGGTTGGCTTCATGCTTGTTGATACACGAGTTTTCCACCTTTGTTTGAGACATCCCTATTGACTTGAGTTAATTTCATTACTTATGAGTTATCATCTAAACTTTGTGTGGCCTGGTCACAAAGCAGGCTAACAGACGTCGAATCGAAGTTGACTTGATTTTTATGAGAAGAGAATATGACTTCTAGTTTAATTGAAATTTCGAAGAAACGGTTCTAATTCCAACTATAGTATTTTAAATCAATTTATAAACTATTATTATAATTACTATTTTACTTTATAAACTATTTTATTTTTAATATATCTATATTAATTATTTTAAATAAACTGATTTAATAATTAACTATTTATTTTATAAACTACTTTAATATTTTAACTATAGATTTTACTAAATTTTGTTAATTCTATGTTAAATACAAACTATCTATTTTCAAACTTTTTCAAATATATATCTAAACTATTTTAAATAGAATTTTCACTATTTTTAATATTCAAATTATTTTAAGGTTGGAATTGTTTCAAGATTTTTAGTTGGTTTAAATAGAGATTCAATACGAAGGTTTGTTCTATTTTGGATATGAAATGGTTTTAAAGTAAAACCTGATATTTTACTATGAAGTATGAATCATAAGTAATGTAGAGATCCAACCGGTGTGAAAAATGTAAACGTTTGGTTGTTAAACAGCGCGGGATCGAATATTGTCATATTCTCTACCAACACCGAAAACCACTTTAACAACTTTGTATGAGGTGGATGAATCCAGAGTGAAGTATGATGTTTTGGTGAATGCTACTAAAATGAAGTAAGAGAAGGATGATGGATATCCTTGATCTTGTGGTCATAATTGAAATAACTAAAATAGGAGCCATGGTCGGGCTAGTGGGAGGTCGCTCCTTTGATCGAACATACTTCTTTGATACCATATCTATTACTTTGTGATTTAATTAGTGGCTACCCACGATTTTCAGAGTGTTGTTCGATGTGGGTGGTTGTAGATGCTATGCATTACCGCCGACCCGGTCCCACAATCCGGAGAACCCTACCATTGGCTATTCCCGGATGCCTTGTCATATTGTCTTGATCGATTCCCTACGATTTTGATTTGCATTGTATCTATGGAGTAATCCCTGATCGCCCACTGGTTTGATGGAGTTACAGTATTGTATTGACTTTTATGTTTATAAACGGTATAAGGGTAAAAATGTAATCTCGCTTATGCTATTTTCAATAGTATATTTACCATAGGCACTATTATAATAAGGTATTATATTATATGTATCTAGATTAACAGATTCTTATAGGATGGGAATCCTAAACACCCTTTAAGCTACTACTAATACATTCCATTCCAATAGTTCACTTGAGTCGATTTATTTTCATGAGAATGTTTGTCTTAATCCGAGTGTTTTGTTTTTGCATTTCGCTTGGGTAAGACCGAGTATTACAGTTTGAGATTTCACCTTTTGGAGTTGGAGATTTGCTGAAGATCGTATCCCCACATATTTATTCATTTCACTTATTTCCCCTATTTTGTTTATTGGTAGCTTAGTTAGTTGCTTATGTGTTAGTGAAATCATTTGTATTTTAGACTTCTGCTGTATCAGATTTTGTAGCTCTGATATTATGTACTATTTTAAGACTTTGTATATAATAGCTTCATGAAATACTATTGTATTTTATTCCACTATGAGAAATTCTGCTTTTTGTGTTTGTGATTTTGTGATGATTTTCATATTTAACCCCATAACAATAACAATTTTATGTTTCAAATGATTTGAGTTGGTTTTATTATCGATTTGAAACGCTCGAAACGCCGGGTTGTTACAATTTTCATACCTAATCGATTTCATTTAGGACACAGTTAGAATAACAAAATTTATGCAAGAAAATCGCCTGTCTTGTTCGCATTTGATTCAATTTTATTTAGGACGAACATTGGATGCACATCCGTGCGATTTGATCCGATTAATTTACATTAGTGTAGAAAAAGGAAAAAATAATTAACCGAAGAATCATCTATAATTTATATTTGTTGTTTAACCAGTTTTGAATGTTTCCATTTACTATTCATCTCACTCTCTTCTTAAATTGCTCTCTTTTATTAAATTGCATTCTTAACCCATTGACAAACAATTTGTTTTTATACATTCATTGCGAACCATGAACATTTATCTTTATTATTTCAACCACACTACGTTACTGTGTGAAACCATCAAATGCTAAACATATGAATATTGATGCGTTTTTGAAGAGAACATTATGGTTGCAAAATGCGATAATACACGCCCACTGTATTAATCAATGGTTTTATGGTTAGATATGCTGTGGACGTTCATGGTAACAACCTTGCTTATGACTGGCTTTATCAAAACTTGACACTTCAGTATCGATTGGAAGCATATTTTATCCAGGTTTCGTGTTCAGATTGCTTGTATTAAAATTTTGAACAACTATAACAGATTACTAGTGGATTTTTACTATGGGGAAGCCTATTTGGACATAAAAAATGAACACAAGTGGTGATACAATCAATCAGTACCATTGGATTACCCAATTAATTCCATCTTTCAAATGAAGAAAAAATAATATAACCATTAAGATTTTGTGTCTCTTCATTTGTGTTTGATTTTATGTTCAAATAGACGGCCCCTTTTACTATTTTCGTTCGAATTTGAATTAAAATAAGATGTATCATTTCAAAAGGGCACTGCTACCTGGACTTCCGCGGTATGACGGGGCAAGTCGATCGATGTTAGCGGGGACGTTACCCCCGCACTTCTCCCTAAGGTGATTGTCTCCCACTGGATTCCCCTTCATATCAGACAAAAATTGGAAATAATTTTTCAATACATTACATAGAAAAACAACTAACTAATTAACCATAATATCAAATAAAATATTAATAATAAACTAAAATACTCCATTTAAATGCTTCGCTGAAATATTTCAGTATAATTGCCCATTACCTTTATGTGACGCCCCACCTTGAGACTAACACTAATAAAGGGTATTACTTGATAATATCATTTGCTAGTGTAGATAATATGACTAGTTAGAAGCGACCATTTGTGAGTCTTTTATTAAATAGATATTGATTACTTCGATTAAGTGCTTTATTTTTTTTCCTTGCAACATATGGATCAACGAACTCAATTATAGCTTAACACAGTACTATTGTGGTTAACGGATATATCCAGAAGAAAACATAAAAACATCGAACAACACAGATCACAGGATAGTAAACACAATTATATACATATACACTATAAATATAATACATATGATATATAAGTGAGTGGTTATACGAACCGTACATATATATACAAGAAGTCCAAAAGAATGTGTACATGTCAGAGATACATAAATAACAACAAGGCGACTATTCAAAACACGCCTAAGTAGCAAAAGGTGATAAGATGAATCAAAGAAGAAGCCAACTTAAATATCTACAACTGGTACTAATCTGAAATAACTCAGTCTGACACGAGTTTACAAAATCCACTGGTCAGTTTAACTTAAGCAAGATGACTAGAATATGATAGATGAAGTATAATGACATAAAGGGGTAACCGTTCTCAATAAAGAAAGGGGTAACTTCAACTTGATTCAGCTTACGTGTAAGGACCCCACCTCTGCACATATATTATCCAAGAGTATTACAAAATAATTCTATTAGATAATACATAGAATGAGACTATAAGGGCATGCATGTGCATATTCTCTTGGACTCACACTGGTACATATTAAAATTTTCTGAAAATAAAACTTACTCTTACCTACGCAGTATAGGTACAAAACAATAACATGTATGCCCCCAGGATAGAACAAGGCAGAATATTTAGAAATACAGATATCACAGAGTCAGTCACAACGATAAAGTATAATATTTAATGTTCCATATACATTTAACTTACTACAAAGGAAAAGGTATACGTCATTTCATTCAATACATAATAATAAATAATTTACTAAGTGACTATACTCCTCTAAGCCCAGTAAATTACAAGTCGGTCTCAACGTCCCTATATTTGAAATGTCCCGGTCTGACCCGAGTTTATATAAACAATAAACAGATCAGTCTATGCCTAATTCCATCATAGTTAATATAAAATGTTTGGATTTTCTTAATAATAATAACATGAAGAGGTCAAATCATAATTTATCCATAATCATTTATAAAATCCATCGAAATATAATCCATGGAATCAATACATGAGACCTGTCATGTAAATCCAAATTCAATCAAATCAAGAATAAATTCCTAAAAGGATTTCACATCGCATAAATATCCAATCAATAAATAAATCCAAAAATAATCCAATCACTAAAAATATAACATCCCGCTTATACTAGAACAAATATCAATAGATAAAAATATAGAAAAGCCAACGAATGCCAGTGGAGGATATAAGAAACAATAGGAATAAGAAGTATCTAAAATTTTCTATAACAGTACTTGATGATATGCCGAAACATCATAATACAGTGAATAAATAATACTATATGGCGATATATCCAAAGGAAAAAAGGGCATATCATACTCGGGATCCTTTTACTGACTATACACGCTGAACCAGAGCTAGAAAGGGAGACTGACGAACACATCTGCTCTAGGAGACCACTCACTTCTCCTACATCATCGGTTACCACTGCCTCTTATCCACTGGTATCAAGACAATAATCCACCATTTGCACGTCAACGCATAACATCTTAGATCATAATACTCACATCTTCCCCTGTGGTAACTAAGTGTTGCACTACAAGAAAACACTGATTTTGCAGCGGAAAAATCCGTCGCTAAACCCTCGCTAAAGGCCTGTTAGCGATGAATTTGCAGCAGAATACGACTGTCACTAAAAAACACGTCTGTATATTAGGCACAATTTTGCAACGGAAATAAACGTTGATTCTCGGTCACTTCAGCGTCGTTTTCTGATATATTATCATTTTAAAACATTTCGCCGACGGATATATATATATATATATATATATATATATATATAACATAATAGAATCAGTAAATATTTTTCCGTCGCTAAATCCACGCTATTTAGCGAGGGATTACCGACGAAAATATATAGCAAACATTTTACATTCTAGTTATCCGTCGGTAAATTGTGACAACGCGGAAATCTGAGCCAATTTAAAATTTTTATTTTGGCGAATTTAATGAATTTTGAATATTTAAAATGGATTATTTTAAATAATAACGAAGGAAAATTTATTTTGAATAGAATTCGAAGGTATATATTTATAAAGATCGTCATTAGAAAATAATTATTTATTTAAAATTATAAAGGGAATTGAAAATGGCACGGTAGTTCGATTTCAAAATTCAAATTTCAAATGAATGTACCGGGTGTAAAATAAACCGGATTTTGGCGAAACCAAAAATATTTGAATCTAATTGAGAATATCTTTCTAATGAATCCGGGATATCAAAATTTCATAGCGGGAATCAAAAGATACGTCCAGTTGAAAATTCAGAATAGTCGCTATGGAATTCTAGCCCTTAAAAATGGAAATTTTGTAAACGACCTCGGTTTTCGACGAAACCACTTTTGTTGGATCCGCAGTGTCAAAATATTGCTAGGTTTCAAATTTCGTAATTTTCTGAATCAATATGTGAGCGTGGCAAAGTAAAACGCGTTTGACCAGTTTGAGTTGATTTTAATCGACTGGAAAATGGCCATTTCTCAAACGGTCTCAAAATTTGACGAAATTAGTTTTGTTAGGACCGTATCGTCAATACGAAGCTAGAAAATATTTTTCGGTAATTTTTAGAGGTTGTATGTGACCCCAGTAAATTGAAATGCGCGTTCAAATTCAATATATAGAGTTATATGTTGATTTTGAAGAAAACTGATCGAAACAATCGAATCAGCTTACGATACATATCTCATTGTGTTCGGAATGGGGGTAATTAGCTAGGGACGATAGTCGGTGGAGTTCATTTTGAGTTTGAAATAAAAAGTCAACTTTTCGGGAGAATAATTAATTAACTAATTTTTAATTTCCCCTTTTTCCTCTCTTTACCCTCTCAACCCCCCCCCCCCCCCCCCGTTAATTCTCAAATCAATTTCAGAAAAGAAAAAAGAAAAAAAGGGAAGAACGATAGCGTCGCTGACCTCCAGCCCGCGCCACCGCCACCGAAGGTGCTCCCTCGCCGACGACGACCTCTCCGCCTCCCCCCTCTCTCCGCGACCTCCCACTCCTTTCCTACCCTCGAGTGAAACCCGTACAAACCCTAGCCCTAGCCGCCTGTGCCTCTGACCCGCCCGCCTACGCCGACCCCCTCTGGCCCACCCAGCGCCACCTCGAGCCCCCTCTCCCTCTACTCGAATAGCAACCCCCTCTTTCTATTTGAAATGTAAGTTTTTTTTACAGTATTTAGTTTATTTTTTTCGAAGAAAAGGTTAGATCTTTATGATAAGAATGGTATAAAAATGCGATCTTTACTTAGGAAAATACGGTCTTCAAGCAATACAAAGATTTGGTTTTAATTATGAAAGTGAACGAATAAAGGATTTGATTTTTACAATGATAAAAATCTGATTTTGATTAATGTAGAGTGGTAAAAGTATAATTTTTATTATAGTAGAGCATTAAAAATATAATTTTTATATTATAGAAAGGTTAAAAATATATTTTTTTATATAAAGAAAGATCGTATTTTTATGTGAATGTAGAAAGTAGAAAGATCGAATTTTTATATAGAAGAAGGCATTTTAAAAATATAATCTTTATTATATGAACACCGGTGTAAAAATAGAATTTTTATCCATATAGAGTTATTATAAAAATGCAATTTTTATATTCATAGCAACAATATAAAAAATGTGATATATATATATATATATATATATATATATATATTGTGGCTACGGGCAAGGAAAGTGACAAAAGGCGAGAACGGCGAAGATTTCTTCATAAGAAAGTTGTGGCGTTTGGTTCAACAATTAGGTGAGAACTCCTCACTTTTATTTTAAATTTCTAGTTTAAAATATATACTAGGATGCAGACGGTGCTTAGCAGCACCCGATACTCGTCGTCCACAAACCATGGATGACTTGTTTGTTTGGTTGCTATGTTGTGAAATTTGATTGTGTGATGTGGAATGAAATAAAATATTTTATAGTGAAAAACATTTGATATCGTTAAAAATATAATTTTTAACGTGTATATAAAATAAATATTTATAAACGAATCGGACAATTTGTTTATATACACTGAAACGACTGATATTGATTGGGACGATAAATTTTACACATCGTCCAACTGCACAAATAAAATCTGTGTTTGATTGTTTGAAACCCCACACGGGTGTTGGGATGATATTTGGCGTACACTAATCCCAATTATTTAATTGTATGTCGATCGATTGGTCGACAGACTGTGTAAGCGTTAATTATTTATATTTGATGCTTATGCAGTTGTGTGGTGCACTTTGGATGATGGTTGATTATCTATCGTTGCTATTACATACATGTGTTGTATGGAATCCATATAATTAACATTATATGGTAATTGATTGGGCCTCTTTCCAATTGGGAAAATAAAGAATATTAAGAAATAAAGATTCACGTGTTGACGGTACTCATTCGTTGAGATTAGACATGTGTTGAAAGAAATATAGATTCATGTGTTGAACGAAATACTTTAACAATAAAATTGAACGATATAAATCATAATTTTATAAAATATATAAAATAACAAAATAGTCACGTATTGACAGTACTCATTTGTTGAGATTAGTAATGTGGTGAAAGAAATATAGATTCATGTGTTGAATAGGATAAATATTCATTTGTTGAATAGAATAACGAAGTTATTGAAAAATATAAAGCCGTATTGATTAGAGATGCGCTATTTTGACGCGAACAATATTTATATCGATTATATTCGTTTTTATAATGAATATTAAAAAGAGATTTATGAACTGAATTAAGTTGAAATGAATTTGAATTGAATTGAATAGAAAATGAATTTGAATTGGATTGAATAGAAAATGAATTTGAGTTGGATTGAATAGAGAATGAATTTGAATTGGATTGAATAGAAAATGAATTTGAATTGAATTGAACAGAAAATGAATTTGAATTGAATTGAATAGAAAAATTAATTTGAATTGAATTGAATAGAAAAATGAATTTGAATTGAAATCGAATTGAAATTGATTTGAAATTGAAATGGAAGTTGAAATTGTTTTTGAAACGAATTTAAAATGATTTATAAAATTCGTTTTAAAAAGGAAAACAACGAAGTATATTATATATATATATATAATATTATGGCCTGAATAGAACGCGTCGCGCTGCGGTAGTTCGCGAATTTCGACCATTGACTTCGAATTGACGTTGCGGGAGTTCCGACCGTCGGATTCTCCTGAAATCGGAACCGTTGGGTTCGTATCGAAAAGAGATTTCCAATGAATATTAGAAATTTTAAACTAACGGATGGATTTGGAGATATGTCCAAATCAATTTCAGAAAAGGTCGCTGTAAATGCAGTTCGATGGTCGTAGATGGAAATCGACTGTACGGGCCTTGATAAAATTATTAAAAATATCTATAATTTATGTAAAATCAAAATAAATGATTTGAAAAGAACTGGGATGATAAAACTCCATATTTGAAAAGATAAAAATAGATTTTTATCGAAATGAACTAGTTTTGAACTAGAATTAAAATCAATTTATTTTTGAAATAAATAAATTGAATTCGAAATGGGTTTTAAATAACCAGAATTTCTAATATATTTAATTGGAATTGAAATAGAATGTGAATTGGGTTTATCGTGGACTGTGTTTTAAATGACATTAGTTCTTTAACCCAGTAAAAGGAGTTTTAATGAATCTCTAATTAGATTGAAATATGAATTGATAATTTAAATTATCAAAATTTGGAAATGATCGAAAGGGGAGTATCACCAGTTTTACTCCTAGCGATAGTTAAATCTTTAATTAGATTTGAACGTGAAATGGTAATTAAATTTACCGATAACACCATGGTGTTAGTTATGGGGTAATAACAGTTTTGCTCCATGGGATGAATAGGTTGGGATTAGGAAATAAAATAAATAATTACTTCGGTGTGGTTCGCTAATCCCGACTAGTTTGGAAAACCATAATATGGTTTGAAATGATATACAAAGGAAGATTAAAGAATAAATTTAAAAGAATTTATCTTTGATAAAATTAATGGGAACCTTTCCCTAGGAGTGTGAATATCTGAATAAAAGAATATTCTGAATTGGAATGAGGCGTATATTGTGTTTTATAGCACTTGTTGATTAAGATACGCGAGTTATTCAGCAAGTCCGGGTATAACCCATTCTGAATAACTGATTCGACGACGAGTCGAAGAGATTGAAGACGGTGCAAGACCGATGATCTTCACATCGAATGGATGGGTGCTACTGATGCTCACGATGGGAGTAGCTACCTTGAAGGGGGCTAAAGTGGTAGCCGTCCGGACGTACTTGGAGGTCGACGGATACGCGAGGAAAGTGCCTCCGGTTTCGTTCAGACCCAGAACGAACTTATAAATGGACTGTGTGTCTGACATTGGAATTTATTCTGTGTGATTGATTTCTATTAAATATATATCTGTTTGGCGGTAGAGAATTTATTCTCTTGCTTAACGCCCTTCTCTGAGACGTACGAGCTCAGAGGTTATATGTTGATGGATTTCAATCGCATGGCATGAATTGCCTGTGTGGCATGCCTAAGTGGCAAATGATCAAGGCTTCTGTTGAAAAGCAAAGTCTTGTGGTTGATGATCAAAGCACAGCTTTAATATAGCGCCACTTTGTGTATAGCGTTGATTCGCGAGCCTCACACCCCGGTACGGTGGTAAACTGATGGTTTGATCAGTATGCTTTTTATGTGGATGGGCGCCTTAGTGGTGTCGTGGATTCGGTCGACCGAGATGGAGCTTAGTGCTCAGAGGGATAGAGTAAGCGGTGTTTTCTCTCGTCGAGATGTAAGCCGCAGTGATACTCGATTTCCCAAAAGTGCGGATGTGCATTACGGTGTTTTCTCTCGCTGGGACGTAAGCCGTTATGGATGAAACTACGCGATCGATCTTTCGAATCAGGAGCCACCATGATGGAAATTCAATTTCCAAATATGACATTTTGCGGTTTTGATTGTAGAGCCTAGTATTGGCAACATGATATATGGTACCCATGCCGTCTATGATTGATACATTTATATTTGAAGTTGTTTTCTTCACTTATAGTAATAATATAAGATGAAATTTCACGTATCAAGCATATTTGGCTATTATAAGGGAAAACCCTATCCTCCGGCTTGCGTTGCATTGTGTGATGGGACCTGGGTCTTATAATAGCTTCATTGTTCTTTATTTAGCATTGCGTTGTTTGTTTTATGCACTGGTATTCTTGAGAGGAAACCCGTTCCGTGTTATACGGCGTGGTCCCTTGATTTACCTAACTTTAAAAACAAAGATTAATAATTGTTTTAGTTCTCACACCAGTCACATGACTGACCTGGAGTTTATTGTTTTAACCTAAACTCTGGGTGCCCCTATTTCCACACGGGCAGCTAGTAGTTTTGGTTTTGCAGATTTATATTCACAGGATCCTGGTTTACAGCTGAAGCGATATTCAGAAAGCTCTGTATCCGTGTATCTGTTTTCAGTTGTGCTTTGTATTGTTTTTCCGCTGCGATGTATCTAAATGTAATTTAAATCTCTGATATTTTTCTGTGCAATATATATTCATACTCTGTATATTCTTCTGTTTGTGTTATGATTTGTCGTGTTCTTGAAGCAATCCGGGCTTTCCTTCATGGGGAAGTTTGGGTCGTCTCATTTTGGTATCAGAGCTCTGGTTTATAGAGCTAGAGAACATGACACATTCGAACCAAACGAAAGAATTTGTAACACCCCGTATGTTGAATAACTTGTTATAATATAAATCAGGGCAGAAATAAATTTTAGGATCTGAATCAGGGGAAACGGGCTATGTCATTGCATTCGTCTTGGAAAAATACGCGAAATAGAGTCCGAGTTTTCGAAAATCGGAGACCGTATGTCCCAGTTTAGGCCCGAAGAAGTTTTCAGAAAATTCAAATTTCGAAAAACAGATTTCAAATGCAGAAATGAAGGTAGGTGGGAAAATTCCCGCCACACCCCAAGTCAACTGGGGAGTCGACTTGGGAGTCGACACGACTGGACCCAAGTCGACTGCCCTGTCGACTTGGGAGTCGACACAGGTGGCCGGGCAGTTTTGCCTGGTGCACCATTTGAGTGAATTGGTTAGGTTTTGGGCTGTGTTTGGGGCTTGTGACGAAATCTGACGGCTCTAACCTAATCTAGGGTTTATCTAAGGGCCTAAACTACATCCTAAATCTATAAATACACCATAAGACTACCCTAATCCATACTAAAATTAGAAACAACGTCGTCATGCCGTCAAAATGCAAGTAGAAGAAGCCTCCATCAAATTTTAGAAGAAGATAGCTTCTCAAATCAACTTCTAATCAACTCTAGCAACTTAATCTTCTTCATAGGAGTGCTAATCAACAAGTTGTGAGTTTCTATGCCTTTAGCAAGCAATTGCTAAACTAATTATGATAGGAAACTAATTATGATAGGATGTAATGAGGTTATGGTTATGAATGTGGATCAATGCAAGTTATGTTATCGTATGCTATGTGCTCATGATGTTAGTTATGCAAGTTTTATGCTATATGTCCATGATGCTAGTTATGCAAGTTTTATGCTATATGTTCATGATGCTAGTTATGCAAATCACTATGATAAACATTGATCCATTATGACACCATGTTATGCAAGTTTGGTGTTTGATTATATGCAAGTTCATATATGACATGTTATGCAAGTTTGGTGTTTGATTATATGCAAGTTCATATATGACATGTTATGCAAGTTTGGTGTTTGATTATATGCAAGTAACATGTGCAAGTTTACACCTTTGTATGATATGCATACATATGCAAGTTTACCCCTTTGTATGTCATGCATATATATGCATGTTTACCCCTTTTTATGATATGAGTAACATATGCAAGTTCATCCCTTTTTAGACCTATGACATGTATGCAAATTTATCCCTTTATGATAGGTCTATGACATGAACATCTATGCAAGTTACCCTCTTTATGACATATGTGATTCATGCAAGTTTGGGTTGATTATTTATGCTAGTTGGGTTTGATGCTATGGTCATATATGCAAGTTGACACTTTTAAAACCCATGTTGAGGCTAATGTTATGCTAAGTTGAACCCATTGTATTTGTGATGAATCTTCCCTTTTAAGTATGTCATGTTAGCGTATTACGTGGGGAACGATGGGGTTAATATTCATGTTAACAAAATTGTGGTGAAATTGGTATGATGTTGCATACCATAAGTGGATGGACATAATTGAGTCAATTATGTACATCGTTAAATTGGAATTAATTAGGGAAAATTAATTCAAAATATGGGGGTGATTAATTAGGTGTAATTAATCGACTAAGACACGAGGTTGGACCCTTTTGTAGCATAAGACTGCCCGGACCCGAACGGCAAATCCAGCGGCTACAAATGATTGGCCCAATGTGAGAGGTCTTAGGCATAAACTAAATACGTGACAAGTGTAAAGACACGAGGTTAGACTCTGTTATGGCGTAAGGCTGCCCGGACCCGACCGGCAAATCCAGGTGCCATAAAAGACAGTCTAATGTGAGAGGTCTTTACAAAGGTTACGTTCTTAATCAATTAAGAAACACTTAACCAGATAAGCATGTAGTGGGGCATGAGGGGTTAAGTGGGTGCCTTGGGTGGCATGTGGAAATCAAGTAAGTGCCTTGGGTGGCATGTGGAAATCTAGTGGGTTGCCTTGGGTGGCAATAGAAAATACGATTAGAATACTTAACCAAGTGGAAACATGTAATTAAACATGATTAAAGGATTAAGTGGGATGCACTAGAAAAGGGACAAGCTTAGGTGGGTAGCTTGTGGGGGCCCATTTCAACCAGTAACCCATATGTATCTTTGTGGGCTCTACCCATGTCGAGGACAGGACACGCGTACTGGGCTTGACTATAAGAGGCCAAAACGGGTTAGCGGTGGCAACGCAAGTCCAACAGGTTTCATATGCGTGTTTGGACCCGGGCTGGTAGGTAAGACGTTGTTGCATCGTGTAGGTATAAGCCATGCACCGTTGATAGTATCGGGTTGCCACTTTGGGGAATGATACACCGCACTGTGGGGCCAGCACGGGTATCTACGTTAGGGAGCCAATCGCTTGGGGAGTAGTGGGTACACCTAGTGGAGATAGGGGCAGACGACACCTACGTGGTCAGTTGGGGGTACACGAAACTACTAGTTAAATTTTCTAAGTCCTTGTGTGAGATCAACCTTTAAGTTAGGAATGACTGGTGTGGTGCAGTGTAGTAATTATCCTTGGGTGGGTAGATGCGTCTTTACCGTTATCTTCATTCTTCCTTTGTCTAGTTGGCTGCTTAGTGTAGTCATTTATCCCCAGTCGTTACCGTACCAAGTTTATATCATACCCTAATTACTTTAATGATTGTATTGTTAAAGTTATAGGACTCGCTCAGACTTATATCTGACCCCGTTGTTTTTATCTTTTTCCCAACCCTCAGGTTCTCAGAGTGGGCCTAGCACTAGTGGGCTTTGATCAGATTCCTTTATCTATCTTTTGGAGCTTGGACCGTTGATGTAAAGCTCAGCTTATCTTTTCTATTATGGCTATTAGTTATGTAGTGGGATTATGTACCTATGTTTTTATCAGGATGGATATTTAGTACTTGACTCTTGTTTTATGGTTCTGTTATTGTAACCAAACATGTTTACCTTCTGCTGCAATGAAATGATGTTTTAGTTAACAAGTATTATTTATATATGTCTTGTTGTAATTTTTCTGTTCTATATTCACTTAAAATACTCCACCGAAGTTAAGGCATTCCCTTAGTGAGTGACCTTAGCGGGTGTGGGGTGTTACACGTGGTATCAGAGCTGAAGGTTACCAGAACAGATAAAAATTTTAGAAAAACTATTTTTCTAAAAACGTTTTTGGAAGAAGTACTTTCAAAAACATGTCTTTTAAGAGAAAAGTTTTTGAAAGAAAAGCATAATCCCCGATAGCCATATCTTTATCTTTCGAATTCTCCGTTTTGAATCTTTCCTTTTTCGTTTCAGCATGGCTGAAGATCTTAACTTTCCGGAGGGTGTAGCGATACCAGTATGGTATAGGAGGTTGATGGAGGCTAGGGCCGCCGCTGCGGGTCCAGCAGATGTTCCTCCACCACCAGTTGCACCCGATCTTCCTCCCCCTCCTCCTCCTCGAGCGGATACTTTTGCTAAGACTTGCAAGGAATTTAAGGCTATGGGAGGGAAACCTTTTCAAGGATCAGAAACTTTTGTGGAAGCTAGGGATTGGCTTAAGGAAACAGAAGAGTTGATAGACATCTTTGAGATGGAAGAAGGAAAGAAAGTCAAGTTAGCTGCTTGGTTAATGAAGGGAGAGGCCTCGTTCTGGTGGGAGGTCACTAATGGAGAGCGCCTTGTTGACTCTTGGGCGGATTTCAGACAAAGGTTTGTGGCAAAGTTTCTCTCAAGGGTGGAAGAAAATCTGTATATGGAAAGGTTCTTAACTCTAAAGCATGGAAGCCTATCAGTGAAGGAATATGTCAACAAGTTTAATCAGTTGGCAAGGTTTGGCATAGACATGGTGAATACACCGGAAAAGAAGGCTTTGAGGTTCGTTAAAGGCTTGAATGAACCGATGCATTGATTGGCTATGACTCACATCCCTATGGGGGCCACCTTTGAGAAGCTAGTAGACATGGCACTTATGCATGAGGAAGAGAAGGGTCCCAATGCCAATAAGGCACCCGAGAAGAAAGGAGATCAGAAGAGACCTCAACAGCAACAGCAAAACAAGGGTGGGAAAGGCAACGGTGGCAAGGGAAAGAAGAAGTGCTTCAATTGTGGGACACCAGGCCACCTCAGCAAAGATTGTCGGAAGAAGAAGAAGACTGGTTGCTTCCACTGTGGCAAAGCAGGGCATCTAGTGAAAGACTGCCCTAAGAAGGGGCAAAGGACGGGATCTACCTCAGGAGGACAGGTGCAAGCTCTTATGGCACCAGGTCAGGCAAGGGGGCAAGTTCAGGCTCTCGCGGTTCCACCGATTCAAGAAAGAGGTAGAACTATTTCCGTTGAAAGTCTGGTTTTTCTGTTTGATCATCCTATCCGTACTTTATTCGACTCTGGCGCATCGCATTCGTTTATCTCATCATCATTAGTTGAGTCACTGCACTTAGACACCAGTCTAGTAGATGATCCCTTGGTTGTTTCAAAACCAATTGGGGGCTCCACTTATTTGTCCATGATATGTTTGGGTTTGAAGATTTCTATACTTAGCGTTGAGTTTAGATGTGATGCTTTTGTTTTGGGCTTCACGGGCTATGGGTTAATTTTGGGTATGGACTGGTTATCCAGTAATGGAGCCGTTCTTGATTGCGAAAGGAGAGTTGTTAGGCTCATGACCCGCTTGGGAAACACTCTCGAGATCTCTTGTAATCCCATGAATTCTGTTATGCTAAGTTATCTTGAATCGCTTGACGCTTCGGTCGAGAGTTTGCGATATGTTAGAGTGGTCCGGGAATACTCGGATGTGTTTGAGGAGGTGAAGGGCTTACCTCCGAAGCGGGAGATCGACTTCCGAATATATCTGGTAGACAATGCTAAACCAGTATCTTTGCCAGTGCGCCACATGGCTCCTCGTGAGAGGAGGGAAATCCATAAGCAAGTAGGGGAGTTGCTTAAAAAGGGGTTCATAAGACGAAGTATATCGGAGTGGGGTGCTCCAGTGGTTTTTGCCACGAAGGCGGATGGGTCTCTCAGACTTTGTGTAGTCTATAGAGAACTCAACAAACTTACAAAGAAGAATAGACACCCATTGCCGAGGATTGATGATCTCTTTGATCAATTGGTTGGCGCCTCAGTGTTTTCGCAGTTGGACTTAGCCACGGGGTTTCATCAGTTGAGAGTGGCTGAGGACAGTATAGAGAAGACTGCCTTTAGGACTCCGGATGGTTTCTATGAGTGGCTGGTGATGCCCTTTGGTTTGACGAACGCCCCTGCATACTTTGTTGATTTGATGAGTAGGGTGTTCAGGGAGTACCTTAATAAGTTCGTGGTGGTCTTTGTGGATGACATCTTAGTTTTTTCTAAGAGTGAAGAAGAGCATGCCCTACATCTTAGGGAAGTGTTGGAGACTCTTCGAGCGCATAGCCTTAAGGCTAAATTCTCTAAATGTCACTTTTGGAGGAAGGAAGTGCGGTTCTTAGGGCACGTGGTCTCTAAGGAAGGGATAGCTGTGGATCCCGCGAAGGTAGTGTCCATCCAAGATTGGAAGGTTCCGAAGAATGCTACCGAGGTGAGGAGTTTCTTGGGGTTGGCTGGCTACTATAGGAAGTTTATCAAGGACTTCGCGAAGATATCAGGCCCATTAACTCACTTGACAAAGAAGAATCTAGTCTTCACATGGGACGTAGATTGTGATGATGCGTTCCAACGGTTAAAGAGAGCTTTAACCACAGCTCCACTCTTAGTGCTTCCGGATGGGAGTAAGCCATTTGTTGTTTATACCGATGCTTGTGGGACAGGACTAGGCGTTGTCTTAATGCAAGAGGGAAGGGTAATAACCTATGGGGGAAGGCAGTTGAGAGTGCATGAGAAAAATTACCCTACACATGATCTAGAGTTGGCCGCTATTGTTTTTGCGCTTAAGACTTGGCGCCATTATCTTCTTGGCGAGAGGTTTGAATTGTTCACTGACCACAAATCATTGAAGTACTTGTTTTCTCAAAAGGATTTGAACTTAAGGCAACAAAGGTGGATGGAGTTCTTAGCATCCTATGATTTTGAGATAGCATATACCCCTGGCAAGGGTAACGTGGTGGCAGACGCCTTAAGCAGAAAAAGGTTGTCTTTGAGTCCATTGTTCGTTGAACGATGAAGCTTGGAATTTATCTCGATGTTTGACTTCAGACCTTCCGTTGACTTTATACCCGGTTTGCTAGCATCCTTAGAGGTCAGACCTACTCTTTTGGGACGGATTGGCGAGGCACAGCGGGACGACCCATAGTTGGTTGAGTTGGTAAAGAGTCTCATAAGGGGGGAGTCGTTCAGCCATTTGAGTAGGTACACCCTAGATGATAAGGGGTGGTTGCGTAGAGACGGTAGACTTTGTGTACCGCAAGATGAGGGTTTGAGGAAGGCTATACTTGATGATGCACATCGTTCGAAGATGACCATTCATCCCGGTGGGGACAAGATGTACCAAGACATGAAGCGAGTTTTCTTTTGGGCCGGTATGAAGAAGGATATGGTCGAGTATGTCGCTAGATGTTTGGTGTGCCAACAAGTGAAAGCGGAACCAAAGAAACCCGGTGGGTTGCTTCACCCATTGGAAGTTCCGCAATGGAAGTGGGATAGCGTCTCGATGGATTTTATCGATGGGTTACCAAGATCGAGGAAGGGTAATACGGGAATTTGGGTTGTGGTAGACAGACTTACTAAGAGCGCCCATTTCATACCCGTGAAGAGTAAGACTATTTCTCCATGGCTAGCTTCAGTTTACCTTCGAGAGATAGTTCGATTGCATGGTGTACCTTCTAGCATAGTGAGTGATCGAGATCCCATCTTCACTAGCGAGTTTTGGAAGAGTTTGCAAGAGGCGGGAGGGACTCAGTTGTGTTTGAGCACCGCATATCATCCTCAGACGGACGGCCAGACCGAGAGGGTGAACCGTATTCTAGAAGACCTTTTGAGGCTATGTATCTTAGATTTTGGAGGTACATGGGAAGAGCATCTTCCATTGGTGGAGTTCGTGTATAATAACAGCTTTCAGTCTAGTATTGGTATGGCTCCTTTTGAAGCTCTTTATGGAAGGCCTTGTCCATCACCTACATGTTGGTGGGGGTCTACGGATAAGATCTTGGTTGGGCCTGATATGGTTAGAGAGACTTCGGAAAAGATTGATTTGATTCGAAGAAGGATGAAAGCGGCGCATGACAGACAGAAATCTTATGCGGATAAGAGGAGAACAGATCTTGAGTTTGATGTTGGGGACATGGTCTTTGTCAAAGTATCTCCATTACGGAATGTTGTTCGCTTTGGGTCCGTTGGGAAGTTAGCACCAAGGTTTGCAGGGCTCTTTCCTATTAAGGAAAGGATTGGACAGATGGCATATAGAGTGGATTTACCCGAGAGACTTAGTGGTGTACATGACGTATTCCATGTGTCACATTTGAGGAAGTGCCTACATGAGACCGCGGAGGTGGTAGAGCCGAGCTTGCTTAGAGAAGTGGAGGTAGAGCGTGATGCGACGATTCGACGAGCTCCTACTCGCATCCTTGGGTCAGAGATTAGGAAGTTGAGAAACAGAGAGGTTCAACTAGTCAAAGTGCAATGGGGAGATGAGGAGAGCAACGCTACTTGGGAGACAGGAGTGAAGATGCGTTCACTGTACCAATTTCTTTTTGAGGGTATGTCTTTTAACTTCTCCTTTATCGTTTGTCTAGTACTTATCTTATCTTTAGTATGTCCTCTCGTTAGTACCTTTGACCTTTAGATAGGGTAAACCTATGGTTGAAACATGTGTTTGAGACATGTTATGATTGATGGATGCATGTGGATGCAAGTGTTTGCTAGTGGTTGCTCGTGGATGCATATACACACACTTTAGACACTAGATCGGCTCAATCACTTCATGTTGCATATTGCATATAACTGTGTGTAGGTAGCTATACTAATGGATGTATAATGGTTGTGTTATCGTATGGATGATGCATTTTTATTGTGAATGATTGTGCACTCATGTAGAGATAGTATGTGTCGATAGGGTTCTTTCGCATACATATTGGATGCATGGCACTATCATGGTTTGCATTAAAGAGGTCAACTGAATCAGTAGACTGCCTGATTTTGCATTAGACAGGGAACATATACACACACTTTTTGCATATGTTCATACAACATTAGAAATTTTAAGGAAAATGGATGCCAGTGTTTGATGGTTTAGTAGATGACTGTTTGGTTAGTAGGATACGTTCTTCTTGACTTAGAGATTTCGGGGACGAAATCCTTTAAGTAGGGGAGAATGTAACACCCAGTATGTTGAATAACTTGTTATATTATAAATCAGGGCAGAATTAAATTTTAGGATCTGAATCAGGGGAAACGGGCTATGCCATTGCGTTCGTCTCGGAAAAATACACAAAATAGAGTCCGATTTTTCGAAAATCGGAGTCCGTATGACCCAGTTAAGGCCCGAAGAAGTTTTCAGAAAATTCAAATTTCGAAAAACAGATTTCAAATGCAGAAATGAAGGTAGGCGGGAAAATTCCCGCCACACCCCAAGTCGACTGGGGAGTCGACTTGGGAGTAGACACGACTGGACCCAAGTCGACTGCCCTGTCGACTTGGGAGTCGACGTAGGTGGCCTTGCAGTTTTGCCTGGTGCACCATTTGAGTGAATTGGTCAGGTTTTGGGCTGTGTTTGGGGCTTGTGACGAAATCTGACGGCTCTAACCTAATCTAGGGTTAATCTAAGGGCCTAAACTACATCCTAAATCTATAAATACACCCTAAGACTACCCTAATCCATACTAAAAATAGATACAACGTCGTCATGCCGTCAAAATGCAAGTAGAAGGAGCCTCCATCAAATTTTAGAAGAAGATAGCTTCTCAAATCAACTTCTAATCAAATCTAGCAACTTAATCTTCTTCATAGGAGTGCTAATCAACAAGTTGTGAGTTTCTATGCCTTTAGCAAGCAATTGCTAAACTAATTATGATAGGAAACTAATTATGATAGGATGTAATGAGGTTATGGTTATGAATGTGGATCAATGCAAGTTATGTTATCATATGCTATGTGCTCATGATGTTAGTTATGCAAGTTTTATGCTATATGTCCATGATGCTAGTTATGCAAGTTTTATGCTATATGTTCATGATGCTAGTTATGCAAATCACTATGATAAACATTGATCCATTATGACACCATGTTATGCAAGTTTGGTGTTTGATTATATGCAAGTTCATATATGACATGTTATGCAAGTTTGGTGTTTGATTATATGCAAGTTCATATATGACATGTTATGCAAGTTTGGTGTTTGATTATATGCAAGTAACATGTGCAAGTTTACACCTTTGTATGATATGCATACATATGCAAGTTTACCCCTTTGTATGTCATGCATATATATGCATGTTTACCCCTTTTTATGATATGAGTAACATATGCAAGTTCATCCCTTTTTAGACCTATGACATGTATGCAAATTTATCCCTTTATGATAGGTCTATGACATGAACATCTATGCAAGTTACCCTCTTTATGACATATGTGATTCATGCAAGTTTGGGTTGATTATTTATGCTAGTTGGGTTTGATGCTATGGTCATATATGCAAGTTGACACCTTTAAAACCCATGTTGAGGCTAATGTTATGCTAAGTTGAACCCATTGTATTTGTGATGAATCTTCCCTTTTAAGTATGTCATGTTAGCGTATTACGTGGGGAACGATGGGGTTAATATTCATGTTAACAAAATTGTGGTGAAATTGGTATGATGTTGCATACCATAAGTGGATGGACATAATTGAGTCAATTATGTACATCGTTAAATTGGAATTAATTAGGGAAAATTAATTCAAAATATGGGGGTGATTAATTAGGTGTAATTAATCGACTAAGACACGAGGTTGGACCCTTTTGTAGCATAAGACTGCCCGGACCCGAACGGCAAATCCAGCGGCTACAAATGATTGGCCCAATGTGAGAGGTCTTAGGCATAAACTAAATACGTGACAAGTGTAAAGACACGAGGTTAGACTCTGTTATGGCGTAAGGCTGCCCGGACCCGACCGGCAAATCCAGGTGCCATAAAAGACAGTCTAATGTGAGAGGTCTTTACAAAGGTTACGTTCTTAATCAATTAAGAAACACTTAACCAGATAAGCATGTAGTGGGGCATGAGGGGTTAAGTGGGTGCCTTGGGTGGCATGTGGAAATCAAGTAAGTGCCTTGGGTGGCATGTGGAAATCTAGTGGGTTGCCTTGGGTGGCAATAGAAAATACGATTAGAATACTTAACCAAGTGGAAACATGTAATTAAACATGATTAAAGGATTAAGTGGGATGCACTAGAAAAGGGACAAGCTTAGGTGGGTAGCTTGTGGGGGCCCATTTCAACCAGTAACCCATATGTATCTTTGTGGGCTCTACCCATGTCGAGGACAGGACACGCGTACTGGGCTTGACTATAAGAGGCCAAAACGGGTTAGCGGTGGCAACGCAAGTCCAACAGGTTTCATATGCGTGTTTGGACCCGGGCTGGTAGGTAAGACGTTGTTGCATCGTGTAGGTATAAGCCATGCACCGTTGATAGTATCGGGTTGCCACTTTGGGGAATGATACACCGCACTGTGGGGCCAGCACGGGTATCTACGTTAGGGAGCCAATCGCTTGGGGAGTAGTGGGTACAGCTAGTGGAGATAGGGGCAGACGACACCTACGTGGTCAGCTGGGGGTACACGAAACTACTAGTTAAATTTTCTAAGTCCTTGGGTGGGATCAACCTTTAAGTTAGGAATGACTGGTGTGGTGCAGTGTAGTAATTATCCTTGGGTGGGTAGATGCGTCTTTACCGTTATCTTCGTTCTTCCTATGTTTAGTTGGCTGCTTAGTGTAGTCATTTATCCCCAGTCGTTACCGTACCAAGTTTATATCATACCCTAATTACTTTAATGATTGTATTGTTAAAGTTATAGGACTCGCTCAGACTTATGTCTGACCCCGTTGTTTTTATCTTTTTCCCAACCCTCAGGTTCTCAGAGTGGGCCTAGCACTAGTGGGCTTTGATCAGATTCCTTTATCTATCTTTTGGAGCTTGGACCGTTGATGTAAAGCTCAGCTTATCTTTTCTATTATGGCTATTAGTTATGTAGTGGGATTATGTACCTATGTTTTTATCAGGATGGATATTTAGTACTTGACTCTTGTTTTATGGTTTTGTTATTGTAACCAAACATGTTTACCTTCTGCTGCAATGAAATGATGTTTTAGTTAACAAGTATTATTTATATTTGTCTTGTTGTAATTTTTCTGTTCTATATTCACTTAAAATACTCCACCGAAGTTAAGGCATTCCCTTAGTGAGTGACCTTAGCGGGTGTGGGGTGTTACAAAATTCATCAGAAATTGGATTAGTAATATCCAATGAGAATGACTCGTTAGAGATTGGACCAGTAGTATCCTAGAACGAGTGTGAAGAGTATATTTTAAAATGAAAACCAATTATGTTTTGAAATTTAAATCATTTTATACGTATTTGAATATTTAATTTAAATTAATTTGGACAATCCAATATATAAAGATTTTGCATATACGCCTTGCAAACGTGTATTCGAAGTTTTAATATACTGGATAGATATAGAATTGCACTCTAGTCGCTCGGGGATAATTCTGGTGATGTCCGGACTTCATCAGTATTTATGTTCGTGTTTTGAAGGTGTGATATCTATATATTTCCATTAGACTGGTGTGAGAACCAAAATATAGCTAGAATACATTGTTGTGAATTGGCATCAAAAATGTGATTTTTGACTATATATCAAAATTACGAATTTGAAACATTAATCCACTAATTGATTGATGTTTGTGTTGTTTGTTTATTTGTTTGATAATTTTGAACCATTTATGCCAAATTGAACCGAATATTGAAATGTATTGAAAAATGATTGCAACTGCATGCATATACATGTACTTACATTGAACAGGTCATAGCAAGGAGGCTAGAGCAGAGAATAAAATTGTTTGCCCGACAAATAGGTACATGTTTACCATAATTTACTGTTTTGTTTGGGTGATGATGATTTTATGAGCCGATTGGCTTTTTCTTTTTCTTTTGGATTGAAGAAGGCCATGGGAGGCTATATGAAATATCCCCAAGTCCCCGGTGCAGGGAAGGTTATGGCGAAATTTTTCGAAAATTTAGGGTGTTAGCCAAATTTTTGAAAAATTTGAAAAGTTCTTAGAAACTGAAAAGTTGAAGAACTTAAGCCGTAATGAAAATAATGAAAGTTGAGTTGATTAGTCGAACAACTTTCGATTTCGTTCCTTTTCGGGGACGAAAAGTTTTAAGTGGGGGAGACTGTAACAACCCATATATCTGAGCCTATTTAAAATTTTTATTTTGGCGAATTTAATGAATTTTGAATATTTAAAATGGATTGTTTTAAATAATAATGACGGAAAATTTATTTTGAATAGAATTCGAACGTATATATTTATATAGATCGTCGTTAGAATATAATTATTTATTTAAAATTATAAAAGGAATTGAAAATGGCGCGGTAGTTCGATAATTCGATTTCAAATTTCAAATGAATGTACCGAGTGCAAAATAAACCGGATTTTGGCGAAACCAAAAATATTTGAATCTAATTGAGAATATCTTTCTAACGAATCCGGTAAATCAAAATTTCATAGCGGGAATCAAAAGATACGTCCAGTTGAAAATTCAGAATAGTCGCTAAGGAATTCTGGCCCTTAAAAATGGAAATTTTGCAAACGACCTCGGTTTTCGACGAAACCACTTTTGTTGGATCCGCAGTGTCAAAATATTGCTAGGTTTCAAATTTCGTAATTTTCTGAATCAATATGTGAGTGTGGCGAAGGAAAACGCGTTTGACCAGTTTCTGTTGATTTTAATCGACTGGAAAATGGCCATTTTTCAAACGGTCTCAGAATTTGATGAAATTAGTTTTGTTAGGACCGTATCGTCAATACGAAGCTAGTAAATATATTTTGGGAATTTTTAGAGGCTGAATGTGACCCCAGTAAATTGAAATGCGCGATCAAATTCAATATATAGAGTTATACGTTGATTTTGACGAAAAATGATCGAAACAATCGAATCAGCTTACGATACATATCTCATTGTGTTCGGAATGGGGGTAATTAGCTAGGGACGATAGTCGGTGGAGTTCATTTTGAGTTCGAAATAAAAAGTCAACTTTTCGGGAGAATAAATAATTAATTAATTTTTAATTTCCCCCTTTTCCTCTCTTTACCCTCTCAGCCCCCCCTCCTCCGGTTAATTCTAAAATCAATTTTCAGAAGAAAAAAAAGAAAAAAAGGGAAGAATGATCGCGTCGCTGACCCCGAGCCCGCGCCACCGCCACCGAAGGTGCTCCCGCGCGGACAACGACCTCTCTGCCTCCCCCCTCTCTCCGCGACCTCCCTCTCCTTTTCTACCCTCGAGTGAAACCCGTACAGCCCCAAAACCCTAGCCCTAGTCGCCTTTGCCTCTGACCCGCCCGCCAGCGCCGACCCCCTCTGGCCCACCCAGCGCCACCTCGAGCCACCTCTTCCTCTATTCGAACAGCAACCACCCCTTCTATTTGAAATGTAAGTTTTTTTTACAGTATTTTGTTTATTTTCTTCAAAGAAAAGGTTAGATCTTTATGATAAGAAAAAGAAATACGATTTTTATTTGTTTGTCAATGGTATAAAAATGCGAGCTTTACTTAGGAAAATACAGTCTTTAAGCAATACAAAGATTTGGTTTTTATTATGAAAGTGAACGAATAAAGGATTTGATTTTTACAATGATAAAAATCTGATTTTGATTAATGTAGAGTGGTAAAAGTATAATTTTTATTATAGTAGAGCATTAAAAATATAATTTTTATATTATAGAAAGGTTAAAAATATAAATTTTTATATAAAGAAAGATCGTATTTTTATGTGAATGTAGAAAGTAGAAAGATCGAATTTTTATATAGATGAATGCGTTTTAAAAATATAAGCTTTATTATATGAACACCGGTGTAAAAATAGAATTTTTATCCATATAGAGTGATTATAAAAATGTAATTTTTATATTCATAGCAACAATATAAAAATGTGATTTTTATATATATAGTGGCTACGGGCAAGGAAAGTGACAAAAGGCGAGAACGGCGAAGATTTCTACAAAAGAAAGTCGTGGCGTTTGGTTTAGCAATTAGGTGAGAACTCCTCACTTTTATTTTAAATTGCTAGTTTAAAATATATACTAGGATGCAGACGGTGCTTAGTAGCACCCAACACCCGTCGTCCACAGACCATGGATGACTTGTTTGTTTGGTTGCTATGTTGTGAAATTTGATTGTGTGATGTGGAATGAAATAAAATATTTTATAGTGGAAAATTTTTGATATCATTAAAAATAAAAATTTTAACGTGTATATAAAATAAATATTTATAAACGAATCGGACGATTTGTTTATATACACTGATTTGACTGATATTGATTGGGACGATAAATTTTACACATCGCCCAACTGCAAAAATAAAATCTGTGTTTGATTGTTTGAAACCCCACACGGGTGTTCGGATGATATTTGGCGTACACTAATCCCAATTATTTAATTGTATGTCGATCGATTGGTCGACTGACTGTGTAAGCGTTAATTATTTATATTTGATGCTTATGCAGTTGTGTGGTGCACTTTGGATGATGGTTGATTATCTATCGTTGCTATTACATACATGTGTTGTATGGAATCCATATAATTAATTTTATATGGTAATTGATTGGGCCTCATTCCAATTGGGAAAATAAAGAATATTAAGAAATAAAGATTCACGTGTTGACGGTACTCATTCGTTGATATTAGTCATGTGTTGAAAGAAATATAGATTCATGTGTTGAACGAAATACCTTAACAATAAAATTGAACGATAGAAATCATAATTTTATAAAATATATAAAATAACAAAAAAAGTCACGTGTTGACAGTACTCATTTGTTGAGATTAATCATGTGGTGAAAGAAATATAGATTCATGTGTTGAATAGGATAAATATTCATTTGTTGAATAGAATAACGAAGTTATTGAAAAATATAAAGCCGTGTTGATTAGAGATGCGCTATTTTGACGCGAATGATATTTATATCGATTATATTCGTTTTTATAATGAATATTGAAAAGAGATTTATGAATAGAATTAAATTGAAATGAATTTGAATTGAATTGAATAGAAAACGAATTTGAATTGGAATGAATAGAAAATGAATTTGAATTGGATTGAATAGAAAATGAATTTGAATTGAATTGAATAGAAAATGAATTTGAATTGAATAGAAAACGAAATTGAATTGAATTGAATAGAAAAATGAATTTGAATTGAAATCGAATTGAAATCAAATTGAAATCGAATTGAAATTGATTTGAAATTGAAATGGAAGTTGAAATTGTTTTTGAAGCGAATTTAAAACGATTTATAAAATTCGTTTTAAAAAGGAAAACGGCGAAGTATATATTATATATATAATATAATGGCCTGAACAGAACGCGTCGCGCTGCGGCAGTTCGCGAATTTCGACCATTGACTTCAAATTGACGTTGCGGGTGATCCGACCGTCGGATTCTCATGAAATTGGAACGTTCGGTTCGTATCGAAAAGAGCTTTCCAATGAATGTTAGAAATTTGAAATCTAATGGTTGGATTTGGAGATATGTCCAAATCAATTTCAGAAAAGGTCGCTGTAAGCGCAGTTCGATGGCCGTAGATGGAAATCGACTATACGGGCCTTGATAAAATTATTAAAAATATCTATAATTTGTGTAAAATCAAAATAAATGATTTGAAAAGAACTGGGATGAAAAACTCCATATTTGAAAAGATAAAAATAGATTTTTATCGAAATGAACTAGTTTTGAACTGGAATTAAAATCAATTTATTTTTGAAATAAATAAATTGAATTTGAAATAGATTTTAAATAACCATAATTTCTAATATATTTAATTGGAATTGAAATAGAATGTGATTTGGGTTTATCGAGGACTGTGTTTTAAATGACATTAGTTCTTTAACCCAGTAAAAGGAGTTTTAATGAATCTCTAATTAGATTGAAATATGAATTGATAATTTAAATTATCAAAATTTGGAAATGATCGAAATGGGGGTATCCAGTTTTACTCCTAGCGATAGTTAAATCTTTAATTAGATTTGAACGTGAAATGGTAATTAAATTTACCGATAACACCGTCGTGTTAGTTATGGGGTAATAACAGTTTTGCTCCATGGGATGAATAGGTTGGGATTGGGAAATAAAATAAATAATTACTTCGGTGTGGTTCGCTAATCCCGACTAGTTTGGAAAACCATAATATGGTTTGAAATGATATACAAAGGAAGATTAAAGAATAAATTTAAAAGAATTTATCTTTGATAAAATTAATGGGAACCTTTCCCTAGGAGTGTGAATATCTGAATAAAAGAATATTCTGAATTGGAATGAGGCGTATATTGTGTTTTATAGCACTTGTTGATTAAGATACGCGAGTTATTCAGAAAGTCCGGGTATAACCCATTCTGAATAACTGATTCGACGACGAGTCGTAGAGATTGAAGACGGTGCAAGACCGACGATCTTCACATCGAATGGATGGGTGCTACTGATGCTCACGATGGGAGTAGCTACCTTGAAGGGGGCTAAAGTGGTAGCCGTCCGGACGTACTTGGAGGTCGACGGATACGCGAGGAAAGTGTCTCCGGTTTCATTCAGACTCAGAACGAACTTGTAAATGGACATTGTGTCTGACATTGGAATTTATTCTGTGTGATTGATTTCTATTAAATATATATCTATTTGGCGGCAGAGAATTTATTCTCTTGCTTAACGCCCTTCTCTGAGACGTACGAGCTCAGAGGTTATATACTGATGGATATCAATCGCATGGCATGAATTGCCTGTGTGGCATGCCTAAGTGGCAAATGATCAAGGCTTCTGTTGAAAAGCAAAGTCTTGTGGTTGATGATCAAAGCACAGCTTTAATATAGCGCCGCTTTGTGTATAGCGTTGATTCGCGAGCCTCATACCCCGGTATGGTGGTAAACTGATGGTTTGATCAATTTGCTTTTTATGTGGATGGGCACCTTAGTGGTGTCGTGGATTCGGTCGACGAGATAGAGCTTAGTGCTTGGGGGGATAGAGTAAGCGGTGTTTTCTCTTGCCGAGACGTAAGCCGCAGTGATACTCGATTTCCCAAAAGTGCGGATGTGCATTACGGTGTTTTATCTCGCTGAGACGTAAGCCGTTGTGGATGGCACTACGCGATCGATCTTTCGAATCAGGAGCCACCATGATGGAAATCCAATTTCCAAATATGTCATTTTGCGGTTTTGATTGTGGAGCCTAGTATTGGCGACATGATATATGGTACTCATGCCGTCTATGATTGATACATTTATATTTGAAGTTGTTTTCTTCACTTATAGTAATAATATAAGATGAAATTTCACGTATCAAGCATATTTGGCTATTATAAGGGAAAACCCTATCCTCCAGCTTGCGTTGCATTGTGTGATGGGACCTGGGTCTTATAATAGCTTCATTGTTCTTTATTTAGCATTGCGATGTTTGTTTTATGCACTGGTATTCTTGGGAGTAAATCCGTTCCGTGTTATACGGCGTGGTCCCTTGATTTACCTAACTTTAAAAACAAAGATTAATAACTGTTTTAGTTCTCACACCAGTCACTTGACTGACCTGGAGTTTATTGTTTTAACCTAAACTCTGGGTGCCCCTATTTCCACACGGGCAGCTAGTAGTTTTGCTTTTGCAGATTTATATTCACTGGATCATGGTTTACAGCTGAAGCGATATTCGGAAAGCTTTGTATCCATGTATCTGTTTTTAGTTGTGCTTTGTATTGTTTTTCCGCTGCGATGTATCTAAATGTAATTTAAATCTCTAATATTTTTCTGTGTAATATTTATTCATACTCCGTATATTCTTGTATTCTGATGGAATTGTTGTAATAAGCAATGAAATGTTCTTCTGTTTGTGTTCTGATTTGTCGTGTTCTCGAAGCAATCTGGACTTTTCTTCACGGGGAAGTTTGGGTCGTCTCATAAATCCTTGCTATATAGCGACAGATTACCGACGGAAATATATAGCAAACATTTTGCAGCATTTTTAATCATCAATCTAGACATCAAATACATTCATTTCAACAATACTCAACATTCAATACTCATTGTGCAATGAAACATATGTACATATATATCAACTAGAAAAACTAATTACAAAACATTATATAATAATAAAAAATGGTAAAATAATTGATAAAATATTCACGTAACACCCAACATTCATAACATTATCCGATACAACTAAAAACTAATGTCACATAAACAAAAAATTATGTTTACATAGTTGATGGATCTATGCATCATAATGTCTAAAGTTCAAAAAAAAAAAAAAAAAGAAGAAGAACCTGCAGTTATATATAAAATAGCTTCTCATTTTTTGCACGGATCTATCCTGAATAGCCATCATGATTTCCATTGTGAATAGCCGTCATTATTTCCAAACCCTACATAATTTAAATTAAAACAAAATAAAGCATTATAAAGAACAAGAGTTAAAAAAGATAAATGAGTGAAATGCATGTTTTCTTACCTTCAATGACAAAGTGTCATTATAAACTCGTGGAATAAGAATTTTTCACTCCACAGGCAGTGAGGCAACTAATTATGTCATTTTCGCCATGGAACCAAGCTTTCATTATGACACTTAATGTCAATGCACAAGTGAATCATAATATTTGTAAGAGTGAATCCCGAAGGTTAATTAATCACGAAGGAACAGAACAAACATAATGGTACACAAGGGAGCAACGTATTAATAAGACAGACACAAGGACAAGATCTAAAGTTAAGTAGCAAGTTGTTAGGATTTCATCGCATGTTCTTAAGGAGGAATGATGGTTTAGATACAATGGTCCAACATCACAGAATATATTGAAGAAATTGTGTACAAATATGAGCTGGTATGCACTAACAACAGGGATTCCTTTTGTTATATGGGAGTTGTGTGCCAGCTCATATGCGTGCAAGGAAGGGGGGCTTTGTTCCGATCATCGTTACATATCAGTGGTATCAGAGCCGAAGGTTACGGATTGGGTCATGCAGGAAAGGCAGTGCTCTCAAAAGATACTCGTAGGATGCGAGTTAAGGGGGAGACTGTTAGGATTGCCTCACATGTTCTTAAGGAGGAATGATGGTTTGGATACAATAGTCCCACATCACAGAATATATTGAAGTAATTGTGTAAAAATATGAGCTGGTAGGCACGTAACATTAGGAATTCCTTTTGTTATATGGGAGTTGTGTGCCAGCTCGTATGCATGCAAGAAAGGGGGCTTTGTTTCGACTGTCATTACATAACACAGGTTGTATGAAAAAAAGACAGAAAGCATGTGAGGCACATATGAATAAGAAAGGATAAGAGCAATTCAAATTTGTTATCACTTCAAAAGAGGTCATGTGATATTCCAGTCAAGGTTTGACCTGATGAATATAAATATTTCTCATTATTTTATCGCATTACATAGTTCAAATCCTTGGGCATCCTTTAAATTATATGTAATTTTCCATTTTGCATACAGCATTTTACCTTAAATACTACATGAATATAATACAATATTTTACCTTTAAATTTAATCTCAGTTTACATACTGATAATTACTAATATTTCTTCAGCCTATGGTCGAATTGCCTATTAGTGCACTAATTTAATTACTAATACATAGAATTTATATTCAACCTATTGCAAAAGTCTGTTATAATGCTAAAATGAATTTATAAATTTAATTTCTACTAGCACAAATGTAATTATAATATACATAAATTTATGGTTGTTCAAGATGACTACCTCTTCTTGATATTGCCCGTCGTAGCCCATGAATGCAAACCATTCAAGCTTCTTTTACTAGGTGATCAACCTGGAAAAAAAAAATCATAATTTGTAAAGAATTAACCACATACCAAAATCAAATACAGTATTTTTTTGACATGCAATGACTATGTATAACATTAAACAAATATGTAAACAACCATGTACAATGCGATATAAAATTGCCTGGAGTACAAAAGCCATACTATGCATTAGTTTACAAAATATGTAAACAAGCATGCACTATTATGAAACAAAAGTTGATATATAGTGTAGAAGCCATACTAACATTAATTTGGCAAGTATTTAGTAATTATATTGGTTATGACCAAAGATTATTTTGATAATCACAACACCATAAAAGCTGCACATAGCAAATTGCATGGTATACAAATTTTTTTGCTTATTTTTTTATTCCAAGTTATATGCACACAGCAGCCATGGCTAAATTATGCACGTAGGATGTAACAAGTTGTATTGCAAGTTACATGTTAGTGCAAGTTATACCTGAAAATCTCTTAAGGAAGATTTTGACAAAGTGAAGCAAGACTTTGTCCCTTTTTCCGCTTTTTTCCTTCACAATGTAGGGACTAAAAGTCTGTAGCATCTTTATATTAACTTTCATAAGTAAACTGAAGGAAAACACAATGCAAATGTAATTGTACTTAAAAAATGTACCTCCTTTGGTATCCATGCTTCGATGTCCTGGCATCCAAATGTAATAAAACCTTTCAGCCATTCTTTGAAGTGTTGCTAACATGTGCTAAGCTTCGAAAACGTTGCCACTATGAATGTAATCATTGAAAACTCCAAGATTATGATAGCTTTCTTCTACTTCTGGATTCTCCACCCAAGTGACCTGCATTAAATCTTTAAATGACATAAAAGATAAATATAGCTGATAAATTGGTAACAACATAATTTAAATATCACTAGAACAAGCGGTCCCGAGTGAAAAATAGAAGTTGAACTGTTCAGATAGAAGAGTTATAAATAAAAGTATTTATTGTTTATGGCTTATCATTCTCTCATTGTGTGCTTGTACTACTTATAAATGGTCGGAATCAGATGATTAGGCTGTTATCAAAAGAGTTCAGATTATAGAACAAGCTCATTGTCTATTTTTACTATTTAAAAGCTATTGTCAAGCTCTCACTAAACCTATTTCAAAATTGGCACCATTTTACAACTTTAGCAACAACGATCATCAAACAACACAATTGCTTAAAAAATGACATTTTTATGGCTTTTCCCCCAACTCATATTATATCTAGCATGACTGAGTTACCATAAAGCATCCATTAGGTATTTCTTCAATCATGCAACCCAAAGGAAACATTCTATGCTTTGCTAGAAAGCCTGAAAAATTAACGGCCACATCGGTTATAAACCAACAACCATTTTTGACCCTTAGGCAGTAGCGAACAAAGTAATATTCACAAGATTGAATGAAAGGACTAAGCATTCCAATTTCACTATGCATCTACATCGAAGAATTATTCAATTATTTTACTTAGAAAAACTCGAAAATCATTAAATTGAGAATGAAGTATTTCTGGTTAAATACCATTAATAATGATCACATGTGGTTATTTCCACCCATTCCTACAAAAACGACAGTAATAAATTTGCCTTAGCCATGACAGAGTGAAACAGATCTACCCACTCAACATATAATATAAAAACAAAGTTCAATTTTAATTAAAAGGTTATTGATAGCTAGAAAAAGGAGGTGAAATATAAAAGTGCTAACCAGATCCATTAATCCATCAACCAGAGAAAGAGAATTCATGTACATTGAACCAGAAGATCTTGAAGCCTCATGCAAATGATGATCGATCCTTTTGAAATCCATCTGATAGATAAAAAGATCAAGAATCTCTCTGTCATCCTACCTATGTTCGATCCAATACGGGCTAGTTATTCTGGCCAGTTCTATTAGTTCTTGCATGGAATTTGTTGCTTGCACCACTAGCTATGCTTTATCACTGCTTAAGATCCCACCATAAACAGAAAGCTACTGCGGCTATTGTTAAGGAGGTGGTGGCGGTATTGCAGTGTTTGTAGAATGTCTGGTACAACATTATCAATGACTGAAGGACAAAACTGCAACAAATTCATTCCAGCAAATGTCCTCCTCAAATGATTGGTTGAAATTTGCATGCATTGGTTAGTCTTGGCCTAAAACTAACTCAACATTTTTGTAACTTGTTTAGTGGATGCATCAATGTAGCCATGCTAAAATAATAACAAAATCATACCACAAAACTGACTTCAAAGGATATGTTTTCTAAAAGCAACCGCGACGAAATCGCAGAAATGACGCAACAAGTTTAGTTATTTCAAAATCGGTTTATGTTGTCCATCCGAAATGCCAAATGAGAGTGCAAAATTAGTTAATAATATTTTTGGATACAAATTTGACGTTTAAGAAAGAAATTTGATATTGCTCTTTTATGGCTGCCTAAAATGGTTAATTTTTAAGAAATTAAAAATATTTACTTATTTGATTATTCAAGCTAGAACATAATTAATATTTGAGAAACTACCTAGATAACCAAAGTAATACCAGAGTAATCAATGGTTGTTTTGGACTAATAATTAAAGTAGTACAGGAGCAATTAAATGATTATTTTGGACTGGAGTTGCTCTAATTCGTGAACTATTCTGCTATGCTTAATCGATATATTTATTGTAGGTACTAGATTAATAAATATAATATCACGGACTGTACATTTGTACAACATAATTAAATTCACTTTGCTTATGTCCAATGGATTTTTCCTTTTAAAATTTATTCACTTATTTTTTTAGTAACTGATGCATACCTCCATTTGTCTTGACTTGGTGATTCGCTAGAACTTCTGCCTCGGTCTCATTATTCCGCATTGCAGTTCCTAAGATTTGTACATTTAGATGTTTTCTGTATATACTAACTCTCCTTCTAACAACAAACCTTTAGGTATACATTTACTGTAGGATTAAGTTTTTAACCTTGAAGAGTGGCATTTATACAAATAAAGAACCATGGGAAGACTAATGTCAAAAGAGGTAAACAAATAGATGAACTTGAAATGGTAGCACATCAAATAGTAAAAGAAAAAACAAGACAATACATGTTGTGTTTATTGACAAATTTGACTTTATTTTAGGAGCATATTCTAATTTTTTTCACATTTGAAGAATATATATAGTAATTAAAGAATATATATAGTAATTAGTGTTTTATTCCCAAATTACATGGAACGACATTCATGCTTGGATATCCAGCCTTAACCATATACAACAACTGCACCATGAATTAATCAATCAGATGTGAGCAAGAAGACACCGTCATGTGCCAAGGTGCTTGTAATTAAATTGGGGTCAAAATCACTGTTGTTTCAATGGATTATTAAAAAAAATTCACAATATAATAAAAAATTAACCAAAATCTCTAATAGTAATTGTCACAGGTAAATAGTTGATTAGTTTGTAAAATAAAACATAGATCATCTCGACTAAGCAACTTTTTAATTTGTATTAATAGGCTAAAATCATGATGCATAAGATTAAAATCTATCACAAGATAGCAACAGTTCACAAAGACCCCTAAATGACACAATCAACATCCAATATGAAACCTCACTAAACACCGACTCCTACAATGAAATATGGTGTAAAATCCACCACAAATCCGAATCAATCAACTTAATTGAAAGCATTTTACAACCTAATAGGACTTCGAGTCGCAAGATTCCGTATTTTGCTACCGTCACTCCATTTACCAGAATTGTTACAAATAATTATTATTTAGAATTGAAGATCCATCGAAATGAAATATACCTGATGAAGAGTTATTGGAACCAGAAAGAGATGAAGAGGATGGTAAAACGCGGATCCAATTTTAAGGTGAAGCCCTAAACCAAAAATAGGGGGAATTTGTTCGAGGTGAACTAAAACTGGTTAAGGAGCTGAAATTCAAATTAGGGTTTTTGCTCTTTGGGGAAAAGGAAGAAAGGGGAAGCATACTGTTTTTTTTTTCATCCACGCATACAGCAATCCATTAAGTCCGTTGAAAGCTCGCTTTTGCCGCATATATTTTATAATCGGACGGTTCAAAATAGCTATCCGTGTTATGTTATTTTTATCCTTCCATTAAATGGCGTGGATCAGTAGCCTAACTTAATGATGTTCAAACTCATAATAAACTAATATAAAAATATTATACAATTTAAATTAAACTATTAAATGAAATTTTTCAATATTTTAAAGTTCATAAATTTTGATTATTTCATGTCAAACAATAATTGATTTTATAAACTTTATGATTTGTTCCAAATTTATTCAAGATGATTTTAAATTTTTGAAAATATAAAATATAATTAACAACTATAATTATAAAATATAAGTATCAACTATAATTATCAGCTAATTATTAAATACGATTATTTAAAATTAATTATTGAATACAAGATATCATTTCATAAGTATTAAATTTTATTTTTAATTATTAAATAATTATTATAATAAGCTTATATTTTGATCTCTTGGAAATCTGTTGGAATTTTGCTCCAAAATAGCTTTGATAAATATTCATCGGTATTCTGTCTGGATTTGCAGTGGAAAATAGCGACAGAAATTTTTTGTTGGTAATTTGTCGCAATTTGCAACGGTTTAGTGAGAGATGACAGAAGACAACTGTAATAAGTAAAAGAAAAAGAAATTGAAAAAAAAAATCCATTGCAGATCAGATGGAAATCCATTGCAAATTAGCGACGGAAATTTCCGCTTCTAAATATTTGATGCTAAATTAGTGTTTTCTTGTAGTGTTGGCTTAGATGACATTAGGGGCACTACATGTGCTAATAAAGATAATAAATACCAATATGTCACATATTCAGGGAGCAACCCCGCGATCAAGCCACGAGGGTGGATATTGGCCGTTCTAGCTCAATCCCGTAAAATATAGAAAGCCGGTTAGTGGTAGTCCGGTAATATTAACTAACACACATATATACATAAAATAATAGTAGGTGCACCACAGCGTGTGATACAATGCATATAGTGATCTATAACAAAATATTCATATCAACAATATATATATATATATATATATATATATATATATATATATATATATATATAGCTGACACATGGCTAAATATAATCATAGGTCAGTAAATGACTACTATATATATAAGTATACATACATGAATGCATGTATTCACCGCAGCAAATACTACACCAATAATTCCCGTTTTAAGTGTTATACACGAGCAAAAGATAACCAGTTAAATAACTCATCAGTGTCCCATACCACCGTGTTTACTATTCTTTTTATTTAGTGGCCGCACACTACGCTTACCCTTCAATACTTTATACAACAAGTCCAATGGATAAAAAGAATAGTGATACTGAAAGTCCCATACCATACGGTTCCACTAAACCGTTTATTCAAATTAGTCGTTACATATAATGTAAATGTTATAGATCATATAAAATATGTCATCATTGTATCATATTCAAATCATCAATCATACAAAATAAACAGTGAATCATTCATAATATACGAATTCGCACAAGAACTGAAATTTAGAATTACATAACTAGCGACCGAATTCAAGATTTTTTTGAGAAAACATGATATTCCAATATAATTCACAAATAGGACACAATAAAATAATAATGATAATCAAAGAATAATTCAGGTATTTAAGAAAACATAAATATTCATCGCAAGTTTGTATAATTAAATAAAATATATTATGTAATAAATTAACTATGATTACATACCAAATATTGTTACAAACTATCTCACAATATAGTAAAATGGAAACTTCTCAAATAATTTATTTGGGTAAATGTATAATATTTTAGATTGCCAAGCAAACCAAATAGAATTATTCTATAATGAAATATTTAATTAAAATTATAAACTTGATAAAATACATATAATTAAATTAAGCATCATATTAATAAATTATATGTAATATAAACTATAAGACTAATGTTTATTTAAATTAATTTATATACATATATATATATATATATATGTGTGTGTGTGTGTGTACATATTGTTAAATTCAATCTAATCTGTGCAGTTAAAGTGCTCAGCGGATCCAATGCGGCAGAGGTGCAAAAAGTTGTATCAGGGATAAAATGAGGAAATAGCGGGATATAGAGGATGAGCCTAAAATAGCATACAGAATTCATATTTTATGCTTTTGCAAACAAGTTAATGATAAATAAATGGAAAATTAACATCCAACTTAACTAAAATTAGTATATTCTTAAGTTTAAATAAAAGCATCTGCAAATATATGTAAATAAATGTAATTTTTTACTTAGCATGATTAAATTTAATTGAATATTGTAGTATTTTCTATTTTGAGAAAAGGGTTTTTAGGCCCAAGGACAAACTTAAAAAAAATTATCCTTAAGGACAAGAGGCTAAAATTTTAATCACAAGGACACTTTATAGCATAAATAGAGGAATTCAGAGGCCCACTATCATTTCATATTTTACGCTAAAGTTTGTCCTTGTGATTAAATTTTTTGCCCCTTGTCCTTGAGGATATTTTTTTTATTAATTTTATCCTTCACATTATTTTCCTGTTTGGGAAATATACGTTAAAAAATTATATTAAAAAAACTAATTTTACAAATTTGTAATGTACAAATGTAACTTTCAAATTCATTTATTTTATAGAAGATATAGCGGAATAAAGCTGAAATGATAGGATATATCGGGAATATTGGAATACAGCGGGGCTTAAGCGGAGAGGCTATTTGGAAATAGCGTAGCGGTAGAAACCTGCTACACGATATAGTAGGGATATGGTGGGGTAATAGCTAGGTATAAACTACATAACATCTATTTATATTTTGAACTACAAATCAATATATACTTAAAATTTATTTTGTACACTTTGGTTTATAATTCATAATCTAAAACGTCATAATATATATAAGCTTCCTTAAATTATATATAAGTTTATAAAATTAATCAATCATAAAAATAGACAATTTATATAACTATAATTCATAAATAGTAATAATAAACATCCCCTCTATTTTCAAACATCCTATGAACTCAAGATTCATCTATTAATCATAGTTCAGAGATAACTACACAACCACAAAATCTTATACCGTATGACTACTGCTGATGTCAAAATATGCCGTAAACACCTAAGATTCTTAGTTACTTAAGAATTATAGTTTCGCGTGGAAATGTAAGTTCAGAAATCAATAAATAACACGAGAGATTTATAATGGTTCGGTCTCGCAAGAGGCCTACATCCACTTTGGAAGGATCGTTGGAATATTATTAATAACAAGGAGTTACAAGGTTGAGACTATCTCATGACATCCTTTTACATACATCTCTAAGTTATATGAAGTCATAAACATCATATGCAAATATTAGGAAAAGAATTTTTGCCCTTCTTCTTCCTCAAAGCATAGATGCCATTAAAGAGGCTTTTTGGAGCTCTCAAGAGATGTCAAATCACCAAATTCCAACCCCTTTGAAGTGTGATCTTGAGCGGTATTTATAGTGGAGTGGTTAGGTGTGAGTGGGTAGGGGTAGCTAGAAGTAGGGGACCAACCAAAAATCTCGGATCCCATAGTGCTAACCACCCGAACCTCGGATCCCGTAGTGCAAATGCCAGAAACTCGTACCCCTCCCTAGGGTACGAATTTCGTACCCCTTGGGGTACGAATTTCGTACCCCTTGGGGTACGAATTTCGTTCCCCGAGGGGTATGAAGGACATCGGAACATGGGGAGCTGAGGTTACTGAGAATCGTGACTTTCTGGGATTCGAGGTACTGGTTTGGCGATGTTTGGCGGAGTGGCGAGGTTCCTATCATCATGATCCCTTCTTGGCTCATTTCCTCTTACTCCTTGGCGATACTCCAGGCTTTAACTTCACGTGATACGTTGAGTCGAGAGTGCCTTGTGTACTTTTGGGAACCGGACTAAAAGGCCGGTTAACATTTTCCCTCCAAAGTACGTCTTATCTTGACATGATATGCTTTGCATTTGTTGAAGTAGTCGTCGGGTTGTCGACTTTTCCTGTAAACTTATGAAAAACAAAGACGTTAGTTGTTGAGCTCGTTTACTTTATAATTGTAAATGAGTCATTGTCATTGCGATGTCGTGTTTACGTCGTTAAGTACTCATGCCATGTTGAATTCACGTATATGCAAGTATATACATATAATCATACGCACATATGTGTATTTTCTCTCTCTCTCTCACACACACACATATATATATATGTTTTATTTGTATATATTTTTCCTTTTTTCATATGTCTCGTTTCCCTTGTTTGGGATACGAGAATTTCGTAACCCGGATAGGGATACGAAAACTTGTATCCGGGGGAGGGGGTGGGGTACAAATTTTCATAGCAGTCGTGTTCTTGAACATGAAGGATCGGCTATACTCATTATAAATAGGTGCACCCCCACCTTCTCTTTTTCTTCTTCTTTTTTTTGACTTTGTCCCCATTGAACTCGAATTCCAAACCACAGAATTAGCAGCGAACCGATATAAGGTAGGTCGGGAGGCACTCTCGTCGTTCACCCCCCTCGGTGAACTCCGCCATGGCCACCGTGGCCTTCGCGCTTCTTGACCTTGACTGAAAAGCTCAAGCCCAAGATTCAAACTCATGATTGCTTCGAGTCTTTGACTTGGACTAGTCGAGCATGGTGGAGCTTGAAATGGTAGGAAAAGAATAGGTAGGAACGGAGACAGAAGGAGGTCGAAGTGCCTAGGCCATGGTCGGAGGGAGAGACGCGACGCAAAGGAAGAAAGAGAGGACCGAAGCCCTATGCTTTCGGTGATGGGCTCGTACCCCACAAGGGGTTTGGACTTTCAAACCCCGGAGGGGATTCAAATATTCGAACCTTAGATGGTTTCAAGTTCTCGAACCCTGGAAGTGATTCGAGTTTTTGAACCCTGAATGGGGTTTGAGCTTTCGAAACGCGAAGGGGTGCGAGTCCTCGAATCCCAGGAGGGGTGCGAGTCTGGGACTGGCCCAATTGCTTTGCGTTATGCCTCTGTGTGGTATTGTACTCCTTGCTCAAGACTTCAATTCTTTGGCTCTTCTCTTGTCGAACCCCAAGTAGGGTTCTAGCTTTCAAACCCCGAAGGGGTGCGAATCCTTGAATCTCAGGAGGAGTGCAAGTCTGTGACTCGCCCAATTGCTTCGCGTCATGCCTATGTGCGATATTGTACTCCTTGCTCAGGACTTTGATTCTTTGGCTCTTCTTTCGGTGACCTGCGTTGGTCTCGCGACACTGTGTGATCCGGTCGGCGCTCATGTAGGTCATCTTATGGTCGGCGACCGTGCCTAGAACATAAGATTAGAGAATATAAACTTGGACTTAATCGAACTTATTGAACCATTGTTCTTGTTCTCTAATTCCAATCGCGTCGTAGTCGTGACTTGACATGAGCCCCGAAGAGTTGGCTAACCGCAATGACGATTACGTTTTTATGGACGTGTGGTCGTCGTCGCGCTCCACATTCTTAACTTGTAAACTGTATTATCTTGATATTGCATAACACTGCATGCACATGTTTGTTTGCACCAACACGAGGGGTACAGGTTATTAAACTGCGATAGTTAACGCTAGTGTGTTAAAGTACAGCTAGCAATGAAGACAAGATCCATGTTAGAAAAGAATTTGGAAGCCGAAACTTCTTTGCCGTCATCGCATATATCTGACTCAAGTAGCAATGCTAACTCGACAGGCAGCGAGCTTGAGACTTCCGAGAGATCAACACCTTCTCAGGCCATAAGTTTACCGGAGGTGCCCAAGCATGAGGAGCAAATAGAAAGACAACATTCTCCAGTTGTACATGAGGAGGTAGAGAATGCGGAAATCATTGAGGGGGATGCACCGGTGACACCAGATACGTTGGTCGATGCTGTTATACACGAAAATCCGCCGGATTCAGTGCCATCGCATATGGACGCAGCGACAGTTAGGAAAATTGCGTTGTAGTTGTAAGTGACGTTCGCGCACCGGAAGAGGATGGTAGGGCTCACGCACCGCCAGAGGGTTATACTACCTGGAACAGGTAGGCTTGTATTACTGGGTGCATGCACCCAGCCAGCAATTTTATTCGGGATATGTTGTACTATTTCCGCCTTACGCCATCGCAGCTGCATCCGGATGCATGTGCTTCCGTCCTAAGCACCTACGTTCTCTACCGGGAGTATTTGCAGTTAGAACCCACCGGGGAGGACATTCAGTACTTGTTTCAACTAAAGAGGAGGGCTAATATATCGCCATCTCAGTACTTTCTAGAAGCTTCGCCTGCCACTAAGTTCTTTGGTGGTACGTGGCCCAAATCGACCGCATACAAATATGAATGGTTTTGTGTACGTTGTCCCCATGGATTCACGAGGTGGTGGCTAGAAGGAATTAAGCATTCTTAAGCTCCGCGTTTTATTTTATTGTTCGTGGATTCGATGTCTTATGCCCAACTTTGTTTTTGAAATGGCAGGAAACCCTGAGGAGCCCACCGAAAGAGTACCAACAACGCCTTTAGGCTTTACGAGCGATTCCGGTTGAGTCGCGTTCTACCGATAAAGTCCTAAGTCAGGATCGCCTTCGCCATGTAGGGTTGCACACTGATAATCAGTTATAGTTAGGCCTTCTGTTGCTGGTGGTGGAAAGACAAAGAAGCTCCTAATCAGAAGAGGAAGATACCCCCTGCTAGGCCTAAACCGCGAAAGGAGGCTAAAACCCAGGAAGAAACTGGCAGCGATGAGGTTGGCGTCGAGGAGGCAGTCGTCGGGAGTAAGGACCCGTTGAACATTCCTGCTTTGCTTATAACTAATAAGGCATGGATAGGAGCATCGCCGAAGCCATAGTCTCCGAATGCTACCTCAGATACCTCCATCCCCCCAACAAGAAGGGCCAGTTTGATGATCTCAATAAACACCGCATACCCAGGTAGAAACTTGTCTCCTTGGCTTGGTACGATAAGTATGGAAGAGCTAGCTCTAGCTACTCACTCCTTCGGGCGGACCATCATCTAATCTATTAAGAGAACACTAAGGACATACACTCATAAACACCGCATAACATAGAGATTGCTCGTATACAGAAAGTATCTGACTTTGAATCATTTCTTTGGAAGGTGACATGGCGAGAGGACACGTAGGACGAGGTTGTGGGCACGGTGGTCACCGATTCCCAGGAACTCTTTTCTCGATAGCTTTAGGAGAGGAGCTAGCCTGTTTGGTGACTCTCCGCCTCCACATGACCGCCGCAATGAACATCGTTATAGGGATCAATCTCGGCGATCTCCAACTCCTCCTCCTACCTGATCATCCGGGGGAGATTCTCGATTCGACGTAGCGGACCCTTGACACCAATAGCTCCTTCTCACACGTCAGCTTTGGCTATTGCCCATATATCCACAAGAAGGGAGCACGGAATCAGTCGTTCAAAGAAGAAGCAACAGGAGATGACCGTGCCCGAGACCCGAGAGCTTTCCGTCAATGAAAGGAAGGCGCTACAAAAGCAGAAATTCCCTTAACATTATTTTGATGAGTTGGTATTCCTTCTTGACATCATCATTCTGATTCCTATTAAGGATTTCAAAGAGATATGGATGCATGTGAAGGTCGTGTATCACCAGGCCGAGGAGCTTAATGGATATTCCTTCCTCTTTCGGAACTGATCAGGAAGAAGAACATGGAGATCTTGAATAAGAGGCTGACTTTTGACACCGAGCGGACCACTGCTTGTAACTTGGAGAAGGTAATAGGTAGGTCTACTTCTTGTGCCGTAAATGTTTCCCCGTTCACCTTTATGCCTTTGAATGATAACTTTTAGTGTTATTGTTACAACGGAGCTGAAGCAGACGTATGAGATGCTGAAAAAGTAAGCGGAGCATGACCAGTCAACTTTTAAAGATACCGCAGTCTCGTTAACAACCGAAAACATGGCTTTGTAAAGGGACAAAGCCGATCTACAAAAAGTAAATGCTGAACTGGAGAAAGACAACGAGTAGGTATCTCAGCATCAGAAGGACAACGAGGCTCTAAGGGCAGAGAATGAAAGGTTATGAGCCGAGAATATGGAGGTCGTTGAGCTGAGAAGGCAGCTAGAGGCAGCAAAAAAGGGAAAGGAGGATGTTGTGACCAGCAACAAGGATGTGTTGGGCTTAGTGGATGGATTAAAGGCCGAGCACCTAAGGGAGGTGGAACGACTGATGGAGGAGATCGAGGATGCAAAGGCTCGGGAGGAAGCGTCCTTAGAGGAGCACATCTGGAACATGTATGTCAAGGTTATAAAGTCCCGCGGCATCTCCTGGGTCGAGGATTACCCTCAGGTAATGGCGCAAACATGGGGGAGACTGATGCCGTATGAGGCTTATCTACGTCAGGTGGATGTGGGAACCTTAGATGAGCATCAACTGATGATCAAGCTCCTGGCTAACAAGGAGTGTGAGAATCTATACAAAGGGAGGAGATTGCTATAAGAGGATGCAGAGAATGAGAGACTGGCTAGGTGGGCTGCCGAAATGGGGAAGTTTGTTAGTGTGGTTGTGACCGAGACATTTGCAGAAGGAAGCTCTTATCAGCCCCCAGTTCCCGAGACCATCACTACAACGGTCCCACTATTCCAATCCAGACCTCATTTGAATACGATCCCAAGCACCCGAGATTGGGAGTGACTGGACCTGCCTTCACTGCCAAAACGTGCACACTCCCTATCACACCCGCACCGCTTCTTTCCAGAGGTAAATTTTCGTTATCACGTATAACCGAAGATGATGTAATTGCCGAATTCATGGACAAAAGGTTGTGTTTTTACTGTGCATCCCTTGCTAGAACTACTACGACATCGGGCTTTGCCCTTATGCTCCCTCAAATAATGGCATCGAGGATAGGATCACAAGAGATGCATTTGGAGAAGGAGGTGGTCAGTTGGATACTTTTTCTGATGTCGACCAGGGATCCAGCATCTACAAGGGTCTTATAAAGGAAGGAGAGGTTGTGGATGGCCAAAGCGCTCATGTGATGGATCCAGTGGAGGCTGACATTCCCTCAATGTCAGCTATGGTGGAGGCTTAAAAAGCCCGATTGGTGGCTAAGTGTGAAGAGCAGGAAGATAAGAGGAGGCAGGACGAGGCTACTAAGCAGGAAGCCCAGGTGAAGGCCAGGCAGGATGATGAGGGGAGACCCGCTGCTATAGTCAAAATAAAGAAGGCTGATGCCAAGGTGGAGAGGGTAAGGATTATCGAAGAGGCTCGGAAGAAAAAGATTGTCGATCAAGCTGAGAAGGAGAGAGTGGTTGTGCTCGCTAGGAGAAAGGAAGATGAGGATGCTAAGCAGAGAGCTACAGATACTTTTGAGAAGCTCAAGGATGATGACGCTGTGAAGCTCAAATCCAAGAAGCTAGCCAACCGGAAAGCGGCAGAAAGGCCAAGGAAAAAGTGGAGCTAGAGGCTAAGGAAGTCCCGAGGAAGAGCGATGCTATGCTAGCCCTTGTTGCTGATGCTGCTCCCAATACATTGCAGTACACTGCTCCTACCAAGATTACGGAGATTTCAAGCAGTGAGGATGAAGGCGGAAAGTGAACCTCAGTTTCTCACAAGTCGGCAACCCCTCCGAAGGGCAGAGAAGGAAGAAGCGGGGGTGGATCTGAGAGGAAGAGGCCGACTGCTAGAGAGTCGTCTAGTGCTAAATCTATAAAAAAGAAGCCCAAGAAGAAGAAACATGAGTATCATTAGTAACTGTAAAAGATGTTACGATTACTTTCGTTACGTAGGCCGATAGTATATGCAAGTACGACCCTCTCTTTTAGTATTTAAAGACATGGTGTTGTTTTCATGTACACCCTTTCATTAGAAAGAAAGGGTATTAGACATATAGTTTGTTTAATGTGTGTGTGTATGTGAAAAGAAATATTAATTAGTAAAATTGCATTTCGTGTTAAGTGTTCGAATGTTCGTCTTACGTTTTCCAACGCCTTGTATTTGCACAAACGTACTTATTGTTACACTAATAGAAATGTGATCAGGGGTCTCTCTCTAGGGAAATTCCAGTTCCAGGGAGATCGAGCGTTGGTTTCATTTGTTGGGTTTCCCTTAGCTCAGGATCCTGATGTGTGTGGAAACCAGGCTAGGCGCCTTCTTCCTTGGACCGCCCAGAGTAGGTTCCAAGTAGGTTGAAGGCGTGGACATTGTAATTCGTCCGACTTTTGGCTCTCCCGTCGTTCATTCGAGTTTAGAGCATGGAGGCGTCGTTTATTCAACTAAGGGTTCCCGGATCCAAACCTGGAGGTCGGGTCATGGCAGATGGGCTACCCCAAATCCTTGGGATTTAGGAGCAGGAACGATTTAAGCTCGGTCTTGGTGCTGCGCCGAGATTCAACAGGTACCCAGAGGGAGCCGTGCACGTGGTTGGTATCGCGCTAATTCGGTCGGCGGGCTGCCTCCAGGTCCGGGGACTTGGGAGCCAAATGATTTATACTCGGTCTTGGTGTACGGCCGATGCTCGAGTAGGGGTTATTTGTACTAATTCACGTCGTGGGCCGGAGACTCGAGTAGCGGTGCCGGATCTCGTGCTTGGCATGCCAAATCGGTGTCAGCAGTGGTTGTCCTCGATTGTTGGTTCGAGGTTCAGATGGCGGCCCTGGCTCCCATGCCCGGGGTGTCGATGCCGCGATCGAGTGTTAGTGCACATACGTCAGCTGTGATGGTCAATCAAACATATTGTGCAAGGAATAAACACAGAGAGGACACATGAAATTGAACATCACTTCTACTTATAACTCGGCAGTAACAGCCTTTACAATGCCTTGAATTTCAAGAAAACAAAACATTGTTGGAAAGCAAAAACAACCATACATTAAGTTATGTAAAGTAGCGACGGATATGTTCTCTGTTCCGTGCACTTAGGAGCTCGGCTCCATCTATAGTTGCTAGCTTGAAAGTTCCATTCCTGAACTTACGTTGTATTGCATACGGGCTTTCCCAGCGAGGACTGAGCCTAGTCATTGGGGAAAGGCCTATCTCAGGACGAGGTTGCCGATACTGAGATGCCTAGGGTGGATTCTGGAATTAAAGTATTCGGCTATTCATTGTCGCTGGGAGGCAGATCTGAGTTCAGCTTCGTTCCTCTTTTTCTCAAGTAAATCGAGTGAATCCATAAGCAAATTTTGATTGGTTTTCGGATCATAGTAGGTAACCCGGTGAGATTGAAGCTTTAGCTCAATGGGGATGACAGCTTCAGATCCATAGGCAACGGCGAATGGAGTGTGTCATGGTGCTGACTTACGGGTTGTCCGGTAGGCCCACAGGGCCAGAGGGAGTTTGTGTGACGACCGCCTACAACCCTTGCACTAAACAACAAGAATAATGCACTGAAAAGTCTGCCAGGAAGTTGTGGATGATCATCAAGGTATGATAACACAATCGGAACTTGTCGTAAAACTCACAGAGCAAGGATAAAATATAATAAAACATAAACAACATGTAATATTAGTGAAGCATATTTGAGCAAAAAACACCAAACTTTCATAACAACCAGAAAGTACATCCAACCACCAGGATTTACAACATAAGTCTGTACAAATTTGCCTCACTACAACACTCAGAGTATAATAACAAACAGCAGAAATCCAAGTACTATATAGTAGGAAAGATAATACGCCAGCCTCCTGCTCGCCTCCGAACTGCAACATCGTCCGTACTAAGCTATCACCTATCACTTGCCATCTGGTCCGGCCATCCACAACCGGATGAACAACCCAAGATAATAAGAGGGAAACATAAAACCTTGAGTAAGACAACAGTCTTAGTGTGCAATAAAATAGCTAAAAAACATCATTAATAAAGTATATGAGGATAGGTAGATTAACAACCAAATCTAGCAAACATCAGAGAAGAACCCAAAATTGCCTTTCCCACATCCGACAGTGATATCCTTTACAATCCATTCAACCAAAGGAATAACAATTCACCCATGGAATTAAGGAAAACCATTCATTCAATAGTGATCACAACAACTAGTTATATCTCGTGTAAGCCATCCTAATCGAGCTCAACATCCCTTAAGCACAAGCCCCAGAGGCCTAAACCAATATTAGACAAGCACTTAAGAAACCTACTTTAGATATTACAAACAGAACAACCAATCATCCATGACCGACTCTGGCTATCACCGCCAATCTTGCTTCGAAACCATCGTTAATCGTATGACGGCCAACCTTTCCATATGCCAAGGGCTAATGGCAACCCTGAATCTACCAAAATCTCCATACGCCTTTCAACAATACATACCTAGGCCTTTCAACGATACCCAGGTACTCGTCCAGCAACCTTGCAGTCTTTTAGATATCTCTATTGTACCCCTGCTTTGAGCCTGTTAGAACCTACGACAACAATTATCTCTCGGCCTTCGCATCTCTAGTCATCCATCCCGACAACTTTTCGTAGATCGGGAAACCTTTTCAAGCAACCATTATCCACCAAATCACAACCTTTGAGATGTCATCTCATTCGTTGTTCCATACGATCAACGAACGCGTCCAATACTTCGAATATTCCTACTTGAACTTACTTCGAAGTCACAATATCACTGAACCAAATAACATAAATATATGGTTCAATACAATTCATAGCGACATCCATTTGCTATGATATAAACTACAACGTTCATTCCATCAACCATAGCATTTAGGGCGCACTACACAGCGGCATGGGTTCAGCACAGGTCCTTTTGTTAAAATCTGGGTTGTACTCGAATTTTTTTCCTAGAAACGACCCTATGTCTTCTGGGTGCAACCGACCCCATTGTGCGACCGACCCCTGGTGGTGCGGCTAACCAGATCATGCTCGACCCCTAGCTTCTCCGACCGACCACTATGGTACAACCAACCTCAACATGCATGACCCCAACATGCACGACCCGACCACTCTTGCTCGACCGACCCGAACCCTGCTCGACCAACCACCTTGACCGATCCAGTTCTGCACGACTGAACCCCCGTGGCTTGTTCCCCAAGCCATTCTCCAACCGACCGACCACCATGCTCGACCTGTGGCTTGTACCAGTCCAATCCATCACCAAATTTCACCAAAACTTCGTCGAGCGACAAGATCAATAATGTGCATGTAAAAATGCACATTTATATTCACATATTTATTCTTGTTTAGTGCTAACAAATGTCATATATGGGTATTTTATCATGTTTAAACAATAATTGAATTGATTTCATAACATCATGCATTTATCATCATATAGGAGGAAAATGGTCATTTTTGTGCTTGTATTATTTTGAGAATGTTTACTTGGACATTTTTCATATTTTTGCAGAAATTTGATGCATGTAGAAGAGGACTTCATGAAGACATATATGCATACAAAAAAGGAAATCAATCGATGGAAAGGGAATCAATTCAAAAGGAGTAAATCAATGCGTTGCCTAAAAGATGAAAGAGGGAATCAATTCAAATAGAGAATTAATGGTGGACCCTATTCACTTTACTTCCTTCTTTAGTGGAGACACAAAATTAGGGCTTCATGAATCATTATTGCTAAAAGATAAAATGAAGCTTAAAGAAGAGGCATTCTTGGTAGCACACAAAAAGTTAATTTAGGGTTTTCTCTCATGTATAAATAACCCATGTATGATAATGTAAAGGATCATCTTGGATTCTTAGTTTAGAGTGAGGCTGAAATCAAAACTTCTCTTTTTCTGCCATGGCTTCTTATCCATTTCTTTTTTGTAATTTGTCGCTTTAATGCAATGTTAATTTGTTGTTTTTCATTTACATGTTATTTTCTCTTCTACAAGTAGAATAGATTTTTATTTTTATTTTCTCTTTATTTTGTTCTCTTTTATAATGAAATATCTTTATGTTATCATTGAATCCATTATGAGTAGCTAAACCCCTTCAATGTAGGGGTAGTGAAGCTTTCATGATTCATGATTCACTAACATAAGAATTTCTTGTTTCTAGCTCTCTTATTTGAGCTTAATCTATCATTGGATATTGATAAAGTAAAGATTTTATATGGTGAAAATTGATAGCACATGCTGGTTGATTATTCCCAAATGTGTTATACTCATATCATTAATAAAATCATACTTTATCACAATCTAATTCATACTAGAACTATTATTTTCTATGTGATATTTAGGGTTTTAAGTTCGTATTGAAAATTGATGATTTATGTAGCTTGAATTTTCGAGCATATAAATCATGCTTGTAAAAATACAACACTTAATGTGCTAGTTATTAAAGAGAGTTAGAACCATTTTTTATGTTAACTAGATTGATGTTGATAGTGAATCTACTCCTAAATTACCTCCTAGTCTCATATTTGTATTCATTTTAACATTGTTAGTTTTCTTTTAGTTTATAGTTAACAAGTTCACTCGCTTTCGGTTTAATTTGATTGACTAAGATTAGAATAAATTCTTTCCCTGCGGATTTACCCATATTCGCCACATACTACGATTGTACGTCGTGCGCTTGCAGTTATTATTACGATATTTTGTCATTGGTTTTCTAATTCCATAGAAATGCCATTTGTCGAACAAGTTTTTGGCGCCGTTGCCGGGGAGAGAAATTAGTTTTAATTTTACTCTTCGAATTAATTTTCCAATTTATGTTCTACTTAAAAAAAACAAAAAAAAAGTGTGTGTTTGCTTTGTTCATTTTGTTCGTTTTTGATTTTGTGTGTATTTGTGTTTGTGGTTGTTTTTATTGTGTTTAGTTCTTGTTAAAAAAAATTAACACTTGCCTTATGTTTTCAAATTCTTTCCTGTTTCATTTCATTAATTTCTTTCAACCTACTTCTAATTTTCTATTCTTGTAAATAAAAAAAATCTTCCTTTTTTTTCTCTTTAATTTCTTTCCAACTTTTCTCCACAATTCTTTCCTTTCTTTACAAATAATCAATAAATAAATAAACCAATTAATTGTTTTCCATTTTCTAGCCCTCCCTCTATAATTTTCTTTCCTTCTCTGTCTTCTATTTACTGATTGCCTTCTCTGCCTTATATTATTTTCTAATTTATCTTCTCAACTTTATAAACCAACTATCACTCAGATTCCATACATTCTCATCTTCACAAATTCATTTTTCTTCCATCTTCTCTCTATCCAATTCATCAAACCATGCCAACACAAGACACACCCCCTTACAACATAATAGTCTTCTTCCATCATCCTTTTGCAATCTCCCTAAAGCCTACGATACTTGCAAAACCAAAGTTAACACAGGTCCCTCCATCTACCGTGTTTTAAACCACCAGAAAATCATCAAGTCTTCTGACCATCTCCATCAAATCACTTCTCCGTCAAAACCTTCCACCGTGTAATCGGCCACCACAAATCCGTTCGCAACAATTTAAAATCACCCTAATTCGCAGATCCATAAATTCAATTTTCGGAAAGAAAAACAAAAAGGAAATATATTTCTTGCGTGATTCGATTTATTTTTGATGAAGCGTGATTCTCGTTGTTTCTTTTTCTTTGAGTTTCTGAAAGAAAACTTTTTATTTGCGCACCTGTTTATTTGCGTTTTTCTTTGAGTTGCTGGGAACTTGGGATTTTGGTGTTTGAGGGGTAAGCAAATTGGGTGCGTCTGTCTGTTTTTAGTAGGTGAGTCCAGCTATTTGTGTGTTAGTTTTACTTTGCGTGCATGAGTCATTTATCTGTGAAAAGCTGAGTTTTTTTATTTTTGTTTGTTTTCCTCACTTTGTATAATTTTGTTTTATTTAGTTTCTTTATCTTGTATTTTCAGTTTTTTTAGTTGTCTCCTTCTGTAAATAAAAATAAAAAAATTCAAGCAATAATCAAGGAACCGAAGTCAAGCAAAGAAATCAGAATTCAGAGGTCAAACGATTTGCAAAAAAAATTGGTTGGAGCGGTTGCACAACAAGTGGGGTGTGAACGTGCTAGCGCTACTCAATTGCACTGGACGGACTGCCGATCTAGGTGAGAATTTTCTAAACTCTACAGGGCCTACTGTTGTTGCTTAAAAAATATATATAAATTTGCTTGTAAAGATTTTTGTGCAGGTGCCATGGCTTGCTTGTAAAAAAAATTTAATTCTGCAATTTCTTGTTCTGTGACTGTTCGTTAGTTTGTTGATTTTCAAAAAAAAATTATTGCATTCATCTTAGTTTTGTTTTTATTTTCTAAGGGCTTCATTATATTTTGACAAACTGGTTTATTTCTAACAGATTATTTCTCGGTGTTTAGACTACGGCAGAGTAATAACCGTTTATAAATATTACGGTGATTCGAAATATTATATCGGTAGTTCCTCTGACGGTATTTAAACCTTCGGTTGCATTGCTAGGGTGATTCCTGGTGCACCGATAACTTCTGCCCGTTAACTGGCAGAGAAATCTTTTATTGAAATTGATCTAATCGTCACTATATAATTCTAGAAAAATTGTAGATTGCATTAGGTTTATCTATCTTTAAAAATAATAGAAAAAAAAGCCAATAGTATTTTCCTTTTTGTATAAATTTAACTTTTCTCTCTTAAAAAAAATCGCTTCGGTCCTTTTCTCAAATTTGTTCTTTCTCCTTTTCTCATCTTCTTTGCGCTAGTGCATGCGTAGTTGGACCCGTGATCCTTCTACTAATCGTTTAGTCTGAACAAACATTCCTTTCACCATGGTCGAAGAAACCCTCCTTCGAACTCTTATGGATAGATACTTCCCCGATTGGGTGTCTATTCCATCTTGCATCATATTGGCTGCCCCAACGGGTAATCACTTTGAAATTCATTCAAACCACATATATACTCTTCCAAAATTCGGCAATCTCAAACGTGATGATCCTTATATTTTCTTTACCAAATTTGAACAAGTTTGTGCAACCATGAAATTTCAACAACTAAGTGACGATGGAATCAAACTTAGGTTAATTCCATTTGCACTCACCGATTATGCCAAAAATGGTTGTATAGCTTGCCTTCAAATACGATTGGAACTTGGAACGAACTTGTGAACGTTCTTCTAAAAAAAATTACCCCTTGGAAAAGACATCTAAAATTCAAACTGAAATCGTTAATTTTCATCAATTTGGGGGTGAATCCTTTGCAAAATATTTCAAAAGATTTAAAGAACTTCTAGTCAAATGTCCACACCACAATTTTGAAGGATGGACTCTTTGTCAAATTTTATACGATGGACTTGAAAATATTTCTCGAACCATGCTTTAATCGATGTGCCAAGGAAACTTTCTAGCCCAACATCACGATGCCACTTGGCAATTTCTTGAAAATTTGGCTGAAAATCAGCTCAATGGGAAAGATCTAACGAGAACTCGATTTATTCACGATCCAGCGTTCATCCGTTAGGATCCTCAACGGCTTTAGAAACGAAAATAGACGCAATGTTAACCAAATTGGATAATATCCTTTCATTAACTCAAGCAAATCAAGCTCAAGCGTCTCAATCTTCATGTGACAAATGTAATGATCCTAACCACATTGCTGACCAATGCCCACTTTCGTTACACTACAAGAAAAACCGAGAATAGCGATAGATTTTTAGCAGCGGAAAATTCCATCGCGAATTAGCGACGGATTTCCATGGGCTTTTTAAGAGGAAATATTTTGGATTTTGTATGTCATCTTATTATAAATTATTACCGTCGAATACTAATTCCATTGCTAAATCAATGGAAATTGCAGCTCTTTACCGTCATATAATATTTAACGCTAAATTCCGTTGCTAATAGAGTCGGATTACCGTCGACAAAATTTTGAAGCTATTTTTCCCGCAGTTTTCCTAGAGATTTGAAACGAACTTTTATATTTATTATTTATAAAATGTTTTAAATTTGTGTTACTACTTAGTAATTAATTAGTAAATTTAAAATTTAAATAATTAATGTTAATAATACATTAGTAATTAATAATAAATAATAACTATTAGAAGTAAATAAAATTCAATAATTAATGATGATTTTTTTTTGAAAATTAATGCTGATTAATTATTAATTACTGTATAATATAAATAAGAGGTAATAGTAATTAATAAAATACATTGTTTGCTCAAAGAAGAGCTATTACAAATTGGATTTTTGGTGGTAGATAGCTTTTGCTTAGTAAATTCGCTTATCTATTCCTTTCCTATTCATTGTGCCTTTACTTTACAGTATTTTTTTTCATTAAGTCAGACACTCTTTTTTTTTTAAAAGCAAACAAACCATATATAAAAGAGTTGTACACTCCTACAACAAATTGATCGGAGGTATCTACCTCTTCTTTGAGCAAACAACGAGTGAATTGAACATGCTACTTAAATTAGTGTAGTTATAGATGCATCAATTTTTTTGTAGTTTTTAATACTTTTAAACACTGAATATGCTAAAAAAAATAAAAAGAAAAAAAATGATATACATTAGTAATTAACAATAAATAATAACTATTAGAAGTAAATAAAATTCAATAGTTAATGATGATTATTTTTTTTTGAAAATTAATGGTGATTAATTATTAATTACTATATAATATAAATAAGAGGTAATAGTAATTAATAAAATACATTGTTTGCTCAAAGAAAAGCCGTTATGAATTGGATTTTTGATGGTAGATTGCTTTTGCTTGCTAAATTCGCTTATCTATTCCTTTCCTATTCATTGTGCCTTTACTTACAGTATTTTTTTTGTTTATTATGTCAGAGACTCTTTTTTTTGAAAGCAAACAAACCATATATAAAAGAGGTGTACACTCCTACAACAAATTGATCTGAGGTATCTGCCTCTTCTTTGAGCAAACAACGAGTGAATTGAACATGCTACTTAAATTAGTGTAGTTATAGATGCATCATTTTTTTTGTAGTTTTTAATACTTTTAAACACTGAATATGTAACACCCCGCCTCCGCTAGGGTCACTCGCAAAGGAATGCACTAGCTTTAGAGGGGCATTATTGGTAAACATGCACAGAAATATCACAAGACAGAACATATATAAATAGCGGGAGTAAAATCAAACTTTCATAACATGAATAAATAAGGTCTAAATCCTTTTACATCAGAGTACATCAAAACCTGTCTTGCAATAGTAAAGAAGCATAAAGACTTTTTAATAAATTATTCCCCAAGTAAAACCGTAAAGTAGCCATAGCCAAGAGAAGTCCAAGCCATCCATGATGACCTTCAAGCAGAAGAAGTCCGAACTAAACAGCATTGTTTCCTCCCTGAAACCTGGGGGGGGGAACGGAAGAAAAGAGGCGAAACAAAACGGGTCAGTCAAAAAGACTGAGTAAGTCCTATCTACTTCCAGTATAAAAACAGGTAAAGGTAACATGACATGCATAAACTGAAAGTAAACATAAGGATAACTACAAGATAGATAAACCAGGGTAGCCGGTTGAACTACTGCGGCAAGGTAAACTAAAGTATCATGATATACTACGGTGTTATGATAAGTCAAGGCATCACATCGTCAGATTTCTATCGAGTACGTTATCCCAAGGTATCTACCCCGTCTAACATCCCACGGTATCTATTATGTATATTCTTCCTAGTTCTAACATGTATATTTGCTCTGCACCTCTCGTACTAGTACCCCTACCCGCGTCATGTGTTAACCATGAATGTCCCTTGCTCAAAGTCGTGTAATGGTCCATGTCAACCTAATATATCGCATATATAGGTTACTCAAATCATATGTTTCTTTCCATGTATATAAGTTCAGTCCTTTGCCGTACCTCGTACGGGCTTTCTCATGTCGTATTATCCTTGAAATCGTTTGGACTGTCACCCTTGTTCTAGCTAGGCTCTTCCATATGAATCATCGTTTGAACTACTAGGACTTACGCCACCTAGAACCACTAGGGATTACGCTTACCTATTGTACGCTTTCGTATTTCGGTTTGGGTTAAACCACCTAGGCCACTAGGGATTACGCTAACCCTCAACCGCGCCCTTTTTCCCACGCATTCATCGTGAATCGTTTTTCTATAACTGTATGCACATATATCACATCGTGCCATCCGAGTCCTGTCACAGGGCAAAACAAGAAATACAGGACTCGGTCGGGAGCTTTAGATTTATCTGCCGATGCAGATACTAAGGTCTGCTTTTCTACACGTGGCTATGGTCCCACGAGACCCCTCCCTCAACTAGTGAAAGGCAACACAAGAGAAAATCTTGCATGAGAACTACACTCCGGCCAGCCCACATCCTACGGCCTACCTCACCCATAATTAGATAGCAAATTATGGTCTGTTGGGTGTTCCCTGCCTTTCCGTACGTACACGCTTGACTCAAGATGGTAGATGATCGACGAACTTGCTATCTCGGGCACCTTATGTATTCGCCGACTCACTGCTATCCACCCCAGTCTTTAGGTCGCTCGCATAGCAACCAAGGCATATTCTTGGTTCTTCTACCGCAGACCTCAACCTCTCGTGAGCCTAGTATAATGACCTGGCAGCTCACAGAGGGATCCCAAGAATATCCTCACGTTCCCCGAAGCCGCTGCTTCGTTACCCAGTTCGTTGGAGCCTTTATCTAAATCAGATAGCCTGCTCCTACACGCATACTTAAACGTTGACCTAACATATCGGGTTACTAATCTATCTAAGAAATGGTCCAAATTTCCTTGACTAAGAATTATTACTTAGTTTCCCTTAACTAAGGTTTACCACTTAGCCTTATTTCCATAATCCTTGTTAACTATGGTTATTTACCTAATCCTCCGAATTAGGGTTTATCTAATGGGTTAAGTGTCACTTAAGTCCATAACTTAGCCCGTCTACAAACCATGTCAAAATTGGCTAAGTATCCAAGTCCAAGACCTAACCCTACAAACCATGTGTCAAGTTGGCTAAGTATATTAAGCAATCCATAACTTAACCTCGTCTAATTATCATTTTAGATTGGTTAATTATATAAATTAACTTGACCTTGTCAAATTACCGAGTCAAATCGGTCAAGCGTATTCAAGTGATTCGTGACTTAGCCTTATCATGTTTTCACGTTAGATTGGTTAAGTATAGGTTAACTTAACCTCATCAAATTAACGAGTTAGATTGGTTAAGTATAGGTCACTTAACCACATCCAATTAACGAGTTAGGTTGGTTAAGTTTAGTTCACTTAACCACATCAAATTAACGAGTTAGATTGGTTAAGTTTAGGTCACTTAACCACATCAAATCTTCATGTATAATTGGTTAAGTATAAGTTGCTTAACCCCATTAAATTATCACGTTAAGTTGGTTAAGTATTGGTTACTTAACCTCATTGAACTACCAAGTTTAATTTGGTTAAGTGTTTAACTTAACCCCGTTGAATTACCGTGTTTAGATTAGTTAAGTGTGTATTACTTAACCCCATCTAATTACCGTGGTTAGGTTAGTTAAGTCTTAATTACTTAACCTCATCTAATTACCCAGTCGGATTAGTTAAGTGTAAATTACTTAACCCCATCTCCTAATCATCTTGCATGGTTAAGTGTCATTAAGGAAATCAAGCCCGGTCCCACTTAACCTACCCATTCGTGTCATATCGGTTAAGTGTTATTAGTCAAATTTACTTAACCTTATCATGTGGCATTAATTTAATTAATGCACTCTTAACCTCTCACATTAGACCTTGTTGTGGTTACTAGTTAAGCCGGGCGGGTCCGGGTAGATTTACCCCACAACCTAGTCTGACCTCGGGTCTTAAGCGCGACATGACCAACTTCTCACATTGGGTCCTATTGTTTGCAACTACTAGTTAGGCCGATCGGTTTCGGGTAGTTTTACGTTGCAAACTCAACCCAACCTCGAGTTGGCCACACTTATATTATCTAAGTTCATCATGTTTCCACAACATGTTACAAGTTTTCAAGCATTTAGGTAGACCTAGCCTAATAGGTAAATTCCCAAAGGGTAGACCTAACTTAATAGGTACATTCCCAAGCTCATGTTTTTATGCATATTTACATGTTAACTTACCTGCTATATTCAATGTTACATGTTGTCATGTTATACCCATTTAACCCAAATCATGTTTCACATCATATTTCATGGAACTTCAAGTTAAGTTTCTCATGTATATTCACGCTCGTCTAACCCAACCCCAAAACGTGTTTCCAACGTAAGTATAGACGAGTCAACATAGTAGGAATACTATGACTACGAATTGGCCTCGAACATGCATAGTGTCATAAAAAGGGTTTTGGCCACAAACACACAAAATGTCACAAGGGAATTCGGCCACAAACATGCATATTATCAAAAAGGGTTTGGCCAGAAACATGCACAACTTAAAAGGGGGGGATTGGCCACGAGCATGCATAATCTCATAAAGGAGTTGGCCACAAACTTGCATGTTAGCATAAGGGGTTTGGGTTCATAAACATGCATAAGCCCTAAAATCTTGTCTTAGCCAATGTTTCACAAGTAAAGTGGTTCCTAAAAGTTCATGCTAGCATTTCATGCATAAAGATCCAAACTTGCAAGTTAAACTAGGTTATGCATAGCATGAGAGGCATGATTAAGTCACTTACATAGCCTAAAATCATAAACATGAACACAAGAGGCAAGGTAAGGTTCATATAGGTTCGCATAATCATGTTTAGCCTCATTTTATCCTATGTCAACATTAAAAATACCGTTTTGATCCAAAAGTAGCTAGAACTTACATAGTTAGGCCTAGGCAAAGAAGCATGAATCATCTTGGCTAAGAAAGATGCATCCTTTGTAGAAGAATCGTCATGGAACTCGCATAGCAATGTTGATTTGGCCTCTATTTGGTGTAGCAAGCTTGCACCACTTGATTTGAACCCGATTTGAATGCATAGGCTCTAGGGATTTGAGATGGAGGCCATGATCAATATTGATTTTGGCAGCACTTAGTTGCTAGGTTTGATTTTTAGGGATTTAGGTTAGGTTTAGGGTCTTTTTATAGAGATTAGGATAGTTTTAGGCCCTAGGATTAGATCTAGGATTAATCTAGACCACAGAAATCGTCACAGGCCCATCAGACCAGACCAAGACTACATCCAGGTGCACCAGGTCAGAATCAGCCGACAGGGCAAGTCGACAGCCCTGTCGACATGCCTGTCGACATGCCTGTCGACATGCCTGTCGACTTGTCTGGGCGGGAATTTTCCCGCCTGGCCCCATTTCTGCATATTTCGAAATTCAAATTTCCCGAAAACTTCTTTGGGCCTTAACCGGGTCATACGGACTCCGATTTTCGAAAACTCGGACTCTATTTCGCGTATTTTTCCGAGACGAACGCAATGGCATAGCCCGTTTTACTTGATTCAGAATTTAAAATTAAATTCTGCCTTGATTCTCGTTTTAACATGTTATTGAAATACGGGTTGTTACATTCTCCCCACCTTTTAGGATTTCGTCCCTGAAATCTCTAAGTTAGGAAGAACATATCCTACCATCCATCATCCATCTACTCAAAACATCATCCATAAGCAACCATTGTCCTTGATGATTTCTAATGCTGTATGAATATATGTAAAACGTGTGTGTACATGTTCCTTAGCTAATGCTAATGATCAGGCCTGAATAATCTTTCTAATGCAAAGTATGTTTAGTGCCATGAATCCAGCATGTATGCAAATAGCCCTAGTCATGTAAATACTATATGCATGCACAATCATTCATTCATATGCAACATCCGCATGATAACACATTCAATTTCATCCATAAACAAGTATAAATACTCGTGCATATGCAACATGAAAGGTGATCGCGTCAATCTAGTATCTAACGTGTATTCGCGCATCCACGAGCAACCACTTGCAACCATTTGCAACCATATCAATCATAACATGTCTCAAATACATGTTTACATCCATAGCGTTCTACCTAAGGTTCCTAAAATAAGATCGAGAAGATAAACAAAACAAACTCCTTACGGGGTTTGTAACAGAAACAGGACCGAGAGGATATCCATAAAAGATAGCAAACTCAACAGAAAAACAGGGATCGAGGATATATCCCCAAAAGAGATATCATGCACGTATTTAGTCTTCAGTCTCCTGAGTCGCATTACCTTGAGCTTAGTTCCATCGTGCCTTGACAGCCCCTTTTACTTCACGATTTCGCAGCTTCTTATTTCCTGTTTCCATAACATGAGTTGGAACTCATTTCCTCGTCGCCTCTCGTTCCACTTGCACTTATTCTCCTTCTAGAATACTTGGCGCAAACAGGATTGCGTACACATTATTCCATGCGAGCCCTCAAAATTCACTAGTGAGTCCTGGACCTTGTACCATAAGGTATTCCACGTAGAAAAACTTTCCCTTGCAAGTAAACAGGTTACCATGCGCACTTACTAGGGTAATTCCCATAACCCATACATAAGCGAAGTAAACCATCCGTTTTATTAGCGAACACCACTCGATCGGGTTTCTAATTCCCAACAAAGGCATCTAGGGATTCTAAGTAATTAGTCATGACAGAACCTCAAAAAGGTTACACGATACTTCGAGGGTATTACCAAGGCTAGTCAAAAGGTCTAACTACCCTCCTATCAAAACCGAGAGTGGCACCCCCTACTGGATAACCACTTCATCCCTAGAATCCATCCATAGCTTATAAACATAAGCATTATTTCCAAACTCAACACTTGGCATAGACATTCCCAAATCCAAACAAGTCATGTATAAATGGACTGATTCTCCAATAGGACTTTGAGACAAAAAATGGGATCCTCTATTACGCTAGTACTTAAGGTGCAGAGACTCAACTACCGAAGCAGACTTAAATGATACGAACAACGAAGTCCTAACGGGATGATAGAGAAGAAAAGCTAAACCTTTGACAAGATCGTTACCCTCCTTTGAGGTACTCTAGAAATGAGAGCATACTACTGCCCTCCCGATGATCTTGTCCTTGTCCCATAATACTTAACTATCCGCCCCGTTTTACCATGCCAAAGGTACTCTCTCTTCATGGGTTTCATTGTTCATCTCTCTCCCTCCTTTGAGGACTAAGCCATACCAACAAGTTGCTCATCCTTAAGCTCGTATCCTTTATCCTTCTTTCTCACGATCCTTTCTTATAACGCGGTCACTGGTCTCTCGAGAACCACCTCCATCGTATGGAAAGCACTTTCGTAGGTAGAAAAGACTAGTCGCAGTTAAAACTACTGTGACTACAGATGGAGGAAAGAAAGGAAAAGAGACTCAATTAAGGAAACAAGGATAGTGCTAATGGCCTTTGGGGAATAGCCTTTTTCTTTTTAAAAGAAAACTTTCTTGAAAAATGCTTCTTTATAAACGATTTTCAAATAGTTTTCAGAAGGTCTTTAAAAACTTTTGCCCAGCCTGGTAACCTTCTGCTCTGATACCAAATGTAACACCCCGCCTCCGCTAGGGTCACTCGCAAAGGAATGCACTAGCTTTAGAGGGGCATTATTGGTAAACATGCACAGAAATATCACAAGATAGAACATATATAAATAGCGGGAGTAAAATCAAACTTTCATAACATGAATAAATAAGGTCTAAAGCCTTTTACATCAGAGTACATCAAAACCTGTCTTGCAATAGTAAAGAAGCATAAAGACTTTTTAATAAATTATTCCCCAAGTAAAACCGTAAAGTAGCCATAGCCAAGAGAAGTCCAAGCCATCCATGATGACCTTCAAGCAGAAGAAGTCCGAACTAAACAGCATTGTTTCCTCCCTGAAACCTGGGGGGGAAACGGAAGAAAAGAGGCGAAACAAAACGGGTCAGTCAAAAAGACTGAGTAAGTCCTATCTACTTCCAGTATAAAAACAGGTAAAGGTAACATGACATGCATAAACTGAAAGTAAACATAAGGATAACTACAAGATAGATAAACCAGGGTAGCCGGTTGAACTACTGCGGCAAGGTAAACTAAAGTATCATGATATACTACGGTGTTATGATAAGTCAAGGCATCACATCGTCAGATTTCTATCGAGTACGTTATCCCAAGGTATCTACCCCGTCTAACATCCCACGGTATCTATTATGTATATTCTTCCTAGTTCTAACATGTATATTTGCTCTGCACCTCTCGTACTAGTACCCCTACCCGCGTCATGTGTTAACCATGAATGTCCCTTGCTCAAAGTCGTGTAATGGTCCATGTCAACCTAATATATCGCATATATAGGTTACTCAAATCATATGTTTCTTTCCATGTATATAAGTTCAGTCCTTTGCCGTACCTCGTACGGGCTTTCTCATGTCGTATTATCCTTGAAATCGCTTGGACTGTCACCCTTGTTCTAGCTAGGTTCTTCCATATGAATCATCGTTTAAACTACTAGGACTTACGCCACCTAGCACCACTAGGGATTACGCTTACCTATTGTACGCTTTCGTATTTCGGTTTGGGTTAAACCACCTAGGCCACTAGGGATTACGCTAACCTTCAACCGCGCCCTTTTTCCCACGCATTCATCGTGAATCGTTTTTCTATAACTGATGCACATGTATCACATCGTGCCATCCGAGTCCTGTCACAGGGCAAAACAAGAAATACAGGACTCAATCGGGAGCTTTAGATTTATCTACCGATGCAGATACTAAGGTCTGCTTTTCTACACGTGGCTATGGTCCCACGAGACCCCTCCCTCAACTAGTGAAAGGCAACACAAGAGAAAATCTTGCATGAGAACTACACTCCGGCCAGCCCACATCCTACGGCCTACCTCACCCATAATTAGATAGCAAATTATGGTCTGTTGGGTGTTCCCTGCCTTTCCGTACATACACGCTTGACTCAAGATGGTAGATGATCGACGAACTTGCTATCTCGGGCACCTTATGTATTCGCCGACTCACTGCTATCCACCCCAGTCTTTAGGTCGCTCGCATAGCAACCAAGGCATATTCTTGGTTCTTCTACCGCAGACTTCAACCTCTCGTGAGCCTAGTATAATGACCTGGCAGCTCACAGAGGGATCCCAAGAATATCCTCACGTTCCCCGAAGCCGCTGCTTCGTTACCCAGTTCGTTGGAGCCTTTATCTAAATCAGATAGCCTGCTCCTACACGCATACTTAAACGTTGACCTAACGTATTGGGTTACTAATCTATCTAAGAAATGGTCCAAATTTCCTTGACTAAGAATTATTACTTAGTTTCCCTTAACTAAGGTTTACCACTTAGCCTTATTTCCATAATCCTTGTTAACTATGGTTATTTACCTAATCCTCCGAATTAGGGTTTATCTAATGGGTTAAGTGTCACTTAAGTCCATAACTTAGCCCGTCTACAAACCATGTCAAAATTGGCTAAGTATCCAAGTCCAAGACCTAACCCTACAAACCATGTGTCAAGTTGGCTAAGTATATTAAGCAATCCATAACTTAACCTCGTCTAATTATCATTTTAGATTGGTTAATTATATAAATTAACTTGACCTTGTCAAATTACCGAGTCAAATCGGTCAAACGTATTCAAGTGATTCGTGACTTAGCCTTATCATGTTTTCACGTTAGATTGGTTAAGTATAGGTTTACTTAACCTCATCAAATTAACGAGTTAGATTGGTTAAGTATAGGTCACTTAACCACATCCAATTAACGAGTTAGGTTGGTTAAGTTTAGTTCACTTAACCACATCAAATTAACGAGTTAGATTGGTTAAGTTTAGGTCACTTAACCACATCAAATCTTCATGTATAATTGGTTAAGTATAAGTTGCTTAACCCCATTAAATTATCACGTTAAGTTGGTTAAGTATTGGTTACTTAACCTCATTGAACTACCAAGTTTAAATTGGTTAAGTGTTTAACTTAACCCCGTCGAATTACCGTGTTTAGATTAGTTAAGTGTGGATTACTTAACCCCATCTAATTACCGTGGTTAGGTTAGTTAAGTCTTAATTACTTAACCTCATCTAATTACCCAGTCGGATTAGTTAAGTGTAAATTACTTAACCCCATCTCCTAATCATCTTGCATGGTTAAGCGTCATTAAGGAAATCAAGCCCGGTCCCACTTAACCTACCCATTCGTGTCATATCGGTTAAGTGTTATTAGTCAAATTTACTTAACCTTATCATGTGGCATTAATTTAATTAATGCACTCTTAACCTCTCACATTAGACCTTGTTGTGGTTACTAGTTAAGCCGGGCGGGTCCGGGTAGATTTACACCACAACCTAGTCTAACCTCGGGTCTTAAGCGCGACATGACCAACTTCTCACATTGGGTCCTATTGTTTGCAACTACTAGTTAGGCCGGTTGGTTCCGGGTAGTTTTACGTTGCAAACTCAACCCAACCTCGAGTTGGCCACACTTATATTATCTAAGTTCATCATGTTTCCACAACATGTTACAAGTTTTCAAGCATTTGGGTAGACCTAACCTAATAGGTAAATTCCCAAAGGGTAGACCTAACTTAATAGGTAAATTCCCAAGCTCATGTTTTTATGCATATTTACATGTTAACTTACCTACTATATTCAATGTTACATGTTGTCATGTTATACCCATTTAACCCAAATCATGTTTCACATCATATTTCATGGAACTTCAAGTTAAGTTTCTCATGTATATTCACGCTCGTCTAACCCAACCCCAAAACGTGTTTCCAACGTAAGTATAAACGAGTCAACATAGTAGGAATACTATGACTACGAATTGGCCTCGAACATGCATAGTGTCATAAAAAGGGTTTTGGCCACAAACACACAAAATGTCACAAGGGAATTCGGCCACAAACATGCATATTATCAAAAAGGGTTTGGCCATAAACATGCACAACTTAAAAGGGGGGGGATTGGCCACGAGCATGCATAATCTCATAAAGGAGTTGGCCACAAACTTGCATGTTAGCATAAGGGGTTTGGGTTCATAAACATGCATAAGCCCCAAAATCTTGTCTTAGCCAATGTTTCACAAGTAAAGTGGTTCCTAAAAGTTCATGCTAGCATTTCATGCATAAAGATCCAAACTTGCAAGTTATACTAGGTTATGCATAGCCTGAGAGGCATGATTAAGTCACTCACATAGCCTAAAATCATAAACATGAACACAAGAGGCAAGGTAAGGTTCATATAGTTTCGCATAATCATGTTTAGCCTCATTTTATCCCATGTCAACATTAAAAATACCGTTTTGATCCAAAAGTAGCTAGAACTTACATAGTTAGGCCTAGGCAAAGAAGCATGAATCATCTTGGCTAAGAAATATGCCTCCTTTGTTGAAGAATCGTCATGGAACTTGCATAGCAATGTTTATTTGGCCTCTATTTGGTGTAGCAAGCTTGCACCACTTGATTTGAACCCAATTTGAATGCATAGGCTCTAGGGATTTGAGATGGAGGCCATGATCAATATTGATTTTGGCAGCACTTAGTTGCTAGGTTTGATTTTTAGGGATTTAGGTTAGGTTTAGGGTCTTTTTATAGAGATTAGGATAGTTTTAGGCCCTAGGATTAGATCTAGGATTAATCTAGACCACAGAAATCGTCACAGGCCCATCAGACCAGACCAAGACTACATCCAGGTGCACCAGGTCAGAATCAGCCGACAGGGCAAGTCGACAGCCCTGTCGACATGCCTGTCGACTTGTCTGGGCGGGAATTTTCCCGCCTGGCCCCATTTCTGCATGTTTCGAAATTCAAATTTCCCGAAAACTTCTTTGGGCCTTAACCGGGTCATACGGACTTCGATTTTCGAAAACTCGGACTCTATTTCGCGTATTTTTCCGAGATGAACGCAATGGCATAGCCCGTTTTACTTGATTCAGAATTTAAAATTAAATTCTGCCTTGATTCTCGTTTTAACATGTTATTGAAATACGGGTTGTTACAGAATATGCTAATAAAATTGAAAAGAAAAAAAATGTTGATATACATTAGTAATTAATAACAAATAATAACTATTAGAAGTAAATAAAATTCAATAGTTAATGATGATTATTTTTTTTTGAAAATTAATGCTGATTAATTATTAATTACTATATAATATAAATAAGAGGTAATAGTAATTAATAAAATACATTGTTTTCTCAAAGAAGAGCCGTTACGAATTGGATTTTTGATGGTAGATTGCTTTTGCTTGCTAAATTCGCTTATCTATTCCTTTCCTATTCATTGTGTCTTTACGTTATAGTATTTTTTTTGTTCATTATGTCAGAGACTTTTTTTTGAAAGAAAACAAAACATATATAAAAGAGTTGTACACTCCTACAACAAAGTGATCGGAGGTATCTGCCTCTTCTTTGAGCAAACAATGAGTGAATTGAACATGCTTCTTAAATTAGTGTAGTTATAGATGCATCAATTTTTTTGTAGTTTTTAATAATTTTAAACACTGAATATGCTAAAAAAATGAAAAGAAAAAAAATGTTGATATATATTAGTAATTAATAATAAATAATAACTATTAGACGTAAATAAAATTCAATAGTTTATGATGATTATTTTTTTTTTGAAAATTTATGCTGATTAATTATTAATTACTATATAATATAAATAAGAAGTAATAGTAATTAATAAAATACATTGTTTGCTCAAAGAGGAGCCGTTACGAATTGGATTTTTGATGGTAGATTGCTTTTGCTTGCCAAATTCGCTTATCTATTCCTTTCCTATTCATTGTGTCTTTACTTTACAGTATTGTTTTTTTTTTTCATTCATTATGTCAAAGACTCGTTTTTTTTAAAGCAAACAAACCATATATAAAAGAGTCGTACACTCCTGCAACAAATTGATCGGAGGTATCTACCTCTTCTTTGAGCAAACAACGAGTGAATTGAACATGCTACTTAAATTAGTGTAGTTATAGATGCATCATTTTTTTGTAGTTTTTAATACTTTTAAACACTGAATATGCTAAAAAAAATGAAAAGAAAAAAAATAGTAAAAGTAATAATAAATAATAAGTTGTTTTACTTATATAAAATGGTAAATGACACCAATTTTATCTATTAACTACACCAAAAAATTAACTATAGTTTTGGTTGTACCCGAACGAACAAGCATCAAATGAGAATGTGACCTTATTTGTATTTGTATTTTCTTTTCAAATATCAGATATTTTTTTACTTTTTAAATACACATATGGATGAATTGAAATTTTTGAATAGTTATTATAGAAAGTTATGTGGTGGGTCATTTAAATTATCTTTTTGGCTCCAAACTCAAATTTCGCCTGGGCTCCAAATCAAAAATTTCGGCTCTAACACTATGTTTTCACGTATCCGTCACAGTCTGCGTATTTGTTACCTCAGGTCCTTAGCCGTTAGATTAACATTAACCCAGTGGTTCTGATTTCAATCTACCATTCTTACACGACTAAAAATCATGCCGATAGAAAGGCGATTCGCTTAAGAAAAAACCCTAGCCCCCTTCCATCATTTAAACCACCTAATTCTCCTCCTTTGAGATGTCTGCCTTCAATTTCCCTCCCTTCAGACCTACCTTCCCCACGACAACCTCCAGCGCTTCGTGCGCCTGTAGAGATCTTCGATACCAACAGGTTTCAGATTGTTACATCGCGCCAGCATCGGAAGAAAATGCGCCAAATTCTAGTTCAGCCTACCCATGTTCTTGATGTTAAGCTTTCCTCAGCTCCTTATACCTCTGCCTGTATCACCACTGGTTCACGAATTCTTCCTGCTTCTCATGGCTCGGATGCCTCGTCTTTTATCTTTGGGCTGCGATTTGACAATCTAAACATATAGTCCGCAATCCCCTTCAGATGCTAGCCGGGCTTGGAAGGAGGTAATTACAAATAATTAAGTTCCTGTATTTACTCGTCTTAGATACACAAACCTAAAAAATTTCAAAGTATGTATTGTGATAAGATGAATTCAGATTTCAATCGCTACAGGCTTGAATGTGTTTACTGAACCAGCCAGGTATGTTTATTTTTAGTTTGACAGTTTGTGATTGCTATTGACCTTAAAAAAAGTGTGGATACATATATATGCATATGACAATATACATATGTACATGTGTTAAATGTCTCTATTGAGTATGAGTGCTTTATTTCATAATTTTTCATGCTATATTTCTAGTTAATATTTTTGAGTAAATCTTTTCCCTAAAAAAAGTCAAAAACACATGTGGTTAGATGTCTCTGATTAGTGGCAGACTGATGGAGAGTGGTTCAGGTGTTCATTTTTTATGTTCATATTGTGGTCATAAGTTAATTGTATATTTTGTTTATACAAATATACGGTTAATATACATGTAATATTTTGTTTATAGAAATAAAGCATGTTTTCACAGTATATACTTAATGTTCTGTTTCTGGAAATAATATACATAGTTAATATTGCTACAAAATAAAACAAAATAAAATCTCATATATTATCTGCCTTAACATCAGAAGTACGTTCGTCCGTATTCTTCCTCACAAGATTATATTTCTCCTGAAATGTAGATAATTGTGTTTAGCGGTTGGGGTGGGTTTGTGCACGATATCAGTTCGGTAAGAGATATTGAGTTTGAGTTGTCTACTGATGAATCGTTGATGTTCACGATACTCTTCATGCATGGATGTTATTAGTATGTGTTGGTTTCTGTAGTTGTTATTCCAAAGTGGTAGTATACTGAAGCTAGTTATTATTAGTTGTATGTGTTAGTTTCTATAGTGTAGTAATTTGTTTAACTCACACACTTTGTGTATGCTATTTCCATATTTTTAAACTAGCTCATTTGTACATATGTCATGCAAATAATAGAAATCTCAAGTAGTCTTGTCTGTTAGCTATGCAGTTGCTAACAATCGTTTGACTTCTTGAATGAAAAATTAGAGAAATGGCTTGACATGCTCAAAACAACCATGTTAGTTAGCTATGCAGTTGCTAACAATTGTTTGATTACCTTGTTAATTTAGGCCACTTTTATTTTGATCATATCTCTTTTGTTAGTAGACATATTGCATCACTAGTATCTATTGTAGACAATAGTAGCAATATTTTTATGTGTCCAGCAGTTCATAATCAAATGAATATACTGAAAATAATCGAGCCTTATCTGTTAACGTTCTTATGGAATGCAGAGGACTTGGGAAAGGAGACTCGGGCTAAAGAGAAAAACTTTGAACAAATGAATAGGAGGTCATTTTTCTAGAGGAGAAGACAAGGATTAATACGCTAGCAATAATTGTGTTTGTATTCTTAAAGAAAGCAAATCCTGATGGAAAGGGGACTAAAGCTAAAAAAGAAAACTTCAAACAAATGAGCTGCTGATTGATGTTTCAGAACATAAAAACAAGAAGCTAAGGTGATCCATGGCTACTACGAAGATATTATTTCTTTTTGCTTGTATTCATAAAAATACCATTAACTGCAATTGTCATGCATTCATAAATACTGCAAAGAGCATATCAGAGGTTTAAGTGTTTCATGATAGAAGAACCAAATAGTAGAGATATTGGAGGAGGAGGAGGTATTATTTTAACTAAAAGAAAATTTGTTTAGTGTTTATGAAATATTATGGATGTATTAAGTATTTCTGATGTAAGAATGTTTAGTATGTCTATTATGTAATGTTGAATGTTGATTATGAGAAGAGTGATTAATATAATACATTGATTATGAGATGTGTGCATTGATATTAATTGTGTTGTATTTAAATTAGGATTGTGTATTGAATGGAACACAAGTTATGTGTGTAGGGTGTGTGTGTGTGTGTGTGTGTGTGTGTGTATGCAGATCAGAAGGGGAATAGCAGCGGATTACCAACAAAAAAGGGAGGTTAAGTTTGTCTCAATTTAATTTTCGTCGCTAATCCCTTGGTAATTAGTAAGGATTTACCAAAGCCTTTTATAAATAATATTTTATTATTAATTAATTATTCGTCGGTAAATAGTCGGTATATAAATTAAAATTAAATTAATAAATAAAATTTTATTTTTATTATAAAATTAGTAAAATGATGGAAAAATGTCGGTAAACTCATGCAAAATTCCGTCGCAAAATCTGACATTGATACCGTCATGGTTTTTACTGACAACACCGTTATGTAGGAAATCCGTCGCTAAGACTTGTTTAGCGACGGATTAGAAGCGGATTCTGCCACTGCTATCTGCTGTTTTTCTTGTAGTGTTAGAACAACTCAACGCATTTAACAAAGTTAGAAACGATCCATTCTCTCCAACATACAATCCGGGTTGGAGAAACCATCCTAACTTCTCTTGGGCCCAAAAAAATGCAACTTCGAATTTAGTTCGACCTCCTTTTCAACCATTTTTGAATAATCCTTCAAATCCCCCTTTCAACAAAATCAATTCCAGAATTTTGTGCCATCTTCTCAAAATCAAGCGCAACATTATTTTGTTCCACATGACGATAAACGATTGACATCACTAGAAAAAACTCTTGAAGAATTGAGTAAAGAAACGACTCAAAATCTCCAATCAAATACCAATCTTCAAAATTTATTGACTTCACACATGCAAAATATGAGTCAATCTATCGCTAAACTTGTAATGCAAACGAGTCAGTTGGCTACTTCTGTAAGTGAACGGGGAAGAGGCACATTCCCGAGTCAACCCATTCAAATCCTAGGAATCAGAATCCTAATCCAAACCAAGCTCATGCCATCTAGGATAGCAATCAAACTCAGTTGAATGCTATCATAACTTTACGATCCAATAAGAAAATCAATAATCAAGTTGAAAATCCAAATAACTTACAGAGTGTCCCTCTCGACTCTTCTAAAACCATGAACGATTTCGATCTAAATTCTGAGTCCAGTTCTGCTCCGACTCAAGTAGACCGACCTACTGAGTTTTGCGTTCCATTTCCTTATCGTCTTCGACCAAAGACACATTCCGACCAAATGGAAAAGATGTTGGAAATTTTTAAACAAGTGAAAGTTAGCATCCCTCTTCTTGACATCATTCAACAAATCCCCACTTACGCCAAATTTCTCAAAGACTTGTGTACCCAAAAACGACACACTCATGTACCCAAGAAAGTATTCTTAGCCGCTGGACTTAGCGAAGTCTTGACCCAATCAATCCCGGTCAAATACAAAGATCCTGGATGCCCTACGATCTCATGCACGATAAGGGATAAAACAATTAATAAATGCCTAGTTGATTTGGGTGCAAGTGTCAATTTGATTCCATATTCTGTTTACCAACAACTTGGTTTAGGTGAACTTAGACCAATGAAAGTAACTCTTCAATTTGCTAATCGTTCAATTAAGAAACCCGTTGGAGAAATCGAGGACGTACTCATCAAAGTTGATCAATTCATTTACCCTGTCGATTTCATTGTTTTGGAAACTCAGCCTGTCAATAATCCAATGAGTCAAATTCCTTTGATTTTAGGTCGTCCATTTTTGGCTACTTCAAATGCTTTGATAAATTGTCGCAATGGTTCAATGAAAATCTCTTTTGGAAACATGACTCTATATCTTAACATTTTCAATCTTGAAAGTCATTCGAATGAATCATGTAACCAAACCTTGGAAGTTAATGCCATCCGCGAAAACTCTGAAAACGAATCCATTGACCTTAATGATGAGCATGAGGCTGAGTACAAAAAAAAGTTCCAAGACACTCCTAATGAAGTCAAATACGAACTTCCTTTTGAATCGCTTTCAGTTGAGTCCAAATCTCATATAAGCTCTTTGATCGAGAAACCGCCAAAGTAGGATATTAAACCTCTTCCCGATCACCTTATGTATGTATACTTAAGTGATGACGAAACTTGTTCTGTCATAATTTCTTCAAATTTAACTCTTGATAAAGAAACTTCTCTTCTATCGACTCTTTCTAAAAACAAAGATGAAATCGGTTGGTCCATTTCCGACATCAAGGGAATTAGCCCTGCAGTAGTTCAACATCGTATTCACTTAACCGATGAAGCCAAACCCACTCGTGAATCACAACATAGGCTTAACTCAAAGATGAAAGAGGTAGTTCGCGAAGAAATTCTTAAACTTCTTGACAACGGTATCATTTACCCCATTTCTGATAGCTTATGGGTTAGCTCCATTCATGTTGTTCCTAAAAAGTCCGGACTCACCGTTGCTGCAAATGACCAAAACGAACTTATTCCAACTCATACTCAAACGGGTTGGCGTGCTTGCATTGATTATCGAAAATTGAATGCTGCAACGCGTAAAGACCACTTTCCTCTTCCCTTCATCGATCAAATGCTCGAACGTTTAGCCGGTCACAAATTCTACTGCTTTCTTGATGGTTATTTTGGTTATAACCAAATTCCAATCGCTCAGGAAGATCATGAAAAAACTACTTTCACATGTCCTTCGGTACCTTTGCTTACCGACGTATGCCTTTCGGTCTTTGCAATGCTCCTGCAATTTTCCAACAATGTATGGTTGGAATTTTTTCTGATATGATCGAACGCTTTCTTGAAGTCTTTATGGATGATTTTTCGATCTTTGGAGATTCTTTTTCATCTTGCTTATATCATCTTGAACTTGTTTTAAATTGATGTAAAGAAAAACACTTAACGTTGAATTGGGAAAATTGCCACTTTATGGTCAACCAAGCCATTGTCCTCGGACATGCAATTTCAAATCACGGCATTGAGGTAGATAAAGTGAAAGTTGACATGATTTCAAAACTACCCATTCCAAAATGCGTCAAGGACATTCGTTCAATTCTTGGGCATGCTAGTTTTTACCGACGCTTTGTGAAAGATTTTAGCAAAATTGCTCGTCCTTTGACTACTCTTTTAGGAAAGGACATTCCATTCGAATTTAACTCTGAATGTGTCGCTTCTTTTGAACGCCTTAAAAATGAACTCATTTCAGCTCCGATAATTTGTACACCCAATTAGGAACTTCCTTTTGAAATCATGTGTAATGCTTCTAACTTTGCGGTCGGTGCTGTCCTAGAGCAACACATCAACAAAATTCTTCACTTCATTTACTACGTGAGTATGACTTTGAAAGACGCTCAACTGAATTATACAACAACCGAAAAAGAACTTTTAGCTGTCGTTTTTGCGCTTGAGAAGTTTCGATCTTACTTGATTGGTTCCCGTGTCACGGTCTACACAGACCATTCTTCTCTTCAGCACCTTTTTGCTAAAAAGGATGCTAAGTCACGCTTAATTCGATGGATCCTTTTACTTCAAGAATTTAATCTTACAATCAAAGACAAAAAAGGAACTAGTAACGTCATATCCGATCACTTGTCTCGTCTCCCTAACGCGCCATCTTCATTGCCAATCAATGAAAACTTTCCTGATGAACAACTTCTTTCTGTTACAATCGATCCTTGGTTCGCCGACATAGTGAACTATATAGTCACTAAGGAAACCCCCTCATTTTGGCCCAAACAAGATAAATACAAATTTCTTTCCCAAGTGAAATATTTCTATTGGGACGACCCATACTTGTTTAAGTATTGTCCAGACCAAATCATTCGTTGATGCATTCCTGATAGCAAAATTAGCAGTGTTCTCTCATTCTGCCATGATCATGCGTGCAGTGGACATTATGGTCCTAGGAAAACCGCTGAAAAATGTGGTTTTCATTGGCCTACTCTCTTTAAAGACTCGTTCGAATTCTGTAAAACTTGCAATCATTGCCAAATGCTAGGGAAGATTTCTCCACGGAATATGATGCCTTTGAATCCTATCCTTACGATCGAGCTTTTTGATGTATGGGGTATTGGCTTTATGGGACCTCTCCCAAACTCCTTTGGAAACTTGTATATTCTTCTCGCTGTTGATTACGTTTCAAAATGGGTCGAAGCCATTCCTTGTAAAACAAATGATCATAAAAATGTTTGAAATTTCTAAAAGAGAACATCTTTTCGAGGTTCGGCACACCCTACACAATAATAAGTGACAATGGAACACATTTCTGTAATCGATCTTTTGAATCCTTAATGAAGAAATGCTCAATAACACACAAATTATCCACTCCCTATCAACCACAAACTTGTGGTCAAGTCGAAGTATCGAATCGTCAAATAAAACAGATTTTGGAGAAAATTGTAAACAAAAACCGAAAAGATTGGTCACAAAAATTGACCGACGCGCTTTGGGCTTACCGTACTGCTTTTAAAACTAATATTGTAATGTCCCCTTTCCAATTAGTTTACGGTAAAGCCTGTCATTTACCTGTTGAAATAGAACATAAAGCGCTTTGGGCAATTAAGAACTTAAACTTTAATCTTGAACAATTTGGCGAAAACCGAAAATTGCAACTCAATGAGTTAGAAGAAATTAGAAATGACGCATACGAAAACGCGAAAATTTACAAGGAAAAAACCAAAGTTTTTCATGACAAGTCAATCCTAAGAACAACATTCTCGCCAAACCAAAAATTTCTATTGTATTACTCACGACTTCATTTATTCCCTGGGAAGTTAAAATCGAGATGGACCGGACCATATGTTGTTCGAACTGTTTTTCCACATGGTGCTATTGAAATAGAAAACCCGAGGGATGGATCCATATTCAAAGTCAATGGTCAACATCTAAAACCGTCCTTGGAATTGCCCACTAATCAAGAGGAGGAGCTCATGATTCTTCATGAGCCATGCTACGTGAAGTAAGAAAGTTAAGTTTAACCCTTCTTTTGTAAATATGTAAATATTTCTCTTTCGTTTAACTCATTGTGTCATGCATTAGCTGTGAGGACACAGTCGAAATCAAGTGTGGGGGGAGTCTCATTTTCATTCTGTTTTGCATAGTTTAATTTTGCATTTTATTTTTTCCCTTTCACTTTTTCCATTTTTTCCTTTTCTAAAAAAAATCGCACTTCTATTTACTTTTAATTAGACATGATGGAGTATAAGCATATAATTTTGGTTGTTCGATTTAAATATTTGGAAATTTACTTCTCTGAGCGGATAATGAAAGAAAAGTTTGAATTATGAGCAAATTTGGTGTAACTGGTATATTGGGAAATTCGTAGGTGATGAGTATGAAATGTTTCTGAATTGTAATCCGATTAAATGAAGGTTGATTTTGACTACTTGTGATAACATTTTAGATCTTTTAAGTGAAGTTTTGCTAAAATTTTCTCGCTTGATTCTCTCTCTTATGTAAAAATAAAGAAGAAGAAAGAAGAAGAAGTATATATATAATATAATTTAAGGGTATCCAACATTACTGGTACATCTGCCGTTGGTGTGCAAACCCGCCAAGCTCTTTCGGACACCTTGTTGACAAAGTCAGCGTCAGTATATCTTGGTCTCATTTCATGAGTTAGACACCTAAGGATTACAAACATCTTGTTGACAAAGTCAGCGTTGGTCTGCATAATTCGCCATGCTCTGTCCCAAACTCTCACGTCAGTCCGCGAGGCAGTGCATGGGTGGTATACCTTGGTCATTTTGGTTAGGTGATTGTAAATAGTAATAATGTAAATATTTTGTAATAAAGAGAGATTAAAGCACTTGAAATCCAAGCACACTCTTCACCTATTCGACCTAACTTATTAACAAAAAGGAAGTTGAGATGCCGTCACTACGCCATAGATGGCCTACGCCAACCCCAGAGAAATGACGCAGTAGGTGCCAAATAGTGTTGCTGCAGGCAAAAAATGATCTGTGGCAACACTTTTTTGGGGTTGCCTTTTGCCGCGTTGCCTTAGAGTCAAAGGCAACACATTTTCGATCCTAAGGCAACATCAGCACAGTTGTTGCCGCATGTACTAAATTTACAAAAATGTGGGACCCACTATAATCTGTGACCCGTGTTTACGGAATCGCCACGAAAATCTGTAGCCCGGGTCCACGGAATCCAGTTGTGGGGCCCACATGCATAAATTTATAGCAACAATTTTGCCATCCAATGGCAACACTATATCATAGCTATGACAACATTTAACATCACATACTGCAATATTATATCATATATATGGCAACATAACATCAAACTGAAATTTACAAAGAACTTTTTATTTCAAATTAACCAGGGAACACTAGTACGTAGTCAACTACAAAATAACAAAACGTAGCCACTAAGTTCAATTTTACAAACATTTCAAAAACAAACACACAGCAAGTCCTAAATTCATGTTTACATAAAACTAAAACAGTTTCAAAATATAGCACAAGCCTTCAATGCGTTCAATGCCTCTACTGCATCGTACCTCTAGTGCCTTCATTAACAAAAGTTCTTGAAAATCCTCATCACTGCCTCCTTCACCTGCATACATAAGTTGCATTTCAGCACAAAATAAGAGGTATGCATGCCTGAATTGCATTTCAGCACAAAGTATGGTCACAGTATAACTGAGTTTCCTTTCAGCACAAACTGAGTTTCATAACTGAATTCCATTTGCATCAGTATAACATAGTATACTGATCTAAACAATGTGTATAAAAGTGTACTGATCTAAACAATGTGTGAGTTACATAACTGATCTAAACAATGTGGATACAAGTGTACTGATCTAAAACATAACTGAGTGACATAACTGATCAATGTGTATACAAGTGTAAACTGATCTAAACAATGTGTATACAAGTGCATACTAATCTGCAATGTGGCAAAAATTATCACTAATCTACAATGTGGCAAAACTTAAAATTATACCTGAAAACTGCCCATGCATGCTATTTCATGTTACTTCACTGCTCTACATTGCCATAACAACACACAAAAGAACTCCAAACATGATCCAAGATATAGCTAAAGCTTTTGCAAAGAATTTTTCTCCTGTCTCGTGTTTTCCACAGTCAATGCGCATTAGGGCCAACTCTTCCTTCAAATCTGCCACCAATTCATCGGCTTTTACCCTCTTTTGCTTTTGCTTTTGCTTTTGCAGCTTTTCTTCAATTGTCTTATTTTTCATGAGCAATTGCAATATAGTCTTTTCTTTTTCCATCAATTTAACACTAGTATCATCCAATTCAGAATTGTTGTTGATTTCGTACACTTCGTCATGCCACATAAAATACCCGCAATCGCCAATCTGCACATACATTAAATTCTCGAGTAAAATCCGCAACCAAAAAAAACCTAATTTATACTTACCGGCCACATGGAGCAACCAAAAAAACTTCTTCCCCGCATTCGACCCCACCTTTACAGTCCTCAACTTTGCTGGGATATTGTGGTGGCAGTTCTTTCTCGCAGCCGTTGTTGACGAATTTGAAGTTGAAATTGATGTCCGCATCATGCAATATTCAGTGATATCCGCAGTCCTGAAACATCAATTACATTCCTGAAACATCAACATAAAACAAATTTGTGACTGACGTGTACTCTTATAAGTACCAACAAAGATTGCATAAATGTGGATATGATAAATGCACTGTGTACTATATGACATCTAACAAGGCTAAATAAACAAACACTTACGATTAAGGGCCTTGGGAGCGAAAGTGCCTCTTTGAATTTGGCATTGTCCCATAGTGCCCAGTGGAACATTATCCGGCGAACTTTTGTGCTCAAAAGCATTGTCACATTCTACCTCCATTCCCCGGACAATGTTCCACCAGGCAGTATGGTGGACAACAAAATCTAACACCCAAAGAATTACGATTTCTACTTGTGCTCACAAGGTGGAATGATAGGCACAACCCAAAGAAGTACTTTTGTGAAACAACATATTTAACGATGTAGGTTTGAGGAAAAAAGGACTTAAATGGCTAGGGAATCCCTTCATGTTAAGCCTAAAACAGATTAGCCTAAAAAATGAATGTACAGACTGACGAAGTACAACACTATGGATCATCGAAAAAAGGTAAGTTAAGATCAAAAAATTCGTTTACAGTACCTTAGGGTAATGAAAGTAGATCAACAGCGAAGCAATTTCTTGCAAAATCGGATCTTTATTTGGTAGCGAACAACGTAATTAGTGGTTGCCTCGTCGAATTTTGCTGCAGTGATAACTAAAATGATAGGAGAAGGAAGAAGAGGTTTTTTTTTGCGAGGAAGGCGAATTTAGGGAAGAAGAAGGGCAACAAGAATTGGGATTCCCTGCGATATGAATTGGGATTTTAGTTTAGGGTTCGAACGATTTAGGGTTGAAAGTGGAAAAGTGAAAACAACGATAATTATTTTATTATTTTTTAGCGGTAAAATGAAAATTTAGGGAAAGATAGTTCGGTCAAATTTCTCAAGTGAAGACAACGCGAATTATTTTACAGCGGGAAAATGAAAATTTGGGTAAAAGATCGCTGCTGTGGTGAAGGAAATTAGATTGATGTGGATCACTAATCTGGACCGTTGGATATTGTTGACGCGGATTACTAATTTTATTCACGTGGCTACTGCAACACATGTTGATATTTATGGTAACACATTGAAACGTGTGTTGCGATAGACAAAAAACATCATAGCAATGGCAACATTGTAGCTAGCAACATCATGGGTTTTCGTTGCGATAGGTCATCTATGGCGTAGTGCGTTTTACGACTGTTAATATCGATTACAGAATTAATTTCATATTTGCACTATGTTTCTGCTAAAACAACTGGCTAAGCTGGAGGAGATTGTGACGATAACATGACTTTTGTTTGAAGTTTTGATTAGTAACGGACTTAAATTTCATAATGGCGACCCAAATTTGTGTTAACTCATTTGTGTAGTATTTAAAAGTAAATTATCCATTTGTAAATATTTCTTTGAAAACTTGTATTCATATTGTAAATATTTTCGCATCTTGCATTTTGTAAATAATTTTTGCACTTAACTTTTGGATTTTGTGGGTAGTATCCGCTGAAAACCCTCATGAGACAACACTCGTCCTACTGGGGACATCCAGAGGTTTAACGGCTTGTTGCATACGCTCAATGCAATCGTGTTCCCTACGAAAACAGATTTAGCTTAGTTTTTCAGTTTACTCGAGGACGAATAAAAAGATAAGTGTGGGGTATTTAATGTGCATGTAAAAATGCACATTTATATTCACATATTTATTCTTGTTTAGTGCTAATAAATGTCATATATGGGTATTTTATCATGTTTAAACAATAATTGTATTGATTTTAGAACATCGCACATTTATCATCATATAGGAGGAAAATGGTCATTTTTGTGCTTGTATTATTTTGAGAATGTTTACTTGGACATTTTTCATATTTTTGCAGAAATTGGATGCATGTAAAAGAGACCTCATAAAGACATATATGCATACAAAAAAAGGAAATCAATCAATGGAAAGGGAATCAATTCAAAAGGAGGAAATCAATGCCTTGCCAAAAAAGATGAAAGAGGGAATCAATTCAAATAGAGAATTAATGGTGGACCCTATTCACTCTCCTTCCTTCTTTAGTGGAGAAACAAAATTAGGGCTTCATGAATCATTATTGCTAAAAGACAAAATGAAGCTTAAAGAAGAGGCATTCTTGGTAGCATGCAAAAAGTTAATTTAGGGTTTTCTCTCATATATAAATAACCCATGTATGATAATGTAAAGGATCATCTTGGATTTTTAGTTTAGAGTGAGGCTGAAATCAAAACTTCTCTTTTTCTGCCATGGCTTCTTATCCATTTCTTTTTTGTAATCTGTCGCTTTAATGCAATATTAATTTGTTGTTTTTCATTTACATGTTATTTTCTCTTCTACAAGTAGAATAGATTTCTATCTTTATTTGCTCTTTATTTTGTTCTCTTTTATAATGAAATATCTTTATGTTATCATTGAATCAATTATGAGTAGCTAAACCCCTTCAATTTAGGGGTAGTGAAGCTTTCATGATTCATGATTAATTAACATAAGAATTTCTTGTTTCTAACTCTCTTATTTGAGCTTAATCTATAATTGGATATTGATAAAGTAAAGATTTTATATGGTGAAAATTGATAGCACATGCTGGTTGATTATTCCCAAATGTGTTATACTCATATCATTAATAGAATCATACTTTCTCATAATCTAATTCATATTAGAACTACTATTTTCTATGTGATAATTAGGGCTTTAAGTTCGTATTTAAAATCGATGATTTATATAGCTTGAATTTTCTAGCATATAAATCATGTTTGTAAGAATACAACACTTAATGTGCTGGTTATTAAAGAGAGTTAGAACCACTTTTTATGTTAATTAGATTAATGTTGATAGTGAATCTACTCCTAAATTGCCTCATAGTCTCATATTTGTATTCATTTTAACATTGTTAGTTTTCTTTTAGTTTATAGTTAACAAGTTCACTCGCTTTCGGGTTAATTTGATTGAGTAAGATTAGAATAAATTCTTTCCCAGCGGATCTACCCGTATTCGCCACGTACTACGATTGTACGTTGTACGCTTGCGGTTATTATTACGATATTTTGTCAACAGTTTTCTAATTCCATAGAAGCGCCGTTTGTCAAACAATCAACGAAATGTACTCATCTAGTACAACCATAAGCTTGTTATGAAATCTCTAACAACATGAATATGACGATTTTCACCAAAATTATGCAACTTCATCAAAATCATGATAAATGAACATATGAACTAAATTATGGATCTAACTTGCATAAACATATAAAATAGCATAGAAATTGCTAGGTTTAAGTTGCTAAATTAGCCCTATAGCGATTTATATGAAAATAGACTTACCATGACGTAGATCTAAGGTAAACAACTTGAATTTGATGAAAAACAAGATCAAACACTCATATACTTGATTGAATCTGTGTGAGAGATGCATATCACTCACCGACTCTCCAAAATAACCCAAAAACACTTAGATCTAGATCCAGACAGCGAAGAATTTGATCCAAACTCTTTAATTCGATGTTCTCTCTATTGGAATGATGTAGACCTAGCTTCCAACGATGTAGATCTTCGATTCTCTAAACTTTAATGGTGGAAAGGTGAAGATAATGGAGAAATGGAGGAACTCTAACTCTTCCAAATGAGAGAACGAAGAAAGTATACTGTTCTTCATGCCTCCTACCCCTATTTATAGCGTCCACCAGCGCTCTAATGGTTCTCGCCAAATCAACCCATTATGGCTTTATAAACCTTAACAACCAACTATAAAACCTTAAAACAACGATTCCTCCCAAACCGCTAAGCCAAATCTTTAAGTGAACAATCTACGGAAAGGGAAACATCATTTACTTTCCAATGGCATCGTTCTCAACACCTGATTTGATCCAAGTCAAAAGTTATTCCCCATAAAAAACTAACAAGGGCAAAATGGTCACAAACAAAATTGGTAAAAATTATGGACATGTCTCACATCCCCATAAACAACGTATTAAAATATGAGAATGATCCAACCCTCAGGGAAAAATATATATTTTACGATCCTCTGATACGTAAAATGCGGGCTGTTACAGTTCGTTTGCCCACATGCCTCCGGCCTTTTCCAGACGCTTCTTGGTGATGGATTTGATCAATTTGTTAACAGCCTCGACTTGCCCATTGGTTTGAGGGTGAGCTACCACTGAGAACCTCTTTTTGATGTTGTGCCGCTAATAGAAGGCTTTGAATTCTGCGCTCTCAAATTGGGTCCTATTATCTGAGATGATGGCCTAGGGGACTCCATAATGGGTGATGATGCTGCGGACGACGAAATTGATTACCTTTTTGGTGGTGATCATGGAAAGAACCTCGGCTTCTCCCCATTTTGTAAAGTAATCAACTGTGACTATTTCATAATGTCCCTCGCCTCTAGCCATGGGAAGAGTCCTAATAATGTCTACTCCCCACATGGAGAATGGTCAAGGACTGACCATTTGTGTCAATTTGGTAGGCGGGGCTCTTGTAATCTTTGAGAAGCGCTGGCATTTGTCGCACTTACGAGCATAGTTTGCGGCGTCTTGATCGAGCATGGGCTAGAAGTAGCCATGTCGGATGATTTTTCTCGCTAGGTTTTGCCCTCCGGTGTGGTCACCGCACTCGCCTTCTTATACGTCTGTTGGTATACGGTTGGCGTCGTCATGGGCTACGCATCGAAGTAATGGGACAAAGAAGCCTCTGCAGTAGAGCACTCCGTTCAGAATGATGTAGCGAGCTGACTGGCATGTGAGCGTCCATCTTTCCTTATAACGCCCTAGGAGGGTCCCGTGTTGCAAGTAGCTCTTAATCGGTGTCATCCAATATTCGGCTTTGGCTTTGACATTTATTAGCAATTCGTTCTTTGTCTGGCCAATGCTTGGTGAATCAAGCACTTCAACTAGAGCAAGCCTCATGAGCTGTGCATCTTCGGAGCTTGCCAGTTTGGCCAACGAGTCTGCCTTCTCATTTTGTTCTTGGGGAATATGCGAGATAACGAAGTAGTCAAATTTGGTGAGCAAATCCCTAACTTGGGTAAGATAAGGGGCGAGTCGTGCCCCTTTGACTTGGTACTTCCCTTGTACCTAGCGCACGATGAGCTGTGAATCAGAGAAGATTTGGATGGCCTTGTGGTCAAGTTCGATTGCGATTCTAAGTCCAGTTATTAAGGCTTCATACTCTATGTCGTTGTTGGTACCAGGGAAGTTGAGCCTTAAATCATAGCATACCGGACACTTTTCTGACGTGATGAGCACGACTCCGGCCCGAGAACACTTATTATTGGAAGATCCGTCTACAAACAGTTTCCATTGAATATCCGAGTCTTTGGTGCTTTCTAGAGAAGTCTCCTCGAGGGCGGCGAATTCTACTATGAAATCAGCGAATGCCTGCCGGAGGATGTCTCAGTGAGGGATGAATTTTAACTCAAATTGACTCAGCTCTATATTCCACTTTAATTGTCATCCGGATGCTTCAGGTCGTTGCTGAACTGGTCGTAGTGGTTGGTCGGTGTAAAGTTTTATGAGTGAGATTGAAAGTATGGTCGTAGCTTCTGGGAGGAGATCAGTAGGCCATAAATGTATAAGTAGATGGGTCGCTCTTCTTTGCGCCTGTCAACTGTTTGCTGATGTAGTAAATGGGTCACGGGACATGGTCTTCAATGCGGACCAGTGCCAAACTTATTGCCTGCATAGAAACAGCCAAATAAAAGTATAAGTCTTCACTGTCTACAGGCATGGATAGGATAGGTGGTCGCTCTAATCAGTACATCCCCGAATGCGGTGACGCATTCTAGGGACCATTCGAAGTTGCTCTTCCCTTTCGAAGCAAGCCGAAAAAGGGAATGCATTTATTGCTTTGGAAATGAATCGACTTAAAGCGGCGACCTTTCCGTTTAAACTTTGGACATCTTTGATGTTCCGATGGACTAGAATATTCCGGATAGGCTTGGTTTTTTCTGGATTGGCCTCGATGCCTCGGTAGTTGACGATGAAACTTAGAAATTTCCCTGAGGCGACTCCGAAGGAGCACTTCAGGGGATTGAGTTTCATGTCGTATTGGCGGAGGACATCAAACATTTTTGAGAGGTCATGGACGTGGTTGCTCGATATTTTCGGTTTTACTAGTATATCATCCATGTATACCTCCATGGATTTTCCAGTTTGGTTCCTAAAGAGGTGGTTAACCATTCGTTGATAAGTGGCTCCTGCATTCTTATGTCCGAAAGGCATGATGCGGCAGCAGTAGAGTTCAAGATCAGTTATGAAAGAGGTGTGATCCTAGTCGCGAACACACATCGAAATCTGATTGTAGCCTGAATAAGCGTCCCTGAAAGACAAGAGCCGGTATCCGATGGTCGAATCAGTGAGTCGGTTGATCATCGGAAGTGGGAAGCTGTATTTTGGGCATGCCTTGTTCAGGTCGGAGAAATCGATGCACGTTCGTCACTTATTGTTCACTTTTTTGACCAGAACAAGGTTGGAGACTATTCGGGGTAATCGGCTTCGCAGATGAAGTTGTTGTTGAGTAGCCTATCTATCTCTTCCTTGAGTGCATTAGATCTTTCATGCCCCAGGAAGCGGCGTTTCTGTGTGACCGGAGGAAGCATGAGCTCGAGGTTCAGCTGGAAGCAAGCAATTGCAGGGTCGATTCCCCTCATGCACTACAAGAAAATTGTTTTTTTTTTTGCAAAAATCAGTGCCGTTTATTCAGAAGTGCAAACAAAGATGTTTTCATTCACCATATAGATGCGGCAAAAAATAATTCACTTCCCGACTTCGTGAAAATAGGTCAGTGTGGTTCAAAATAAATGTAACCCGCCTGTAAATCGAAATACTTCTCATTCTCAACTAAAAATATAAAAAAAAAACTTTAGCTCAGTTCACTAATGGGGACTTGGGTTTCTACCAACCTCCTCTTTCTTTTTAACTCCTTTTTCTTCTACCTCTATTTTACTCTTTGTTTCTTTTCCCTCCTACCCTCACTTTCCCTATTACTGTATATCCGCTTATTGCTCTACCCAAAGCCCCTTTCTCTTAGATCTGATTTTGTTCACCACTGCTAACCCTGGACCGGCTAGAAAGAATAGGAAGCAGAGGAGTGCCACTGGAAACTCATTTTATGTTGGTTGAAAGCAAGGATGATGCCGATGAAACCATTTATACTGTAATTTGGCTTTGCTTGAGGGTCAATTTCATGTTGTGCTTCAAGGAAACGAACAAGATGAGGTCAAAATTTGTGTTGAAAGTGGAAGGTGCATTTTACTCTGTTACCATTTGATTGGCGAAAGCTTAAACCTATCAATAACTGAAAATGTTGATTGTAGATTATGCAAATGTTATTTAAAAAAAATTGGACTTGCGCATATTTGGATTGCAAAAGTATAACATTCTTTATTAGGCAAAAGGATATCTATTTTTGTGTAGATTTTGTGAACTCTAGAGGAACGTGTAAAGGATGAGAACAGAAATCATTCAAATACGTTACATAACTGCTGGGGGTTGAATTCTAGCGGTGTATGGTAATTCGATAACCTCTTTTCTGTAATAATTTTGACTAAGGCCATGCTGAAAATAAAATTGAAGGAAAATAGAGAAATTTCCTAGCCTAATGGGCAGAGTTATCCCTGATACATGTATAATAGTTTTACTACTCATTCAAACATTTACAGCATCTACTGTGCTATTGTAGGATGTGAAAGTGTGGAGAGTAAGCAAGGAAATTATTTAATGTATATGCATGATGGAACTAATCCTTTTGATCAATAAGTCAAGTAAGTTCTCTATCCCTCAAAATTGAACTACATTTTGAGAAAATTTATGCTTATTTCCTAACATGATCCGAATTGTGATTATGCTTTATTCAAATTGCTCCTGCTCTCGAACATGGATTCGTTTGAAGATCTAAGGCCATCCAATTACAAATCTATGCTTATTTCGTAACATGGTCCAAAAGCTAGTAATCTGTGTATAGGATATTGTTTGTTAATATAACTGACAAATATTAAATATTTTAGGGCGGCTGAGAAACATTTGCAAACATTCAACCATAGAGAAAAGAAGAAGGTACGTAAATTGATTGGATCTTAATGCTTGAAACTTGCATCATTTATTTCCACTTGATTGTATTATATTCTATGTTTCTGTTGTTTTTATCTGATTTGTTTAATATTGGGCTGCTGTATCTCCTGTTGTCTTTACTTGATTACTTAATGTCGAATGGCAGAACTGGTTGCTTATTCTATCTTGATTTTTGTCCACCAATGTTGTAAAATTTTTGTTGCAATTTGTTTAAGTGCAGCTGTCTTCTTTTTCTTGGCTGGTTTGGATGGTGCACGTGGGATGCCTTCTATACTGATGTTGTTGTTGAGGGTGTGCGTGAAGGCATCAAAAGGCAAGTCCAATTTGCTTAAACATTGTATTAGCCTAGGCTCATATGAGCCCATTTTGAAGCCATATTGTAATTTAGACAACAGCATATCCAAATTTGATTTCACCTTAAATATGATAACGTAGAACAGTATTCCAATGAGGATATCGTAGAACAATATTCCAGTAAAAGATAGATGTCGCTAAGTTTGACTAATGATTTTGCTGTGTAGTTACGAAAAAACATATCTTACTACTATCATATTAAATTAACGTTACTATTGGTTCAAAAATCCAGTTTTCCACTCCGTTTCAGTCCTTCAAACGTTTTGATATTTCAGTTCCATTTCCCATATTTTTATGCAGCGGATATAAAAATTTATGTTGAAGCTTAGTGAAGTTAATAAGATGGTCTGAATATAGATGAATACCCTTAAGCTTATATTCATTTAAAAAAGATAGGTTCATACCGCTGCAAGTCAGAAGATTTGGCACATAAAGTAAGGTTGTTTTAAAAAGCTAGAACATATTAGTCTGATTGGTTTATATACATTTGTATGATTCCATCTATAGTGCATAAATTTTATATAGACATACTTAAATACATAGGGTGTTAGCTTTTATTTGAAGTACAAATTAAAGGGAATTAGTGCTCTGGAAAAACTGGATACTTCATAGGATGTGGGGCACATTTATAAAGGGTATGAACTAAGCCAGGAGATTATTGCTTTAGTTATAATTTATAAGCTGTTATTTTGTCTTGGTGCTGGAAAACACACCAAACTGGTTTACAAAGAAAAGAGAATATACTTTAAAAGACAAATTATTGGCTATTGAAATGAGTAGATAGAAAATAAAATGCTAACTTATATACTCCTTCCACTACTGCTCATTCTACGGTTTTCTATCTCAAAATGAAAGGAGATCATTAGAGGTGAAACCTAATTTTGATAGCAATACCAGTCCCATGAGGTACATGAATGTATAACACAGGAAATTAGTTATTTCATAGTACAAATTGTAACAGTTAGATCTCTCCGCCTCATACATGAAATTGAGGGTGAAAGATATAATTGTAAAGATCTGCGATGCCTATTCCTTGCACATATGAATAATATGATTTCAAGCGTGTTGTTGTATGATATAATATTTTCTTGATGCCTTCAGGTACCTTGTCGTGTTTAAGAGTGGTGATGAGAGGAAAGAAGCAACTGAGAACACCCTAACTTTTATTCATTAAGCGCCTTAACGCTTCTCAGATTCTCATTTCAATTCACACGCTTTCATTTTCTTTCAGTTTGACGCTGATAATGCAGTGGTGGTAGAAGTAGGTAAAGTGGAATTCAAGGAAGTTGCAAAGTACACTCAACACATGAAAGTGGAAGGAGAAGCAGTGAGCGATTTTGCGAAATCAAAATTACTTTCTAAACAGATATGTATGTTTAAAAAAATGTGCAGGTGCCTAAATTTGAATTTATGTAAATGTGGTATCAACGATATAATGATATGTTCTATCTTCTAAATAAGAACAACCAAATAAATGAGTTTAGGCAATATTTCTAGAATAGTTAGCATATAAAACTTGCTGTTGTTATGCAGATCGGCGAGGCAATCACTGAAGCAATCATTGGGAAACCTTTACCTGTCATCAAAGTGAAAGAACCAACAGTTAAGATGTCATTCTCTATTAACACTTCACCTTTTGTTGGTCGAGAGGTATAGATACATATCTAGCCGGTCAACTTGGACATATGTTTCTAGTTTATTTGTACAATTAAATCATATGGATCTTCACACCTCTGTGGCAAAAACTTCCTGTTGTTTTTCAGATATGATGTAGAAAGAAAAGTTCAGAATTGATCTTTTTGTTCGTTAAAATGTACATTCTAAAATTGATATCAGACGTTCATTGACGATGTTTGATCACTCTAGTATTTTGTCCAGTACTTGAAAATGTTTAATGTCTGTAGATTTGGACTATGTGCAGATGCATGTATCTTGCTGTGATATCAGGGAGGAGCTTTCTGACTATATGTTGTGCTTTCACGTGTGCAATCATTGGACGTTCAAAGAGCAAAGTGGAACTTTTATGGTGCTAGGTTTCGCTTGTGCATACAACAAATAATTTTGGGCAATCAAGCGTTTTGTAAGTACTAGTTAGGTATAACATTTTCTTTGTACTAGATGTGTAAATTTGTATACCAATGGTTATTGTATGTGAGTTTGGTTATTTATTCAGAAAACTATTGTATTGAAATGACTATGCATATTCTATACAATTATATGGTTAATTGTTTTTTTAATTGTTTGAACATGATGATTAGGTAAATGATTATTGACTGATATAGTAGAAACAGAATAGACTATTAACAAGAATAATTACATGAAAATATAAAGCAAATCAATCAATAATTTTTAGTAGCATTTTAAAAACGCTACAGAAATACATGCAGTGGCTTTGAGTAAACGCAACCATAAATCAGGAGTAAAATTGGAAATTTTATTCGTAGCATCAAAAGGCTTTTTTATGGCATTTTTAAAGTGCTACAGAAATATTTATGGTGGCGTTCGGAAAACATTACAATAAAAGTATTTACAATGGCATTTAATAAAAATGCAACAACAAAAATTTATTCTTAGTGGCATGTTTTCTCTTGTAACGATTATCGAAACGCGACCAAAAATTATTGGTGGCGTGTTTTGAGCGCTACAAAAAATCATTTTTCTTTGTGGTGATGTGTGAGTGTGTCCAAGCGAATACATCTAGGTAGGCACTTAAGAAATCTACAAGATCCTCATTTATTGTAGGGTGTAGTTGTGATCTGATTTTCAAGACCTTTGATGAGTCATCAGGACTGATCGGAACGTCCACCGTAAGTTCAACTAAAGTATCCCTCCCGTAATCGGGCTCTTCGTCCTCCCTTAGATCGAGATCATCGGAAAGACGGCAGCGGCGCCTAGGCCAAGGCTCAGACGCTTTTGATTGCTATGTGGAGATGGCCTTGGCGTAGGATGACAAAGACACAACCTTGCCTTTGTCCTTATTACATGCGTTCTTCCATTCTAGTGCATAACAATCTCTTGCGGTCGCTTGATCACCTTTAATCGTGTCTATCCCGCTTTCTATTGGGAACTTCATTAGGACTGTGATAACATGCAGATTCAGAACTCCGTAAGGAAGGGGCGTCCGAAGAAGATATTATAGAGGGAGATAATGTCGATAACCACGAAAGTGATTACTCAAACCCAGCTCTGATCCCCATTACCAAGTACAACAAGTAGGTTGATCATTACCACTGGGTGATTGGAGGATCCATTGAAGCCGTGGATTGCCGCATGGCAAGGTTTCAAGTCCTTGGTTTCCAATTTCATCCGATCATAGGCAACTTTGAAGATGATGTTGACTGAGCTCCCCAAATCAATGAATATCCTCCGGAAGGAAGCAGGGACGATCAGGGTCGTGATCATGTGAGGGTCCGTGGTTGGGATTTCTATTCCCGTTGATTCTCTTTCGCGGAAGACAAAGTCGCCGTGCATTGTTTTCTTTGGATGAGATGGATTCATCCATAGTGGAGCAAGCTTCATAAGTGGTGTGTTTTATGGAGCACATGTATTCTTCCATATTTCGAAAACTTTCATGTGTGGGGTAAGGCCCGCGGGAATGGTGTTAATCACATTACCTTGTCTTTGGTTGGACGGACCAGGGGCCGCCTTGGTAGGTGCCGGAGGCACGGGTGTAGGAGGGTCTGAGTTTAGTTCGGGAGGAAAAGGTTCTTGAACGCACTACTCCAGGCACTTTTCATGGATAAGCTTCTCGATTGTGTCCTTGAGTTAGTGACAATCATTAGTACTGTGCTCGTACATATCGTGGTATCGGCAGTACTTGTTGGTGTCCTTCTCGCGATCAGTGGACTCTCTATAATGCGGTTTCTTATACTAGAGCGTGTTACATGTTTATAGGTAGATTGTCTCTAAGTATTTATCCAATGGAGTGTATGTCCACTACAACAAATTAGGGTTTTCATAGCGTTTGAAAAACGCTATTATATCCTAACATAGCGTTTCAGAGAACGCCATGTAATGACATGCTATGTTAGACCTTCTACTTTAAATAGCGGAAAAAAAAATGCTATGAAAAATGAATTTTGCATAGCGTTTTTGTTTGCTATTAAAAAAAAGCTATACAATATACCATCTGATACATACTTTATATAGCGTTGGTATGTACAATTCTATAGCGTTTGTATGTATAATTCTAGAGCGTTTGTACCTATATTTTATAGCGTTTTCTGTAATGTGTTTCTATAGCGTTTTTAAAACGCTATCGCCTATATTATTTATTTGTAGATTTTATTCATCGTCATTTCAGCCTTTTTTCATGTATAAACACACATTTAAACGTTTCTTATATGCATATAAATAACAAATTTTAACAAACAACAACTATACAAATTACTACATAATATTTCATATATATCGTTCAAACAACATTTCTTATATCCATACTTGGTATTTCATGCACATCATTCAAATAAATTCTCACATATTCAAACTTAGTATTTCATACAAATTGTTTTATCAACTGTTCTGAATCCACATGTAATATATATATATATATATATATATATATATATAATGTCACATTTTGCTACAACAAGTTACTTACAAAACAGACAAACAATACATTTGATCTTGCTTTGCTTCTGATATTTCCTCCTTAACTTCAACAATTGCGGTCCTGCTTATGTCAAATAAAACGTCAAAGTGTTATTAATTGCTATGTCGTATATTGACAAAGTAAAAGAAGAAAAAAAGCAGCTATGACAGAAAATATAATGCACTTAGCAATCCAAACAATCCCGAATGATTTCAATATGCAACCCATATGTCGTGTTATTAGGTTTAGAGATAACCAACCGATCAGTCACAAACTTCCGTACAATTGAAAGGGGTGAACTTTGACAAATTAATTAACAAAATCAAACAAACACTACATGTGTGGAGCAGCAAACTACTATTTATAAGTGATACACTCAAGTTAATCAAAACAGTAAATGTTTTCTATTCACGTTTTTATAGTTTTTTTTTTCATTCGGAGCATCAGCAACTTCTGATAGACATTGCCTACAGTAAATGCTATAGGTAAAGTTTCTGTATGCTCCTATGAATAACACAAATACATGCATCCTAGGTGGTTGGTTACGAATTGTGTGTAATTTGTGGCATTCTGCAGGTTCTGGAATTTTAGAACACTGTGGAAACGTGTGCATGAGTAGGATAGAAAATGGAAAAGATGTTTCCTACTCGCACATTGCATCTACAGTGGAAATGCTAGGCCAACTAGCTAAGAACTAAAAAGGATGTCATAATAATATAGTTGAATATATCTGTAAAGTAGACATGAACTTGTACCTATTTCCACTGAGAACTAAGACAATTTTACCCAGAACTATAAAATTTTGACAGTGATGAGATGTTTTTCTTGGTCTCTTGTAAAAATGAAATCCTTATATATTCTCAACCTCAGCATAACTATAGTAAACATGAGAATTAATATTACTTACATGTGAGAAATCTTATACCAATGTATTAGTCTCTT